>OX123190.2:23484681-23807959 GCA_944739405.2 Euclidia mi
TTTCTATCCGTTTTTTCCATGCTGGCTTTATGTCCTTTTTGCTTCTTGTTTCTAATTCTGTATTATTTCTATTGTTGTGAATTGTTGTAGCCGTTAGAGCGGCACAATATATTAGTTCCTGTAATTCCTCTATGGTTGGTAGTGTATTTTCTGTTAATTGGTTGGTTATTAAGTGATTCAAAGTGGCGATGGTAATTTTAGATTTTCGTGTAATCTGTAATTTTTGTAAATGAGGGCGTAAAGTGGGATCTGTCCCTTTGTATTTGGTTAAATATTCATTGAATAATTGTTCTGTATGCTGGTTGCCGTCTAGATCCTCAGGTAGACATGTTTCACTATTTTCGTCATTGTGTGTTGATTGTATGAATTGTGTGCATGTTTGTGTTGATGTCGATGTGAGTAAATCAATAATTTGTGTATCTGGGCTCCTTGAGTTTCTTGAAGAACTTATTTGTGTGATTTCATCTGGGATAGGACAATTTTGTGAAGTAAGACTATGAGTCGTTTGTTGCGTAGATGTTTGGTGTGCATGTTCTGTACATGAAGTTCTTCTATTCTGTAATTCTTGTTCTATCTCCCTTTTAATATTTTCTCTTTCCCGTACAGATATCCTATTATTACGATGTATAACTCTTATTTGGTCTGCTAGTCTTTGTTCTGTGAGCACATGAAGATCTGGGAATACATCTATAAAACTAAGATAAAGTGATGGGCGGTATCCTGTGAGATTTGTTTCGCAATTTGTTACTGTGTAGTAGCAGCGCAGTAATTGGCGGTTAATTTCATCAGTCCATTTCATGCGCTGTCGTTCTTTGCCAGCAAGGGTGGTTGCAGGTAACATGTCCTGCAAAGCACTTCTTGCTGATTCATGTGGAGTGTCTATTGCGGGTGAGTCTATTGTTTCGGCTGTAGTATCTTGGTTGGTCGTGATCCGCCTGTTCAATCGACGACCACTGACGGTTCGCATGCTGCCACGTCCAGCGCCAGCTCCAGACGTGCCCTGGCGGCCCCCAGGTAGCGGCCCTATACGTACTTCTTCATAATTATTCTCCATATTTACGGGTTACCCTTGCCTTGTTGGCCGTGTAAGTTTACATACAGGCTATGACTGTATTACACGTGTCCGCCCCCCACGTGGACTCGATGTTCAGTCCGGACGTAAGGATGGAATTGAGGGGTTATTATTATTATTATTATTATTATTATTATTGAGCTTTATGGTGACGATAACAAAACCCTTAAGAAAAGGACTAGAAGTCAGTGAAGTGCCTTACTGACGAAAAACATAATTATACTACTTTGGCCCAAAGATTAGAAGAGAGGCAGTCTGTTAACAAATTCGATGTATCAATAAACAGGGCCCCACACAAGTCTTTGTGCCAATCAGGGTTAAAATTCACAAAATAAGAAACGGTTTTTTTTTTCAATACCAGCTGATACTTAGACAAAGACAAATACATTTACTGCTTAAACTGTGTTTACAATGGTGTTTAACAATATTTTTTGGTATCAACAGTGTACCCATTCGGGCGTTGCAAATAGTATAACAAAATCAAAATATCTATTTGTAGCAAAGTATTCAATTACAGAGTAAAATGCATTTTCTATTAACTATTTTTAGTACCCTTTTGAATGAAATTGCATGCAGTTTTTTATATCGACCGGCAAGCGATTATATATTCTTATTGCTGAAATATGTGTACTTTTATAAAAAATCATATTGTGTATTCGTGGCAAGTCTATATTGTGTTTATATTTACTTCGTACATTTGGCTTAGAATCGGAGTTTCGATTAAAGAACTGCATGTTATTTTTGACAAAAATACATATCTCCAGTATATAAATACATGTGAGAGTAAGGAAATCCTTTTCTTTAAAAGTTAGGCGTAATGAATCAGTATTGTACATATTATAGATTATATGTAAACACCATTTTGTAAAATAAATGTAGATTGGATCTCACAAGAGTTTCCCCAGTAAGTAATTCCATAGGTCAGCAACGGATACACATAACCAAAATAGGCGGCTTTTGCGGTACATACAGATGTAGTTTCTACAAGTATAGATAATACATTTGTGTAACTTGAAATTTTCTTGTTTACTTTTGTTATGTGATTTTCCCAATTTAGATTGTGATCAATTGTAGCATCAAGAAAATGTATTTGCTCCTTCCTTTTACCAAGACATCAATAATGTTAAATTCTAACCAGATGCCGAAGAGACTTATCCAGCGGTGATACATCCACACGTCGTATTCCGATTCGCATCGCGATGTTGCAAGCACGTTGTAATTCCGATGCACTCCAAGATAACTTTCTAGATCGTGCGGGGCCAAACGAGCTGACAAAGTTCCACCTCGCCCTTCAGATTTTTACATTGTATTTAGCGTTGTTATCTTCCAACCATCTTCCAAATGAAAGGTATTCTAGCTTTTGCTTTTGCTTTTGCTTGGACATTCTGAAAGGAACGGAGTCTCGCGTGCCGCTAATACTGTAGGCTTAATCCTTAATTAATTTGTGAAGTATCTCCTTTTGGTGATCTCAACATCGATGTCTGATGAGCATTTCTAGTCAAAAACATTTATTATTTTTTAATAAACACAAAAATTGTCTTCAAAAACCGTTGAGCCTCTTTTCAGTACCTTTTTAATACCTTAGCACTCCTTATTTCTTTTTGATGTCTGCCTGTGAAATTAAATATACATTATTGCTAACAGAGAGAACTTCAAACATTCAATAGTCTAAGATCCGTTGAAGAAGGACCGTCAACCATCTGTTTCCTATGTCATTATTTTCGCACGTGTCATTATTTAAATTTTTCCTAGTGTTTGTCTAGGCCTTTTTAACCAACCCACGCGCGATATATTTTTCACACGCTGAATTTCAACCGAAATAATTTCCGTCCATTAGCAGATGGGTGAAGGTCGCTCTTCTATGTATTTTCAACTAAAACAATGAATGCACGAAAGAGACTCAGACTTAAAACAAAAACACGTGACGCTTTGTACGGTAATCTGTGCAGAAATCGGAGACAAGATTACTTTCAACTTTTTTATTATTTCAAAATAAAGGTGAAATAGCTTACCTTCCTTTCGCGATGACCACAAGATGACTGCCTAATGATGTGCCTCGTGACCACTCAAATAATTACACCATATTATACCCGCTTCATTAATAATAAAAGTATTTAAGACATGATATTTTAATAACTATAAGATTAAAAACGGCAAAACAACTATTACTATTCTCCATAATAAAGGTATACTGCCTTCAATTAAGTTTATAATGAATACCTTCTTCAATTATATTATAATGAAAATAATTTCCTAGAACTCTTCCATTATCTTTGATAACAGTAGAGTTTAGACATAATGGGACTCAACACATTTCATAAGAATTTATTGAAAATATTTTGTTAAAGAAAATAAAGCTGAACAAATAAACTATAAAGTAACGTTAGGGAAGTAAGTAGCTCTCACAAGGTATATTGACTTGCCGTTCGTAGCAGATCGAGTAAGTAAAGCAACAATAGTAGAGTCCACAACAAGGATGGGTAACCGCGCTGCGACAGACATGTAAACTAAAGTCTTCGATCACGGTTTATGTATCAGAACAACAAGCCTGGGGTCATTTCAGTAGTTGTCTGGCCTGTTGTAAAATCCGATTCTAGAGTTAGACACTCACATTGATAAGATCTAGCAATAGTCTATGCGAAATCAAAATGCCATAGATGGTTATTTATTATAGTTAAAAAATGTAAGAGGAACGTTGAACACAATATTAAATTAGTTTTTGCATCTAGTTACTAAACTAACAAAGTATTTAAAGATCTGTTGAAGATATTAAAGTTAATGATTTATTTGGACATCGCTATGTTAATTTATTACGGTTCTACGATAATTTATTTTAATGAATGTTCTTTCTTGTTATCATTGACAGACGCGACAGACGTTTGACCTTTTGCATTATTTTTTTTACGATTTATAGTAATAATAATAGGGATGGATTTGTCGTTTTATTGTAATAGATACTTTGAATTGACATAGAATCTTCATGGTTTGAGGTTTTTGAATTAAACTTTTTTCACATGGTTTCTATAATGTTCTTCTTATAAAATGTGAAACATTTGAATATCGACTTTCAATTGTTTTTGTTATTCTTAGACAAGAAAGATGGATACTGCGAAAATTCGAGTGATTTTTTAATACGAGTTCCGACGCGAAAGTAATGCCGCAGAAACAGCACGCAATATCAATGTTGCGTTTGGAGAAGGGTCTGCTCATGAACGCACCGTGCGACTTTGGTTTAAACGCAATATGTGATGAATTAAGAGAGATGGTGGAAGCCGATACTGGTCCAACTACCCAGGAATTAGTGACATGGTTTAACGTTACCTTACCCACAATATTGACTCATTTGCGTCAAATCAATTAAATAAAAAATACGAAAAATTGGTGCCTCATGATTTGACCGACCTGCAGAAAGAATTACGTGTTGAAACTTGTGTTGCCTTGTTGAATCGGTACAGAAATGAAGGAATATTGGATCGAATTGTGACATGTGATGATAAGTGGATACCTTATGATAAACGTAAAAGTAAAATGCAATGGCTGACCCCAGGTCAAACGCCACAACAGTGTCTGAAAGCAAAGCTTACCAATAAAAAGTAAATGGTGACTGTTTGGTGGTCTCAGCATGGTGTTATTTACTATAGTTTTTTTTCGATCTGGTCAAGCAATAACAGCAGATTTCTATTGTACCGAACTCCGAACAATGTTGGAAAAACTAGCAGTAAAACAGCCCCGACTCATGAATCGATCTTCACCATTATTGCTCCATGACAACGCGAGACCTCATACAGCACGAGAAATCGTTTTGACCCTTCAGGAACTGCAGTTAGAAAACATTTGTCATCCTCCGTATTATTTTTATTTTATTTATTTTCTTTTGACATTTAAAATTACATAAGTAATATATTATTATTTTTTTAGATATTCTTAAATTGACATTCAATAATATTTTCTGACATTATAAATACACGACATTTTATTGTTTAAATTTTTATTATTTTTAAATATTGTTTACAACATATTTTACCATGTAAAGTTGTGAGTACGATGTGGGCATTATTAAACATTTAAACAAATAGTTGTGGCAACCTGTCTGATGGCGTGGAGGCATAGTGATACAGATCGTGCTGGCACCCCGCAATCAAGGTTGAGCCGTACGATTGCTGTTGAATGCGGGCCATCAGTGGGTCGAGTCAGTCAAAAGCGTCAGACGATATCCTGCATTGTACTTGCATACTAAACTCTTTTTTTGTCTGGACTTTAAAAGATCAAGAAAAGACTAAAGAAATTGAAGTGACGCAAAACTAATCAATGACTCTGAGTTTGTTTCGGCCTTTCTTCTCAAGAAGTCATTTAGCTAGGAAAAGCCGGCATCATCAAGAATAGGGTTTTGACTTTATAAGTGTTGTAAACAACCAAAATGCAGAAATAAATATGTCTTTATTCACCAGACCTTGCTCCAACGGACTACCATTTTTTTCGTGATTTGGACAATTATCTACGCGACAAGAAGTTTTCTTCCCAGGAGGCAGTACAAAACGCTTTCACACAGTATGTGCAGTCTAGATCCTCAGAGTTCTATCGCAAAGGCATAAATGACCCTCCTATTAGATGGCAGCTAAGTATAGATAATAATGGTAACTATTTTGATTAAATAAATATGTAAAACATTAGAAAATAAACAATTTTGATTTTCAGTACAAATCAGCAATTTCATACTTTAACTACACCCTTTGGGAAGAAAGCCCTTTAGAAGCTCAGTAGTCTAGCAGCGTTTAACCGTTACATTACCCAAGGATTTGAAAGAATTTATAATAAGAAGAAAAGGAAGCAAACAAACCGCAGTGCAATTTAGTGGAGTGCTGAATGTGAGCGGTGACACTGATTCCAAATGCTTCAGAGATTCCGTCAGTGCCTAGTTTGCCTCTGATGACTGGTGGAAATGCATTTCTAAGAGGAGCTGCAAGAACTGTAGCTAGCATTGGATAACCAGCCACAAGAAAGACGGAAGACCTTTCTGTTCTCGGAGATAAAGGTCTCATTTATGGTACAGGAAAATCGAACAAGAACGGTGAGAGATATGGTGCAGAACTAACAATTTTACGTGATTTCCGAAGCAAGTGAGATACTTTATGTTTTAGAAAATAAAAACGCTGACATAAGACAAAATTATATTCGACATTAATTTCAAAATACGAATACATTTTTCTACTGTGTAAAAGCCGAAGACCAATCTGTGATATTTTATGTATTCGGGAAAATATTTGGTGCTTTTAAATATTCAAAACGCCGTGCATTAAAGGGCAGAACAAATAAAGAAATTTCACAAAATATTATACAGTCAATTTTATCACATTTAAGCCTTTAACCAATAAAGTGGGAGAGTTAATTTTAATCAGCCTTATTTCTCATCACTAATTGGTTTGCTTTTGACTAAATTCTTATGTTTAAATTAAGTTATAGTGCTTTCTATCTACCTTTAAGAGGTTCAGGATTTTTGATTTGGGACTATTGCCACCCTCACTACCACTTCTGTATCATCTGTGTAGCCAAATTCTGCAACATCGAGTTTTGACACTCTCCAGAAAAGTTAGGTACCAATAAGTCCCGCAAGGAATTTATTAATCAAAAGTAAATTGGAGGGGTTGGAAAACAGTAACATTATTACATTATCTTCCTTAGTAGGTAATGCCACGTAATGCGGTATGAAAATGAGGAGAATTATATAATGGCGGCATCACATTAGTGCCGTGAAATCACGCGCAAATTCATGCCGCGAATTCACGGCATAAGTCGTGTCGTCCACATTCATGGCATGCTTGCAATCTTTCGTGAAACCCGCCGCGAAATGGACGTAGAAGCTGCTGCCGCTATAACTATGTCAAAGTCAAAGTCAAAATCATTTATTCATGTTGTGAACGTCAAATTTTCAAAGTAAATTACTTAATGGTTTCTACATTTATCCAACCTCTCTGATGTTTGCTGTTCTTTCTTTCTATTGTTTCGTGTGAGTGTGTGGCCAACTCTGATGTCGGAGTTTTTAGTCCGCCCAAAGGCTTCCGAGATGGCCTAACAATCCTTGTCCTGAGACAAGAACCGGGATCGACAGCTTTACGTGCCCACCGGCGGAGCACGGTTACGCTCTGATGCAAATGCCACATGTGGTCACCCATCCTAGTAACAACCTATGCAAACGTTGCTTAACTTTGCCGATTTACTACGAATGGCAAGCCAATTCCGCAATGACCGCTACTATGCTTGCTGTGGCAACATATTACTATTTACAAGTACAAAACAAGAGAGTGATTAGAAATAACTGGACAGCACGGAGTATTTTTCTTTTTTAATTCTTTGATTTCAGTATCCATATAAGTACTAATCCGCGTCCAGGCCTCATGACACTCCTTTTTATTCTTACAATGCGGGTTTTTTGCATCCTACAGTACATTCTACGTGTAGTAATGCTCTAAAAAGCGCATTTCAGTTTCGTTATCTTAAATGTTCAGACGCGGCTCTATTTTATTAGCACACATCCATACGCCTATGAAGTCCGGAGAACTGGGCCGCGAATGTGGATGTGGACGCGTGAATTTGGCGCGAATCCTTTGTCGCCGGACAAAATACCGACTTAGGTCGGGGAAAACCTCGCATATAGTATTCATGAAATATACAAAGGTTTCACCCCAAAACAAAACAAAACTAACAATAGCAACAAGGGCCCACTCAATAAACCGCCTTGGATTGAAAATAGTTATTATTTCACGTCACTCCTTCATTCAACTAAGCCAAGCGTGACCGGCAAGATAGGAAGATTAAGATTAACGAGGAACACAAGACGGCTACGATATGTCTCTCCTTTGTACAGTCTGATTGGAATGACTTTCCATAAACAATGACACAACATTTCTAAAGGAATCCCTATTGATCCCGCCGAACTATACGGATAATAAAAGGATATATCGTATCAGGTAAACGTTTGCGAAATTGGAACGTATAATTTTATATCGTGCCTTATAAAACAACCTACGTTGCTTTGATGTTTTATAAAACGTTCGTAGCTTTGTATCTAGTTTAGAAGGTACAAAGATTTGTCGAAATATATTATACGTGTGGTGACGGATTAAGAATACGGAATGTCACCACCCCATATCATCCCATGGGTGTCGTTAGAGCCGACAGAGGGACCATATTATGCAGAGAATAGTACTGTAAGAGAAGGAAAACTTGATACAAACCCTATACCAACCTGTTTGGCCAGCGTGGTATAGAAGGCCAATTCCTCCTTTCAAAGGAGAGGCCTAGTCCAGCAGTGGACTGTTAAAGGCTGAAGAAGAGGGAATGATCTATTTGGCAATCGTTTCGTACTTTAGTTATAGAGGGTTCTTTTGATGTATTCGTTTTGATGACAATTTGGTTTTGTTTTTGAAGCGAAATCTGATTTGAGGTGGTAAAGGTAACTTATATTTGTATTATTTCGTAGAATAGAAGAGCGATGAAATGTAATCTAGGTGTCTGTCAAGCAGCAGTAATTACAGGACAGTAGTCATAGGTCACAAATTATATGAATGACTAGTTTCTGTCCGCACCCGTGGGAGTCGGTTGTTGGTACAAAATAGAAGTCCATGTGCTATTCAGGTGTAAGTATATATCTATACCTAATAATTGCAAAATTAAGTTGCTTCGTCCCGCAAATCCACCCACACATATTTAAACTATACTTATTCTATTCTAAATTGGAATGATGATGATGGGCGCTAGGAATAAACTATATCGCAGAGGACTTTATGAACATTAAAAAGTAAAAATAACCACCTTCATTAACCAATATTATTCATAATTACTGTCTATATTTGGTTCATAGATGGTACAAAATGCGGAGCCAATTCTTTTATAATATCTAAATTATCATAATATGATACTCCCGATGATTTCTCTACGAGATCATTAAGCACCTCCATGTCAATGTTAAAAGTGTCCAGTATTATTAACTTAGTCAACATTACAAAAAAATCATACCCTCATTATTTTTAACTATGATACAAAATCAAACTTCAACAACAAACTATTCAACATTAACACATCACTAAACTAATAAAGAATAAGTCTACAAAAGGGTCTGTTAAAAGTAATTTTCCATATCTCATGTCTTGGAGGCTTAAAGTCTAGTTTTGAAATACAAGGAACGTCGCTTCAGAGTGCTCTTGTGCGAAACTCATTATTCCAATGCACGGGCCCTTTGTATAATGATAGACAGACAAAAACGTTGACTTTTACATATTGAGAAATGCACTCTTTTTAGCGTTTGAATTAATATCGTAAACTCGTGAGTTTAGTATACAAGAATTATAGTCCAGTGAGCATTTAACTACCACGAATTTAGACTATTTCTAACTAACGGCAAATCAATACTACAGGTAGCAAAACATTTTAAATGTATTATCTTGATGGGATGTTTAAATAAATGCTGTGTAATTTAATATTAAGAACTGGAGTGGGACACGAAATTTGGTTTCAATTATACTTTTATAAGAATGGACTACCAGTAAGATGAACTAAGGCTGAAAAATACTATTCTAATACATACCAAAACTGTAAGTGAAATATATCGCAATCAAAGATATTTTCAAAATATTTATAGCCTGTTTCAATCAGCGTGAATATGTACATTTTGATTTAAAAGGTAGTATTAAAATTATTACAGAGAAGGAAAACTTGATAAAAACCCTATACCAACCCGTTTGGCCAAGGTGGTATAGCAGGCCAATACCTGCTTTCAAAGGTCTAGGCTAGGCCTAGTCCAGCAGTGGGATTTTAAAGGCTGATGATGATTAATATTATAAACATGAAAACGTAAAAATCCATTAGATACACACAAAAATTTGTATAAAATACAGATGCACACAAAAATTTGAATAAAACACTATATGTGGTGCTGTGTAGTATAAGTAAATTCACAATGCAAAGAATTGGGTACCAGTAATCGCCTCAGCCAGCCAGCATTAATAATTTAAGACGAACACCGTGCGACCTCATATGTCACAAGCAGTACACAAATATTTCTACTTAAGATGCCACGTGCCCCGAAAAAACATTTCAACTCTAAAATTTAAGTCGCTTATTAAGAATTCTCGGGTTACCCATGAAATTGTTACAAACATGCTTCAGATGTACTGAACAAAACGTAAGGAACGCAACCAGCCATTTGTTTAAAAGGGCTTTTCCGCTTCGAACCCGCGAATAAATAATGATTGTACTCATAACTTGACTGATGATTAATGACTACGTAAAATTGATGACAGCAAACTTATCTGAAACTAGTTGATTTATTGAGGCGAAGTTGAAATTCAATCAGGTTTTTATGATGCCTAAAAATACGTTTATGATTAAACGATATTGTGGCTTGGCTAGAAATATAATGTTGCTGCTTTAGTTTCAGAATACAGCTTTACTTTTCTCGTCATAACAAAGCAGATTTCTTAGTGTAAGATATCTAAGGTGCGGTTATTGCAAATCCACAGTATCCGCCTACCTTCCTACGAAGTAGATAAGAATTAACGCTTCATGTAAAACGAATAAAGAAATATACAGGGTGTCACAAGACCGAAGCACCAAGCCGAAGTCTACTCGTTGTGGACATCATGCCAAGTCATACTCACCAAAAATAATACCTGGGAAACGATTTTTTTTTAAGTATGCACATTATTTAAACCGCAATTAAAAGCGCGCGCGTGCAATGCTCGAAATACCTACTTATCCATGGGGTCATCTATAAAACATATTGGCGGAGTAAATGCGTCAATTTTGTACCTAATTAGAAAAATTCTACACAAACTTTGAGCTTCAATATCTCCTGAACCAGTAATTTCCCAGGTATTGTGCCGAAGTAAAATATGTTCGTAGTGATTGGTACAACATGGAATTTTAGTTTTCGTTAAGGGTCTTTTTATACCCTGTATAATAATGATAAAAATGTATTTCAAAAGACTAACCTTAATTTTACTGTTGGCGATACAAAGATTATACGCGCGCCTCTGGCGGTGAAATTTGGAAGTTTTGCCAGCTTACAATACAACTTTGCTTTGAGATTAAGATGGTAATTGTATTGAAAGCTGTCAAAAATGTCAAAAGTAGTAATTATATGTAAAAGCGACGTACATGGACGACTTCCAAATTTCGTCGCTGGAGTCGCTAGTTAGAATCTTAGCATCGCCAATAATTACTCTGAAATCTAATGTTGTTTAACGTAGTATAAATTAGATAGTTTGCTTCATTAAAGTACCTCCCTTAGTACTTAGTATATTCTAACAAATATTGTCTTTTATGTGACGAATCACTCATAGTTACAAAATATATAATCATTACTTAGGTAAATACTTTGTTCAAAATATATATCACGCATTCAAAATTTAATAAAAAATTGCGAATTTATTTCATTGTCATTCTTTATACTTCAGAATCTTTTCTTTGCCCTATAATTTCGTCATTTTCACAGTTACGGCCCAAAATAATCACGGATGAAAACACAAGTCCAAAGCAGAACACACCAAAGCGTACGTCTGGCGAATTGCGATGAGGTGAAACAATGGCACGCGACAGGACGCAAGCGAGGCCCCGACGCGAGTTACTAAATCATTTCGCTGTACGAAATCACTAAGCACGCAGTCTTAACGCCCTTTCACACTCGGAGCCGGTGTCATGCCGACAACGTCTGCTGCGACCGCAGAATTTAATATAACTAGCGTACTCTCGCCTACGTGTTTCGAACATACAGTAAGCGATTCCACTGCTATTAATATTACATTATTGTTAAATTAATGGGCTGTGACAGCTATTTGAGGCCCGAATATATTAACGTGTGGGTAATATATTACATTTTTAGTCCTACATTCTTTAATATTGTTGGTTACGTACACGATTTGTAAAGGCTTGTTTAAACTAGTATGTTTCAAAATTGGGGTACCATTTTTGGTTGAATTTCGTTACTTTGGCACGCTCTACATCTCCACAATTTAATGAATTTTGAACTCGGATATTGAGGTCTTGTTGTTGTTTAAATAATGCAGCTTGCTGAATATTCGCCTTATCATAATAAATACTGGTGCTTCCATTCGAATTTCACAACAATGACACTCTAGCCACAACAGTATTGTTACGAATGGCGATATTTGAAAATAACGGTCATCTATCGGTTAATGAGAGAACTAGAAGAGAATGGATACTTCGGTAGTTCAAAGCTATTACACCTACTCTCTACTAGATGGCGTTACTGTTTGTTTACTCGAAGTATCGATTATGTTTCGACTGTTACGAGAACATTCTCGGGAAGGCTAGAAATGACTAGTTTGTTATCCGGCCGATAGAAATACCGCGTGGACGGGCGAGTCAAGACAGTTCAATTGAATAAGCGGAGGGATCAAGATCAGCGAAGGGAAGTGAGTCGGAATAATTGTGGTTCCTTGTGAGGAAATAGTGTTTTTTTATTAGTGTGTAATTAAGTGGTTTTGCTTGTAAAATAAAGTGTAGTTTTAGTGGCATAGGAGTTTAATTTATCACCGAACCCCAGCTCGTAACAGTATTAAGTGTTTTATAATTTTTGACTTCCTGAAGTTTTCTACCCCGTAGCAGTAGCTTACGAACTAAACGATCATCTTACGTCTCTTAGAATAGCCACATCCAGGAGGAAATATATCCCGTTTAATATAGCGGTTCTAGATATTTCTTCCCAATAATACAACTTAGCACAAATTTGTGTTAATTCTCATTGCGGATAGCTATTTTGACTTTCCCTACAAATGGCAAGTCAACAGTTCTTCAGCGACAGACCTAGCAAGGTTTATGATAGGACTCATCAACTTGCATAAATAATTCAGAAACATGGGGTGTCTTACTTCAATATCTATCAATAATATAAAGCCCAAGTTTGTTTTATATTATTAAAGATAGTTAGAACTGTATTAAATATTTAATCTGAATAACACTAATATACCTGCCAGGTATCTTTCTTTCTAACCAGCAGTACTAAATGGCACATTTTTATAGTCCTCTAAATATCTGGTAGGGCGGAAGGTTGTGTTATGATGAAATGATTCATAAGACACAACTGGCAATGCCGAGGATAAATCCTATTCTCCAGGGCACTGCCAGTAGTGAGAAACGGATTCGCCTCGCGCATCATATCACCGATAAAAGCCAGCTCTTTTAATTTACAAATATAAACAAATATTTTATTGTCTTTTATATTTTATCTATATTTCTCGTGACTGCGTCCGCATGAATTGTACACCTAACCCTTCTTGAGGACTAGGCAACTAGAGACTATTGAACTATCTATTGGGGGAAGCCGTTCAAAAAACCATTAAGTATTTTCTGAGTTTATCGCGTTCACAGAAAGGAAGAAAAGGGGACTTCATTTTGTAGTATTACAAAATGAAGTTCCCTTTTCTGCTAATTTACTACTACACCTGCGTTGGCGTTAACGGCAATGGCCAACACAACAACAACAAAATTAATTTAACGCGTTAAAACGTTAGCCACATCTACGTTGCGCCTAATTGACGCGTTAAGACGCAGGTGTAGCAGGAGCATAATAAAGCAAAGCCAACATTAATTGTTAACTAGTTCCTTCATGTTAATAATATACTCCTAAATATTTAGTATAAATCAATTTATAAACCAAGTCAGCTGCTAATGCTGGCTATATTACAAAGAAAGATTGGCATATCCATAATCATTGTTGTTTAAAGTTATTGTCGCAATAGATTTTTCAAGTCTGTATGAAACATCACTATTAATGGTAGAAAACATTATTTTCACCAAACATTTCCACACCGTTGACTTTTTTGTCTTGAAAAGAATTCCAGTTAGGAAACGGCAAAGATTGTTTTGTATTCAAAAGAATCTTCTGAAGTATTACAACAAAGAAATTACGAATCATTACTGCTTAATGTCTGCATCGATGTTCAAGAAAATGTAACTACCTTTCTCAAACCTTCGGGTTTCACGAACAAGGTCGCAAAAATATTAAAACTTTATGAAACTTTATTAATATCTTACGATTTAAGAAAATAATTTAGGAAGGGTTTAAAATTAAAGTACTTGAAAATGTCGTTCCGTTTGTTACTGTTTATTTGTTGTTATGTAATTAGTAAACTTTCTAATTTATATTTCACTAAGCTGTAACTTTACTTAAAATTCTAACTAATTTTGAAATATTTTAAGAACTTTTATTCATATCTATTTAAAGAAAATTTGGTAATTCCAGCATTTAAATAAAGCCCTATATTTGAATGATAGGATTAAAAAATTATAAAATGAGCGCTGAGTGAAATGCTACAAAAGAAATTTATTTCTTAATCCCATTTGCCAATCATATAGCATCACAGGTAATTGTACATTTTAACAAGATTTTAATATCGCCCCATTATATATTACAAACGTTTCTTCTATAAATATGTACGTAATTCATAATATTCTTCTTCATCTTACGAACCCGGCGGGTTAGTGCCGGCGGGTAAACCCGGCGGCTTCTGAATGTTGCGATTCGGGTGACTTGGCCAGCAGCATGCCAGACGCGGCATGTCGTTCACAATATTAGTGATTACCGAGTGCTCGGAAAAATTTCGCGTGTGTTTCGAATTATTACTACGTATTTTCAATACTCGTACGTATTTAATAAGGCCGGCGGGCAACTGAACACGTCAATGAGCGCGGGCGCAAGTCGCTGGCAAGTTTGTTTCAAAATAAGGCCACACCGGCCTCGCCCGGCGGCTTTGGTGTGTAGACAGCTTAAGCTTGTAAGCCATCAAAACAAAGACTACTACGAGTGTATGATCAAGATGACAAAAAAATTATGCTTTTTAACTGGCTGCAAATTTCTCTACAGGGTTATATACCAACCAGTTATACCACTCTGTTCTGGAGTCGATCCTTTAGGAATGAAGCTATAGCCATTTCAAATTGTTTACGCATTGGACTTCCGGGCCTTATTAATCGCGAGAATATTGGCGTTCCCCTTTTAGTATGTTCTGTAATATTGCTAATATTGGCTATAATATACATAGGTAAATACAAAGTAGTCAATAAAAAATTGTGTTAGTCAAAGTGGTTTGTCTGTTACTGATAAGTAAGTAGTTTGACGTAGAGTTTAGAATTTTTTGATTATGCTTAAACTGCAAAAGAAAGCAAGTTGCATATTGCAACTATGTATGTACATAGGTAT
Source organism: Euclidia mi (assembly GCA_944739405.2). NCBI lineage: Eukaryota > Metazoa > Arthropoda > Insecta > Lepidoptera > Erebidae > Euclidia > Euclidia mi. The sequence goes on from OX123190.2 coordinate 23,499,969, forward strand.
ATAGATTTTCTTCAAAATTTACTTACTTTTCTACAAATTGAATCTTTTTTATTTTTTGACTACGGTGGAAACTCTCCTTATGAGCCATCTCAACTGGACGCCAATCCGGCCCTCGAACGGGCTTGGTACTGGCGGAGGAGATGTGTGGAGGCTCTCCCCTACAGGCGTTCGGGGCAAAGCCACAAAACCACCGCGGTGTCCCTACGGGTCCCGTATGTTGGCGGGGTCACACGTCGTTTAATAAAGTAGTAAAATTATACATAATTATTATACATGTAATTCGTAAAATTCTCTTGATAGACAGCATGTTGCTTCTGATAATAGTGCATCCATGACCTTGTTAAAATAACTAAGTACGTTGAACTATCAATATTATTTCGTTAAAGTGGGGAATGCTAATGGACTGGCTCTTCCAAGGGATTATAAGAATGAAGTTTTATAAGCTAAACTGGCACTGTGTTCCACTCTTTGTCAATGGCCAAGAGGGCAAGATCAAATCAGCAATTGACGCTCAAGCAATATACCTAATTAATTGCTAAATCTTTACAAAAATAGAATATACCTACTCAAGTTAACCCATTTCGTTTTCTACAAAATATAACTCCACTACAAAGTAATCTCAAAGTTGCTCCACGTCACACTATGAACTGATAACCATGATTCTTAATAATAGTTTGCCAGGACTATGTGTGGCTAGTTTCAGATAAGAGACGAGATAAGTGCGGGAGAATGAAGCAGATTAAACTGTAGTAGTGACTAGATGAGATTTCTGGAGGTTTTACTATCTAGAACATACAATGTTGCTAGATGTGTGACGTCATAAAATATGGAGCGCTTAATTTCCTGAAAGACAAATTCGATCATTCAAGTCCATGTAAGGTAAGTATTTTACACCCTATGGTTGACTGGGAGAGAATGCTTTTAGCATTAAGTCCACCATTGCACCTACAAATGTATTCTATATGAAGTTTAAATAAATAAACAATTATTTTCTTATGAATCCGTTGGAATTCAGAAATCAGAAAATTCCTTTTTAGTGTACCCTTGCAGTCTCCAAGGATCATACATGCCCAATTTCAGCTTCTTGAGTCCAAAAGTTTTGGCGCGCTCTCTGTAGGTCAGTAACTTAAGAATTTCTTAACTTTTGAAATCTTAGTAAGTAACCCAAAAAACACTAATTCAGGTCATTATAAAAATAGAAAGATTAAACTTTCTAAAGCAATTTGATCTTTACTAGGGGTTTTTGTACCTTCGTCACCAAGATGAAGCAAAATGTGAGACAGATGAGAACACTGAACAGTATTTCAAAAAGTATCTGTCGTGTTTGGAGTATGTGAACTAAACGCATAGTGGATAAGTACATATATGCAAAATTGACTGCATAGGATGTCAACGCAGAGGGATCCGCAGAGGACTCTTGAGAGGCTCACTTGTTTGTTGTGTGCTTTAAGAGGGAGAGGTGACATCTATATCAAGTTAAGTCAACAACCCATCATCTCTGTTTTGGTAAAAGTTTTTTGTTTTGCTACTCGTTTTATCGCTTTTACCGTTTTTTTTTTGGTACCGTGGTGTAAGTTTTTGCCCATTTATTTATCATAGTCGATATTTTACGTGGGAAATTCTCTACAGTAACACGAAAAACGGGCAATTTAGGGGCAATGAGTTGGTTTTAACATAAGTGCAGAGAAGCTGATGAAAAATAAATAAATAGTGCTAAAAACGCATCTGATATTTAGTACGAGCTTAAGCTCTGGGTTGTGCCAAAACAGACATAGACGTAATCGTAGATGAAAAATAAGTGGTGCAGCCCTGAAGACAACTGCTGATTCTTTTCGAATAAATTATAATCAAATTTGAAAAAATAATGAAAACTCTTTCTACAATAAGTTAATTGATGAAAACATTTATCTTATAAACTTCCAGCAAATGCATTATCCGTGACCTCGTAGCCAGTACATGAACATCGTACCAGACGCTTCACCGACTATCACATGCTGGTGTTTAACTTGCACAGTATTACGTTACAGTGGCCGACCTTTTTAAACATTGCTCTCTTTTATACGTATTTACGCAAAAGGCCTCTAAATGAATCATTAACTCGCTAAATCCACAAACAATCAACCCGGGATTTGTAATAGTACAACGCCCAAATCCCGTTTTCCTCGAAATAAAAGCACAGACAGGTGTTACAAAGAACTGAGTTTATAGCTCAAAAAAAGTGTATATCTACTAATTTGTTTAAGGATAAAACAATTGTTGGTCTATGGGTGTGAACAAATATAATACGGTATAAATTTTAAAGGCACATATTTTACGGCGCGGAGCTTACATTTCTAATTTTAACGCGCAGCAGGGTCGAATTTATGTACATGTGTTGCCATATAGAGAAGTGCCGTAATAACGTTCGGCATTTGCTAACTAGCACACAAAGAACAATGGCCACTTCTCATACATTGAATGACCTGATAATGAATTAATGCGTCTATAGATAAAATGTACGAAAACAAGTAGCTCTATGATCAAGAAATTATACTGTAAAGACAGTTTTTCTTATAAAGGCCCAGGAATTACATAATACACCGAAATTAGTTCGTATTCATTTGACATATTCTCCCATGTCCAATGTCACCGGCGGCGTCTTTACGTTCCGTTGCATCCTTATCCAATGTTTTCAACGCCAGAAATACATTTATATTTATCTTTTTATATCTTTTAACATGAAAAGGTACATTAATTTATGATCAGCTTTTAACAACTTGATTCAATTTATATATAAAATTAAGTTTTTCCAGATTTTGACAAAACCAGTCGATATAGATGTGGTATAAGTGGAATGGAACGTAGCTAAACAAGGAAGTATTATCGGGCACAGATAATATAACAATGCAGCGAATAAAAACTATTTTGATAAGGATGCGTTCACGAGTTCTAGAACATCTTTACAACCCAAAACCTATCTTTTTACCTAGGCTTCTATAAAATATAATTGTTAGTGAAATCATTACACTATAAAATAACCTTAATTTAAAAATAAGTTTTATCTCTAGACATGTTTAGGTAAAAAATGGCCATTCTTCTTTTTGTTTATTCAGTTCCGATATATGAGGCATATAGAATCAAAAGCAGCTAAGTGCCACATTTACAAAAAATGAACTAAGTATGGAGCCATCTAGTGTTCTCTTAGTATCATCTCTTCATAAATTTATAGCAAGAAACAAACCAGGCTAAGGCCCTTAAAATTACATTCAAAAATTGAATTTAGGATCAAATACAGCTAAGTGCCCTCTATCATATTAAAAAACAGCTAATTGATACGATTTTTTGATATTTTTAAGCTTATTAGATAGCAACCATAGAAAAAGACAACCAAAACCTATTATTATTATACATCACAAGCCCTACATCCAAAGTCATTACAAATGTAAAAATACCTACTAAAACGTTTTTTTCATTTCCTGCTATTTCGATATGAAGTCACTTAGCTGGTTTTGAATCTATATGCCTCATATATAGGCCAATAATTTTGATATATGCGCTAAATACGATGATAATTTCATTATATCGTAGTTAACTGTATGAAAATGTAGGTAATATTTTTTATTTTGTTAAGGCAACTTTACTTTCTTATTATCGCTGTATAAATAAAATTGTTGAGGTAAATACTTCTCGCGTACTTAAGTATCCTATTGAACATATAATAGAAAAAGTTGTCGTCTGATTATTCCATACAGATATTGTACAAGATGAGAAAGTTATATTTCACGATAATGCGAGTATAATGACTCTTGGTTTGCCTCCAAATAAATCGTTGCCGCGTTCTGGGACATTTGGAAATGTAAAACAATTTTATATGATTACTTGACTTACAAGATGTTATATGTAGTTTCACCTTTCTTCTTGACCTTTTCATTAAGTTTGACACGTCATACGCGTCGGGTGGCGCAGTGACCACTTGCTACTCCCCAAGATAAATTATCGGTTAGGATACGCTGACGCTGATCAAATCTCGACAGGGTCGCGTATATCATACCATGCTGGTATAATCAAGAGACCCTGTCACTAAAGAAGATTGTGGACACCGCGATCATATATATTATCTATGACCGCGATAGTATTTGATGCGTAGATGCCATTCCATCTAGCGCATATCGAAAGCATATCGAAACTATGAGAAGTGTAGTGCAAACGGTTACTAGAGGTACGACACTAAACATGTGATGGTGCAGCATATAGCCTGATTAACATAGCTGGCATATAAGAGCTAAACTGAGTCATTTACCATGAGGTAGGCTGTAGCTGATAATCATCGTCATCCTAGCCTAAGGATATTGATTGTTGAATGTTGCTCTCTACATTTTTGTTTCTTGGGACAGCAGGAAGCATTTAGATGGTGATAGATCTGAGGGTTTAAGTTGCTATTGCTACTGTACCTAAACTGTACCTTAACTAACCTAAAATGTCTTGATTTTTGCACCCTTAAAACCGTTCACGATATTCTGAATGGATCGATTGCGTTTCAAACAAAGAAAGGCCTATCCTTTACCTACGTGCCGAAAAAGAACAAAAACTGCAGCTGAACATTGCAGACCTACAAACGGCTGCCAGAATCGTCACGATGTAATGGGTACCGCAGCCGCACTGACGTAACATGTCACGCCGCTGTACTACTCGTCACTTCAAAGTGTTGCTGGTAGCAAAAATACCTTTCTGAATTCCTCTCCGTGTGACAGGTGCACGCTATTAGTACCCAACGACACTAGCAGATTCATAGCCAACACCGCGCAATGCCACAAAACTAAACGGGAAATATATACTTGCCTTTAATAAATTTGAATTTTAGACGCGTTCTGCTAATACAGATAGCTAGACAAATTATTCTGTTTTAAACTTCTGAAATGAATGTTTGGATTTTAGTGTGTAACAGCTTGACCGCTCACCATTTTTAAGTGCTTACTCAGCATCGACAACGCCGCCAGTTAATGACGAGGGCGCGCTCAATTAATTAGTTTTTGTACGATTGTTAATAACTTGAGAGGAGTGGTGTCTATTTTTCTGCAACCTAATGAATGACTCGTTCTAATGGTACAAAACAAATTAAGTTTGAATGAAATGTTTACTTTAGGCGAGCGGCCGTAACGTAAACAATGTCGTATTTACCGACTTACTCGACACTTTTGTTTATCATAATAAAAGTATAAGCTGAATCTAGTTTGCTGTTATATTTTCATGTACCTGGTGATATTATCTATGTAATAAAATAAAGTTATAGTAATACTTGCAGAAAATTATTTAGGTGTAAGCATTTGAAAAAAAAATATATTTCGCTGACTTTGCATTCCGCGCGCGAGGCGTAATTATGGATTAAAAACATGATTGTAAACAAATTATGTAATTATATATCATACTTTTATGTTTTTATTGTAAATTAACTGATTAATTATGAAGTTACAGCAAAAAAATAAACAAATAATGTGTATTACCAAAGAAATACAACCTAAGGCATAGAAGTAACACTAAATAACAACAGCGGTTGCTATGATTGATATCTTCTTTCTAATGGCACATGCAGTATGATAGAAAGAGCTGTCGATAGGTTTAGCAGCACGCTCTTATAGCAGCATCGTGGTAGGCAAACAGTAGACAAAACATAGAGTTAGGAAACCGAGTGTTGTTCGTAACAGTGATGATTTATCGATAAATATTTTTGGTCAAATGTCTAACTTTAGTATGTGTCGATATATTTAAGCCGTAGAAGTAAACAACTAGAATATTGAAATTGTAGTTTTTGCTGTTGACGCCGGACAGTGCTCTGCAAAGACTTGCCAGACAGACAGTACTAAAAAAATCACGTGTTTAATTGTTCGTTTTAGCCATAAAATCTATTGACAAAAAGTATTCATAAACTAATGAGCGATGCGTTGCGATGCGATGCTAAGAAACTGTCACTTAGATTATGTATTGTACGAATTATACCAGATTGGCTAATGCGGCACGGCAGGCTTTGGCAATTTGTTTGCATCGCATCATATCACGTTGCTTGCTATCGCTAATGTTGGACACTGCTCGATTTTTTTAGAGTTGTAGGTAATCCGACTGCCCCGCCGAAGCTTGCGGGTTTGATTCCCGCTCAAGTCAAACATTTGTGTGCATGAATATGGATGTTTGTCTTGGTCTGGATGGTACTATGTACCTATAATATGTAATATATTTACAGAAAAGTATATATGCATGTTTATCGATTGTCTAGTACCCGTAGTACAAGATATGCTTAGTTTGGGACCAGATAATGTTGTGTGAATGTGAAAGAATATTATATTTTATGGTAGAATATTATGTAGCGGACTACAAGGCAAGACGTCTTTGATCAGTCAGGATAGCACTAATATGATAAATAATATAGAAGTAGGTAATTTTATTTTAAACGATTTTAATTAATCAATTAAAATCGTTGTAATTATTATATTTTATTAATATGTTCAAACTAAAATTAGACACTTTTTGTTTAGCTTTGGATAAATAATTCTACCGGGTGTGCAATGTCCGGGCATAAATGTAATGTAGGCACAGCTTTCGGTTTTAAACGACGCCAGGTGCTTTCTGTCTTTAAAATCAGTCTTTCTCAAAATGACGTCAACAAATACGATGATACTTCTGCTAAATCAAACTAGGCCGTCCAACGGCATTTCTCCAAAGTTTTCTTGTGGCGTCATTAATGGGCAACCTGTAATAAAAAACACCTTCTTAATAATAAAAAATACTACTCACATCCCTAATCCATCTACTATTTTATAGATGCAAAAATGTAAGCCTACACACACGCGCGTACACTGGAACACTTGGCTATAGGTTAATAGACGCTACTTTTAAGGTAGGTATCTAAGTAAATTATGTACATTAAACTGCGCTTACTATCAAACGCGCGATAGAAAATTAGACCGCTGGACGTTTTTGTTTATTGCCAACTTAGCAACCGCGGCTACCCGCTGTCGCTTCCAGCTACAGTCTTACATTCATGTCCGATAGTAAGTTTCCGTATTTATCCCTCATTCAAACACATCGATATATCCTTTCACTGTCAAATCCCATCACTAAGGCTATTAAATCAATAAATGTACAAAATAACAATTTGTGAGTTAAATTCATAACACATACGTATGCAAGCTGTTCCTTTGATTTGCAATACAATGATATTGTGTAAACTTAACACTCATTATAGCATTAATACGAGAAAAGTAAATAAATTTGTTGGAAAATTCCGACTCACTGCTAGAAGATAAAGTTTCTCCTGTTATTTCCGTTCCGAGAATAGCGGAATCCACATCCCGATATCACATACACGATGTGTATTAATTAATGAGTACACTATTTAATTATAATAAGCTTACTTACTATTTAAATACAAAAAAGTTATTAAAAATGTAAACACAAACGTCCAACAAATTTTACACTGATGACAGATCACAGCACGGCTATTAAGAGAATGTAGTCAAAGATATGAGTATGTAAAGAGTCTATGCCTCTTTAAATGAGACGCGTAATTTGACGTTATGATTAACCAACTAAGACCAACTGACATTACATGTTGCACGTTCGGTATAAGGAAATTTATAGGGCATGTTCTTTCTAGTCTAAACCTAGTCCAACCTCTTTGAGTATTACTTTAATTATAGACAAAAAATTATCGTAAAAAAGTCATTTTATGTAAAAAAGTTTAAATACATAGGTATGTATATAAGGTTACATTTATGCGTTGTATTATTTTTTTATATATTTTTTTATATAAATAAACCTTTGATAAAATAAATAATACTCATATTATTTACGAGATATTAGTTATCGAAAATGTTGGCGGGAACTTCAGTTTTTTTGGCGGGAAAAAGTAAACAACTGTGCAGATTCCAATAAAAATAATTCTTATCAAATTCTTATCAGAATTGGTTTTTATACTTAGATCTCTAGTTGGAAAGAAAGTTGTCTAGGTTTGAATCTGATATACAACATAAAACGGTATTTTAAAAAATAAAATATGAAAATTGGCACCAATTAAAAAAAAAATGTTTTATTTTTTCATGTTTAATATTAAAAATGTTTCTTTTCATAATATTTATTTCCTCTAAAAGTAAATTAAAAAGCCTTTCTAACTGTGTATAATACTTATATACCTCCCATAATAAAAAACGACGAGAAAAAGGAATATGTCCGAAATGAGTATATCTCAAAATAAATGTACATCTGTGGAAAAAAAGTGTGTCTCGAAATATTCAGAAAGTTACACGTTTGTATTTAACTAAATAAAAAAACAAATAACATCATCGTAAAGTAAAACAATAAATAACCTTTAAAATTACGATGAATAATATGTATAATCTTATCATTTAATTAATTTTATTACACTTTTTTAAAACAATGTTTTTTCCCTTTCATACAAAATCAAATTGTGTCCCTACCTATCTCGTGCGTGTTATACTTCGTAAAATACGTTATATCACGTTAATATTGCGCATTTTTGAGTATTTTAGTCGTGATTATGTGTAGTTTCTTTATAAAAGTGATTTTATATGAGAATCCCTAATAAAACTAATAATTAAAAGAGAAAAACAAAATGAGTCTTACCCATTTACTTTTTAGTTACTTACTCTTAAGTTACGTTTTATTTTACTTCTACGTCATTTCTGAACGCATTCGTTAAATTCCTACACGGGCAACACTACCTTCAATCTCATTGGTTGTTGATCTGACGTCTCCGCCATAACTTTCAATGTGAACATCAGTTGGAACGTGTCGTGTAAATGGAACTACTTTTTCGTGACATAAAATATTTTAGGAGTTTTGCACAATAAGGTGAGTCTGATTTGTTTATCTTATTATTTTACGTGTAGTACAAACATTTAAGTTCCTATATGCAATTGCAGTTTCAGTGTATAACAAACTATTGAATTTTAGAAGCCTGTTTTGTATAATTCTCATTAGAATTTCGTAACATTTTTATGAATTTCGTTACGTTACGAAAAAGTATAGTATATAGGTGGCGAGCCTATTGCCGCTTATAGGGATATTTTGTTTGCCAGAGCCTCGTCCGTTGATCGGCAGGTGCACCACTTACAGGTGAGGTTGACTTGGGACTCTAAGTTCTTGGTGGGAACCTTATGCACCCCAGTAAAATGTTAATTATATTTAAACTTTAAAATTGTTCATTTTCAGTCTTTTTTTTATTTAAAATTTACTAACCCTTATAATAAGCATGGCCTATAGTATTTTTTTTTCTAGGAATGGCAAAAACTAACGCCGAAAGGCCAAAAGCTTACAGAGAGAGGCTAAAAAAAGGAAAATCTAGACAAATATGAAAAAATCTGAGTTAAACATTTAAGAAAAGTTAAAGAAAAAAAAGAAAAACAACTCGTACTGAAGGCGACAAAAAATAGCTACCGAGCAAAATGGAGACAAATAAATGCTAAAAGAGCTCAAATAAAAAATACGTCTATAATTACGACACAAAGTTAAAGTTAACACTGAACCTGAACACAATAATATAAATAATGAACAGCAAAACGCGTGGACTGATTATTCTCAAAGAAGAAAAAATGGAAAACATACATTTAAAAAAGAAAGTGGTTTATAGGGGACTCAAACCGCTTTCACTAAATAATTACATAAATGTGCCAAAGGAAACTAAATAACCAAAGGCAGAAAAACTGATTGTGAAAAGAAAGACGCCTCAGAAAAAAAATTGTTTAAAGATAGTCAAGAAATTTATAAGGCACTAATGGATAGTAATTAAGATAAAGTTTTATTTAAAATTTTAATTGTTTTCTGTTTTATTTTTAATTCTGAAACATTTATCATATATATGAGTAAATAAATATTTCCTATTTTTTCTTTAAAACCAATAACAACATAAACGACTAGTAAGTAAAAAATACAAGTAATAATTAAGAAGATAGATTATTATGTGAGGGAAAAATCAAGAATATTAGATAAGTTTAATAATAATGCTTCGCCATTGTGTAACAAGCCTTATGTTTACCATTTAGTTACATTTAGGACTATTTCGTTACGTACATTTATTTTGAGAAATACTCAAATATAAAATCGCGCTCAAAAATGGCGGGAAAAAATTTCTATTTTTCACTTTATACTGCCCTTGCGTGGGCTTCAACCATATTATATGGTTTTAATTTATATCATTGGAAAGCTCATTTAATTACGCGTCTATTGATATGCAACATACCGCAATCGGTTTAGTTATCCGAGTTCCACAAACAGATTAGTGCGCAGCGGAAAAGCGTGGGAAAAATTACAGTTTACGCGCTCATCTGTTTTTGCAAAAAGGGAAAATATTCACTTGTGCGCGGTCAAGCGGGTAATTCAAGGAATAGGGATGTGGAATTAGTTTTTATTTGATTTTATATTAAACCAAAATTGTGTGAATTTTGTAAAATAATGGTTTGTTTATCAGTATACTAGTTCAAGAAACTATGAACTGTTGTAAACTCCATAGAACTTTATTGATTGAAAACGTCACGCAGTTTACATTGCTAAAGAATTTTCTACCAGAGAACCTTTCGGTCTTTATCAATATCACTTTATAATTATTATATGTATGTCATTAAGCCTGTTTAATATTTTTTGTGCTAAATCTTTACCCTTTCAATAATAGGGCTTGATACTGAATGCAGAAACAATGAAATGCTCTTTGTACCGGATTATACCACAAAAGAACCTACCACATACTGATATTATGATATTTCTGGAAATTATACATAACCGGAATCACATCAAACTGTTTCGTCTCATACATGACTTGACGCATGTGCTATTCTATTATCAAAGATAATTTATATAGCTAGATCCATTGTGTGCCAGCGGCAGAACAATGCATTCCATCAAGTAAGACGAGATTCATTTACATAAATTTCACTTCAGCGAGATCTTGGTTCCTATGCGAGTTCTAACATCTCGTCCGCGGTTCAGTTGCTCAATCAAATTGCATGATTTTGCGATGAAATTCTCATGTACGAAACTATGTAATTTACTTCGTATAATGTGGCAAAAGCCTTTGTTTGTAGCAGCTTAGTGTTAGTTTACGAATATAGAAACATACAAAGGTAGCATCGTCCCACTCTATACCAAGAATAGACATTCAGTTCGATGAATAATAATCGAGTATTTAATGTAATGAACCTCCCTGTCAAGTACTAACTTAAAGCGTAATTGCTGTATGCATAATTTGTATGTTTCATATCCACGGGTGTGACGCCCATAATTGTCGTATTTCCACCACGGTATCTTTACGTCAATTATTGTGTATATTTTTATACAAAAACTACACAATTTTTATTCACCATCTTTTGTTATAAATGTAGGCTACAAACTCCTAAAGTGATCGTCAAATTAGCTCTCGTTTTCTTTGAATTAAGGAAGCTTTTTATAAAATATTTTTTCTCGACGACCCAACACTGTAATTCAAACTCCAGCAATATATATAGTAGATAAGCTTAAAATATTACATATAAATAATTCATTACGAGCACTTTTTATTTTCATTACGATTAAAGCTGGTTGACAAATCAAGAAAAAATTTAAATTAGGTATATCTTGAGCCGGGTGTTCTGAATTCAATTTATTATTTTAGTATTGCGCCCGGAGGGTGGATTGCCATCAAATTTCGTAAGCAACTGATGCCTCAGGGACGATACAAATTTGTCATTCGCAACGGCCTTTTGTTTTGTAGAGCAATATTGTGATTCAATTAATGATGCCGATATTTTACTGTCAGCCCAGACAAATCGCGTCTAAAATCTGACTTTTTGGCTTTTGTTTGTATTCAAGAGGAGATAAGTCAAGAAAATTATGTTTTAATCCAATTAATTATTATTTTATGTTTATAATAATATAATTGGAGTACTGGAACATGAGGAATAACCTTGGTTTTTAGTCAGCCATCGTGGTATTACTTTACGTGGTATAATTTAGGACAATTACAGCTGTACAATAATATTATTATATAAATGTATAAAAGGCACTTACACACTCACTAACATATTGAAATAAAAAATATGTTGTCTTATGTGATATGAGGCAAAGGAGCAGACGGTACGATGATGATAAACGATTACCGCCACCTATTGACACCCGCAGCATCAGAGGAGTCACAAGTGTGTAGCCGATCAGGATAGGAAAGGAGTAAAAGGGAGGGGGTGGTACTTCCCAGATTGAGCTAGCCTGTTCATGCTGAAATCAGCGAAGCTCTACTAAAGTCCTAACCTATTTCTAGTTCCGAGAGTTTTGGTATAGTTTGACCGTAACCGCTGTACCGCGCCTTAGGTATGCGAGCGGCGAGACGGCAGGGCGAAATAGTTGCTCCATCTGGTCATTCTGTCGTCATCGCTCACGGTGGCAACTAGTTTTATTTGTTGCGGTCTGTCTGTGTCAGACGCACATGATATAAAATATCTAAAGATGGGTCGTGCGTTATCTCGAGATATCAAGACTGTCATTTTCAAAGTGGCCGAATATTTAAAAAAGAGGAAAGCAGACAAAGAAAGTTTTGAATATAAAAGTGACGCAAATATCGCCAAAATTGTTCCGGAGGCTACGGGATACTGCGAAAAAACTGTAAGAAATGTTGTAACTGCAGGAAATTCATCAACTATTTTAGGCCGACTGAAATTTAGTTCACCAAAAAAAAACAAACGTTATAAACAAAAAATATTTTATTGACGATTTTGATTTGGGAGTCATGTAAAGAAAACTTTATCAGTTTTATGAGATCGAAAAAAGAGTGCCAAGTATTCGTAAATTACTGTCAAGATTGAGACAAGATGGCATATTGAATTGTGGACGAGAATATCTGAGAAATCTTTTTCACACAATGGGTTACCGTTTCACAAAATGTGGATCGAAGAGACATCTTCTCATAGAACAACTTAATATTACAGAGTGGCGGAGAAAATACTTGACGAAAATCAGGAAATACAGAAGCGAAAACCGCAATTTATATTTCCTAGATGAGACATATATTAATGCCAGTCACGATGTGAGCAAATGTTGGCAATCAGTGTCAGAACCTGGAATTCACACTGACATCGGGAAAGGACGACGTGTGGTAATTCTTCACGCTGAGTGTCGAAATAGCTTGGTTCAAGGTGCATTTGGCCTTGGTTCAAGTGATTTATATATAACTAGCTGACCCGGCAAACGTTGTTTTGCAATTTTTTTTTTTGTTTATTTTTTTTGAAAATAGATGCTGGCCTATTCTCATAGATACCGGATAAGCACAAAAATTTCATCAAAATCGGTCAAGCCGTTTCGGAGGAGTATGGGAACGAAAACTGTGACACGAGAATTTTATATATTAGATAAATCAGACGCTAAGACCGGTGACTACCATGGAGACATGAACGGGCCTACTTTTTATAAGTGGGTGAATGAAAAGCTAAAAGATAAGTTGCTGCCGAACCCTGTAGTTGTCATGGACAATGCCTCTTACCACAACGTTCAAGTTGAGAAGAAACCGACCATTACAAGCGTCAAAAGTGAAATGCAGAACTGGTTTCGGCGCCACAACGTTGAATTTTCCGAAACTATGGAAAAAGCCCAACTGCAAATTCTTATCAATAACACACAAAAAGAGCCCGTTTATAAAATTGATGAACTCTTAAAAGCCCATTCACACACAGTACTGCGTTTACCGCCATACCATCCAGACCTGAACCCCATCGAGTTGGTCTGGGCTGATGTCAAAAACAATATAGCGCAAAACTATATTAATTCTTCTCCAGACGAAAATATAAACGCACTGAATTTGTTGTTTTCGGAGTACACGGCAGAAAAATGGCAGAGATGTGATGACCATGTCCAAAAAAATGAAAACGTTTACTGGGATCGCGACAATAGTTCCGATTATATTATTGAGCCAATAATAATAAATCTGCACGATGACTCTGATTCAAGCTCTGATAGCGAAATGGAAGGTGAAGTTGAAACATAATCTATTTCAGAATAGTCAGTGTAATTTATTTACCTAACAAATAGGTGGAAGAAAAAGTGACTGACAATTCAAATTATTTTTTTTTTCTTTTTCATGTACAATGTTATTTCCAAGGATTAAAGATTCATTTAATTTATATTGGTTATTTTATTCTACTTCGCTACATTGGACAAAACAGGGATTGGATAATATAATTATACACGTAAATAAAGCTAAAAAAATTGTGCTTCGATATCGTAAGATTTGTCTGACACTACGAATCTCAAGTGCGTTCATGCTCTTTCCTGCCCACACCCCAACTCCCCGCACATACCTAAGGCGCGGTACAGCGGTTGCGGTCAAACTATAGCACGATACTCAATTGACAAAGAAACGGAATAAACAGCATACAACAATGTTAACTTGAATGGCTACTGAATGGTCAGAAATACGGAAAATGTTTAGACCATCCAGTGCAGGGCTAATCATATCTAGATCACTTAGAATGGTACTCTTCGTTTCAAAAGCTTGTTTCACGAGTACCACAACTACGCAAAACAGCTGTGTGGTCTAGCTGTGTTATGTATCTATCTACAATGTCGCTGCTGCTTTTTGCAGTTGCATTGTGGTTTTTATGTGGTTCCGCAGCAAACAGTCGTCAATTATTAACGGCAAGAAGCGCGAGCGCAGTGTCGTTCCGTCGATGCAACGTTATGATTGCATTGTATTTGCGACATACCTGTAATGTATTCTAGCGAATACATCACAGGTATGTCACGAATACATCACGCACAAGTGCTCGATAAAGACTCACAATCAGAGAAATCACATTTACATAAAAATTTGCGTCAATCCATGTGGTGTGGTTGCCGTGTGATTGTGTTGTACTTGTGCTACGTGTGAATTACTTCTTAAACTATCTCAGAAAATCTCTAGCCTTAACATAAATAAAACGATCCCGTTATTGCTTTTACGATACTTATATACAATCTCGCTTTTATAGTAATGTATTGTTACGGAGGCTTGTAAGTAGATTGTTGGTTTTTTGTACTCAGTTATATATACAGCGGTTTGTACAAAGTGAAAGTGCAGATTGTAATAATATTTGGTTAGGCAACTCATTATTCCACTTTTTTACTTTCTATGTTTAAGAGTAAATAAAGTGTAGTAGTTGGGATACATAAAAAATACTTTGTAAAATATAAAAATGTCTTCTGCGCATATTGTTTATATACCGTACTGCTCTCAAAGAGATGAGGAAATATCGGATCTCTAAACCAAGATACGTGGACCACGTAATTTAAAATTATTGTATTAGATGATATGTGCCGAACTTGTTGCGCAAGACCGACCAGGTGTCGTGTGAAAAATGGGTTATAATATTTTGCCATATTGGTAGCGCCATCTACCTTCCTATCTATAACGAATCGCATCAAGATCAATCGTTCCACGTCTAGTGCGAGCGATATCATATTTCCGTCCCGCTCTATCCCACTCCCTGGAAGAGGCACTGCCTTCCGCCTGATTCGTCGCCGCGATTCGTCGACGCGAGTGACAGTCGAGAACATTCCGCTCGCTGAGAACGCCGTCTCGATACCGTATCGCGCCGCATCGCTGTATGTGATTATATAAACCGCTCGCAAGTGGGAGTGACGGTGAATTGAAGTGTAAACAATCAGCTGCATCACGAAACCACCAGGAGACTGCCCTACGGAAACGAAGAAGGTTGTATAAGGTAGGTGCCCTCCATCCTTGAAATATCCTATACCCACTCAATCACCCCTCTTCCCTTATTCCTTTCTAGGCGACCCAGAACTCGCCCTAATACAGTCCATTTTCCTGCTCCAAGTCGCCTAGAACCCTACGGAAACCGTTAAAAGCTTATTGGTAGCGCCATCTACCTTCCTATGTATAACTAATCGCATCAACATCAATCGTTCCACGTACAAGTGTGAGCGATACCATATTTCCGTCTCCCTCTACCCCACTCCCTGGCACTGCCTTTCGCCTGATTCGTCGCCGCGATCGTCGACGCGAGTGACAGTCTAGAACATTCCGCTCGCTGAGAACGTATCCGCTATATCGTATCGCGCCGCATCGCTGTATGTGATTATTACCGCATATATAAACCGCTCGCAAGTGGGAGTGACGGTGAAGTGAAGTGAAAACAAGCAGTTGCATCACGAAAGCACCAGGAGACTGCCCTTCGGAAATGAAGAAGATTGTATAAGGTAAGTGCCCTCCATCCTTGAAATACCCACTCACAATCACCTCTTCCCGTATCCATCTCCTAGGCGGCTAAGAACCCGCTATCCTTTGTATACAGTCCATTTCCCTCCCAAGTCGCCTAGAACCTACCTTCGGTTTCGGTGTAACGCCGAACCATTTTTTTGATCCATACGAGTCGGATTCATTTACGTTTTTATACGTTATATCGCTATACCTAGGCAGTTATAGCACCTAGCTATACTCCTAATATATTCACATAACCGTCACATGGTTATTTCCGCCCGCATTAGTAGGTAAACTTTTATGTAGCTACCTACTTATAAAATTATTATTTCTGCAACTATCATAGTTGTCTTATAAATCTCATGTTTCAAGCAACTTTTAATTCCTCAGCGCTAAAGTGTTGCCTACTTAGCCTACTTAGGTAAAATAATAGATACATTAGATATTCTTATTTTGTTTCGTTCTCATTAGCTTATACTTACGTAAGCATGTCACAACAAAAGAAGTCACGCGTGTCGGAAGACAAAGAGATGACAATCTTAGAATCAAAACGCAATATTCTATTTGAGCGCATTCAAAATATCTATGAACGATCAAAAACCGCATCTATGTCTGACAGTAATAGCGAAGCATTTCTCAGTTATTGTATAACAGTAGATAGCATTCGAACAGATTTTCATAAGTTGTTAGACGATTATAACGCAAGATAACTTTCTATCAATCCTGATGAAAAACCGAACTATCAGGCGTATACCTCATTCGAAGATCTTTATTGTATTATTAAGCGTATACAATCGCAATTGGAGGGTAAATGTTCAGCAGAGCCCGTTGCCCGCAAACCGAGATTACCGCCAATCGAGATTATGTCGTTTGACGGAGATATACGAAATTGGCCGTTATTCTATGCGAGTTTTAAGTCTACAGTGCACGATAATGGTTCTCTGACAGATGCTGACAGGTTGTACTATTTAATAGGTAAACTGTCACCGAAGGCCCAGTCGGTATTTGCAGGAGTCACACTCAGTGCTGAGAATTATCAGGTCATATTTCAGTCACTACTTGACAGATATCAGGACACGCGCCTCCTAGCGTCTACGTACTTTGACCAAGCTTTAAATCTCAAACTGTCCGGCAACGCGTCTGTTTCGAATTTCCAGCTGTTTATTGATAACTTCGTAACCTCGGTTAATTCTCTTAAGAATTTAAAATTAGAAGATCTTTCCGACTTTATGTTGCTTCAACTCGCTTTAAAAAAGTTTGACACTGATACAATTCGCGCATTCGAGATGACGGAATGCAATAATAAAATACCTACACTAGATAGTTTTATTTCGTTCATAAAAGATCAGTGTCGAATATTTCATAATACGCAGTCTGGTTCACCTGGCCCGTCTAACACTAACAGCAACAAACAAAGGTTGAATAAATCGCGAAATAGTAATAATAACTCAGTCCCTAATCCACAATCTTACGTAACATGTTCGGAATCTAATAGTAATAATTCACAGAAGTGTCTGTGCAGTAATATAGTGCACGATCATTACTATAAGTGTCCCACCTTTAATGATTTAAATCCAATTGCTCGTTTTAAAAGCGTAAAAGATAACAAAGCTTGCATTAATTGCTTAAGCATAAAACATAAAACGAGTAATTGTTCCAGTAGAACGAGATGTCGCTCGTGTAAACAAAAACATCATACACCGTTACATTTCGATAAAAATAACCGGTTGTCAAGTCAAGCCGCTAACCTTGACACACTCACGCCGCAAGTGCAGAACACGGTAGCTGCGTCTTCCACGCCTCGCAATAATGAGATATCGTTGTGTACGACATCCATTGCGCGGGCGGCACGCACGCGCGGACGGCCTTCGCGCGCTTGTAGTGATCAGAGCAGTGCTAGGCCGCCATGTATGGCGTCTAAGACTGTTCTGTTAGCGACAGCGCAAGTTATCGTATATGATGTTAATGGGTCGCCGCACATGGTACGTTGTCTGCTAGATAGCGCATCTCAGACCAATCTAATAACATCGGAATGCTTCAAACGCCTCGGATTATGAAATAACTTTAAAAATACTAACTCAACCGTCAAAGGGATAGGCGGATCAGCAAAGCATTGCAGGGGTTCCGTAGATATTAAAATACATTCGCGTTTTGATAGGAATATTAATTTTAACATTTCTTCGCTTATCGTGGAACGTATCACGGACGCATTGCCGAACGCTAATGTAGACGTAGCATAACTCACTCATCTCGAGTCATTGCCGTTAGCCGACGCGGAGTTTGCGAATCCGGCAGGCATTGATCTTTTGATCGGAGCTTCGATATTTCCGCACTTGCTACTAACTAACATAGTTCGTAGTGAGCGATATGATTTACCGCCCGCTATTGAGACGGTACTTGGGTATGTGATTATGTGTACCGTACCTACGTTACATACTTCTCATTGTATTACGTCTTGTTGTTGTTCTGCTCTTCAAGAGATCAAGGTGGGTGCTAAAACTGTGTGTAAGATAAAGCACTAATTAACTATGCTATGCTATGCTACGCTATGCTATGCTGTGCTATGCTACGCTATGCTATGCTATGCTATGCTAAGTTACGCTACGCTACGCTACACTATACTATACTATACTACCATCCGCTTTGTATATAGATGACATTGCTTGTAATGTCATACCCGCTCCGCTAGCAATTTCGCTTTGTGAAGAGCTTATTCAGCTTTTCAAGCGAGGCCAGTTTGATCTTGTCAAATGGACAAGCAACTCTAAGGAGGTTCTCGCACGCATACCAGATTCTCATAAAGCTTCTCCAGACATTGAGTTTGAGAAGTCTGTACCGCATAAGGTTCTCGGTTTACGCTGGGACAAATCCTGCGATAGTTTTCGGTTTGACGTCTCACCGCCAGATGATAAGTGCGCCAAGCGCACTATGCTGTCCACAGTGGCTCGACTATGGGACATAATGGGTTTGTGGCTCCCACAATTTTGTACGCCAAGCTCTTGATCAAAGAGCTTTGGCAATCAAAGTGTGAGTGGGATGAAACACCCCCTGACCATATTGTCGCCGCTTGGGGCCAGTTTTGTATTGAGCTTACCGCGCTCAATCATATTACTATTCCGCGTCATCTTGGGTTGGTAGATGGATGTACCGTCAACTTAATAGGTCTCGCTGACGCCAGCGAGCATGCTTACGGCGGAGTCGTATATCTGCAAGTCCGAATTGGTTCTAACTACTCGGTGCAGTTAGTTTGTGCCAAGTCTAAGGTCTCGCCTGTTAAAACCATTTCAGTTGCGAGACTGGAGTTGTGCGCGGCCCTTCTGCTGTCTCAGTTGCTCCGCAAGGTTCAAGACACAGTTTTGCCCCACTACTCTATTAATAAATATACGCATTTTCCGACTCCAAGGTAGTGCTCGCTTGGATTTATTCTTCTCCTCTCCGATGGCAGACTTTTGTCGCCAACCGCGTTAGTAAATTGATTGAACTTGTTCCCGCTACTTGTTTCAATCACGTCGCGGGTTATCGTATTCGTCTTCAGGAAGAACTTTCCATAGATCATATTGACTTGAAGTTTATTCCCCCAGCATCACCACATTTCGGTGGATGTTGGGCAAGCATGGTCAAAGTAATTAAAACGCATCTCTTGAAAGTTATAGGTCAACAGATCCTTTCTTACGAAGAGCCTTTAACTGTCCTTGCACAAGTCAAGGCACTGATCAACTCGCGTCCGCTTCCAACTCAGTGAGATCTAGCCTGAAGTTGGACCTACCTCTTAGTTTAAGTATTTAGTTAGTAGTTTTCGCTATTATTGCGTTTGTAGTTTTCGCTAAAGTTAATTTAGATTAATTTATTGTCATATCGCTGTCTTAGCCTATTGAGGGGTTATGCGGTAGTACACCCAACATAGCTAAGTTAAATTCTTTTTAAATTTTAAAGGCAACCCTTTAGGGCCGGGGGGATATGGTAGCGCCATCTACCTTCCTAATTATAACGAATCGCATCAAGATCAATCGTTCCACGTCTAGTGCGAGCGATATCATATTTCCGTCCCGCTCTATCCCACTTCCTGGAAGAGGCACTGCCTTCCGCCTGATTCGTCGCCGCGGTTCGTCGACGCGAGTGACAGTCGAGAACATTCCGCTCGCTGAGAACGCCGTCTCGATACCGTATCGCGCCGCATCGCTGTATGTGATTATATAAACCGCTCGCAAGTGGGAGTGATGGTGAATTGAAGTGTAAACAATCAGCTGCATCACGAAACCACCAGGAGACTGCCCTACGGAAACGAAGAAGGTTGTATAAGGTAGGTGCCCTCCATCCTTGAAATATCCTATACCCACTCAATCACCCCTCTTCCCTTATTCCTTTCTAGGCGACCCAGAACTCGCCCTAATACAGTCCATTTTCCTGCTCCAAGTCGCCTAGAACCCTACGGTTTCGGTGTAACGCCGAACCACATATAAAAGCGCTCAATCAAGCGTCTATATCTATATATAATATAATAGTCAATATCTATCCTGTTTGCGTGTATATAGTCAACTCTGGTGTCATCATTTATAGGCTGCCCAAATATCGCCGATATGGTCTGACAGTACTTCTGCTGAGACAATATTAAGAACCGACGGTTTTAAATACGCTTTGAAGCGAGGAGCGCTCTGATGTACTTCAACAATCGGTCACCCATCCATTTCGTGACCACTGTAAACGTTACTAAACTTCGTCGATACATTACGAACGGAAAGTCAAGTCCCGCTATAGGCGCTACGCAGCATGGTGCACTCTGCCCACGAATAACGCACATTGTGATGTTCTCTGTAGAGCTGTGGCAGTTGAGAGAGCAGTCTGATCATCATCTGATTTAAAAACGCCGTAACAACTACTTAACAATTATTTCGCTGATAAAGTCAATTTGAATCTTGAGGTATAGGAAATCCCTAATCTAGTAACGGAATGTCTGGAACATCCCATAACTGTTGGGCTGCCTACACTACATTGCCTTAAATACTTCAGGCTTTTAATGAAACCTGAATTAATAAGAAAAGGAACAAATAAAACGAATTAAGTAGATACGCTCCGTGTTGATTATGTATGTCTTGCTACAAGCGTAGCGAAATACTTTATTTGTTAAAGTTATTTTATAACTTTTTTAGCCCTCAAGATAAAGTACTAACAAAATGGATACAGCTTGTAATAAACAAATGTTAATAAAACCGAGTCTAATTTAGTACACGAAACGCTTTTTCATAGTTTACTTTAAATTGTTACAAAGTCACATAAACACGGTTGCTTAATTTCACTTTCTAAACTTACAAAATAAAATGGGAACTAAACATCATATTTTCATATTTTTCGTTTCTTCTTACGAACTTCTGTGCCTGTTCAACTTAAAGCAATTCAAATGCTTTTTATTTTCCTCCTATATAGTAATTACCGTTTATTATAAAGGGTGTAATTGACAAAAGTAGAGTACAAGCAAAACCACTCTGGGTAATTGCTTGTCTTAGTGTGTTTGTTAGTAAGTTGAGCGTAGAAACGCAAGTATGTAAAATTAACGTGAATGTGTCAAAGCCGTGCGTGTCGTACTAATCATAGTTTATTTGTAATTCCATTACTTTGATGGCTTTGCCTAAGTACCTACTGACGTCGAGGTGAAATATTCAGACACCATTTTCATATTGCTAGGCTTTTACCGTTATGCCCAATCATTGGGGATTCTTGAAATATTATTCAGTTATTAATCTCTAATGTAAAAGCTTTGTAGGTTGGGTTTTACGCCTAAAATTATTATTCTTGATAATGTATTGTAATATTTCTGTAGGAATTATTTTCATGCTCATAATGATTAAAAATTGTTATTGAAAAGTCGTAATTTTCTTGTTTTAGTATCTAAAACACATCTGCCACTATCATCTCTGCATCACCCTTTGGTTATCTACTAGAAAATGCCTTTGGCATTAAGTCCGCCTTGTGCAAATTGTTTTGCAGGAAGTTTAATGAATAATTCATTACAAAAAACCTTGTACAACAGCAACCATATTAACGTACTTTTCATATAGAATATACTATAATTAAATGACATAATTATTTATGAAAGGGAGCAATGACAGTCTAGCAGAGCGATCAACATTCTAGTACATAGAAGGTCGCGGGTTCAAACCGAACGCCGAGCACAACTGATTTTAGAGTTATGTGCATATTCAATTGTGAACTATTTAGCACTTACCAAACAGTGAAGAAAAACATCGTTAGGCAACTTTTATACCAAATAGATCTCCATAAAATTATGAAAAAGGTGTAAGGTAATTCTACATACCCACACTTGACGAGCGCGCAGCGAAGTCGGCTTGTAGCCTAAACTTTCTCAAAATAAAAAATGACATGTGCGCAGCATTGGGCAGATTAAACAGTGCAGATATTACACGTGTTTATAAAATTTATATGTGAAATATTTTCCTTACTTCAACCATTTTAACTTATACTGGTCTAAGATAGAACTTTAAACCATACATATAAAATCCCCATTAGCAATAACTACAAGTAGTTTAAGACATACTTACATGGAGCTCTTGTGCGTTGTTGTTAAGTTGTATACTAATACAAATTGCATCCGAGTGGCTATACACAACAAACGGAAGCGTAACGTATTTCGTTTAGAACAGAAAGTATCCGAAAAACATAAAGTGATCTTGTAAATCGATGACCGAATTGGCTAAAGTCCAGACCCCGCTTACCAACACAGAACATTACAAAAATCTGTTGTTGCACCATTTGGCAGGGCACTGTACACAGAAATCACGTACAGAGTTTATTTAAAAGATTTTGTATAAACACTCGGCTGTGTGACTATTAATTTAACGACAGAAACGCTTAGTGACTCGAATATCAGACGTGGGGAAATGGAGAAAATTAAAGAAAGGAATGAGGTACATGTCAAAGCATATGCGCCCTATTACAATGGAGATAAGAGTTTTAAACGTGCGCCATCAGACACGTTTAGACTGGCCGATAGGTCTTCAGGGATTAGGGTACGTTCTAGCTGTCATAAAGTTTCGCATTTGATTAACGGCTTAGCTACGTTAAATGTAGATGAGTTTGTTTTTCTCAGTAGATTTTGCTATGCTTACGGTAAGCGAAATCGAAACATAGTTCTATAAAAATCTGTAAAATTTTTAGGGGTAAATATTTTATTTCAATTAAATTAGAATTGTTAGAATTGTAGAAGAGAAATTGTCCGTGTGGTGACGGATTAGGAATACGGAATGTCATCACCCCATATCATCCCATGGGTGTCGTAAGAGCCGACAGAAGGAGCATATTATGCAGAGAACAGCACTGTAAGAGAAGGAAAACTTGATACAAACTCTATACCAACCCGTTTGGCCAGCGTGGTATAGTAGGCCAATTCCTCCTTTCAAAGGAGAGGCCTAGTCCAGCAGTGGACTGATAAAGGCTGATGATGATGATGATGATGAAATTAGAATGTGGATAAAATATGTATACCTATAATTTAAAAATGCTGAATAATAACATAAGTAATGTTTTGTGCATAAGCAGCTATACAAATGCATGAATAAACTTAAAATTATAGTCATCGAGTAAAAAGAGAATGTACCTATTATACCAAATCATTGTAACAGATACTAAGTAAGTAAATACAATAACACATTGGAATAGTTATCAAATTCTACTCGAAGTCTTTAATGTTTAATTACGTCGAACATTAGTCATTTGCATTAATCTTAACAATCCGCTAATCTCATAAATTTATTTTGTTATTTTTCATCCCTTTAGATAATTTTCGATGCCTCACAATATATTTTTCTTGTACATTATATTAGTCAGTTTTATTTTATCGTTACGAGACCAAATGACATTCGTTTCAAAGATAGAACGGCGGTAAAGTATCTTTGGCAGTTCTCTTTTATAAAATTATATTTTAATACTTTACACAAAAAAGCAATATGTTTCAACTATAACTTACAATTATTATGATAGAAAAATACTGTTAAGCTTATTACAAAAAGTATTTATAAGACAGCATTATTATAAGCTGCTTTTAGGGTCGAAATATTTTTATGCACTGTTTTTTCATCTTTATGTCCCTTAGCAGCATCATGCGACAAATGCTTTGATATTGATGTTGCCACAATACTATTAAAATATTTTTCTTTCAACTACGTAGTAATGTTATCATTAATCACTACAAAACCGATCACAATTAACGTATTTTTTGCTTAGAACCGAAACAGTGCAGAAAAGTTGTATGAAATTTCATTATTGTACTGTTTTACATTACTGCACTGTTTTGTATTCTCTATTTGAAAAATACAAATTTACCACAGAGGATAATGTTTCTTCCTATTAAGTTTAATATAAAATGTATGCATTGGATCACAAAGACACTGGCTGAAAATAAAAATCGGCTGAATAAAACCGACATGGTGCAAAAAAAAAAAAAACAAATTGCGCGTATCTTGTACCATTGTAATCCTTTGATAGTCCGTATTTAGCAATAACAGTTTTAAACAATGGAAATAAACAACGATAGCGATCTGAATTCTACTCCAGAGAGTATAAAAACAGCTGCAAATGCAATTGTTCATAACCTTTTGCCGTAAAACTCGCGGGATAAATTTAATATTTAAAAGCTTATTGGTTGCGCCATCTACCTTCCTATCTATAACTAATCGCATCAACATCAATCGTTCCACGTACAAGTGTGAGCGATACCATATTTCCGTCTCCCTCTACCCCACTCCCTGGCACTGCCTTTCGCCTGATTCGTCGCCGCGATCGTCGACGCGAGTGACAGTCTAGAACATTCCGCTCGCTGAGAACGTATCCGCTATATCGTATCGCGCCGCATCGCTGTATGTGATTATTACCGCATATATAAACCGCTCGCAAGTGGGAGTGACGGTGAAGTGAAGTGAAAACAAGCAGTTGCATCACGAAAGCACCAGGAGACTGCCCTTCGGAAATGAAGAAGATTGTATAAGGTAAGTGCCCTCCATCCTTGAAATACCCACTCACAATCACCTCTTCCCGTATCCATCTCCTAGGCGGCTAAGAACCCGCTATCCTTTGTATACAGTCCATTTCCCTCCCAAGTCGCCTAGAAGCTACCTTCGGTTTCGGTGTAACGCCGAACCATTTTTTTGATCCATACGAGTCGGATTCATTTACGTTTTTATACGTTATATCGCTATACCTAGGCAGTTATAGCACCTAGCTATACTCCTAATATATTCACATAACCGTCACATGGTTATTTCCGCCCGCATCAGTAGGTAAACTTTTATGTAGCTACCTACTTATTAAATTATTAATTCTGGAACTATCATAGTTGTCTTATAAATCTCATATTTCAAGCAACTTTTAGTTCCTCAGCTCTAAAGTGTTGCCTACTTAGCCTACTTAGGTAAAATAATAGATACATTAGATATTCTTATTTTGTTTCGGTCTCATTAGCTTATACTTACGTAAGCATGTCACAACAAAAGAAGTCACGCGTGTCGGAAGACAAAGAGTTGACAATCTTAGAAGCAAAACGCAATATTTTATTTGAGCGCATTCAAAACATCTATGAATGCTCAAAAACCGCATCTATGTCTGACAGTTATAGCGAAGCATTTCTCAGTTATTGTATAACAGTAGATAGTATTCGAACAGATTTTCATAAGTTGTTAGACGATTATAACGCAAGATTACTTTCTATCAATCCTGATGAAAAACCGAACTATCAGGCGTATACCTCATTCGAAGATCTTTATTGTATTATTAAGCGTATACAATCGCAATTGGAGGGTAAATGTTCAGCAGAGCCCGTTGCCCGCAAACTGAGATTACCGCCAATCGAGATTATGTCGTTTGACGGAGATATACGAAATTGGCCGTTATTCTATGCGAGTTTTAAGTCTACACTGCACGATAATGGTTCTCTGACAGATGCTGACAGGTTGTACTATTTAATAGGTAAACTGTCACCGAAGGCCCAGTCCGTATTTGCAGGTGTCACACCCAGTGCTGAGAATTATCAGGTCATATTTCAGTCACTACTTGACAGATATCAAGACACGCGCGTTCTAGCGTCTACCTACTTTGACCAAGCTTTAAATCTCAAACTGTCCGGCAACGCGTCTGTCTCGAATTTCCAGCTGTTTATTGATAACTTCGTAACCGCGGTTAATTCTCTTAGGAATTTAAAATTAGAAGATCTTTCCGACTTTATGTTGCTTCAACTCGCTTTAAAAAAGTTTGACACTGATACAATTCGCGCATTCGAGATGACGGAACGCAATAATAAAATACCTACACTAGATAGTTTTATTTCGTTCATAAAAGATCAGTGTCGAATATTTCATAATACGCAGTCGGGTTCACCTGGCCCGTCTAACACTAACAGCAACAAACAAAGGTTTAATAAATCGCGAAATATTAATAATAACTCGGTCCCTAATCCACAATCTTACGTAACATGTTCGGAATCTAATAGTAATAATTCACAGAAGTGTCTGTGCAGTAATATAGTGCACGACCACTTATACAAGTGTCCCGCCTTCGATAATTTGCATGCATCCGCTCGTTTTAAATGCGTAAACGATAACAAAGCTTGCATTAACTGCTTAAGCATAAAACATAAAACAAGTAATTGTTCTAGTAAGACAAAGTGTCGATCATGTAATCAAAAACATCATACACTGTTACATTTCGATAAAGGTAACCGGTTGTCAAGTCAAGCCGCTAACCTTGACACACTTACGCCGCAAGTGCAGAACACGGTAGCTGCGCCTTCCACGCCTCACAATGAGATATCGTTGTGTACGACATCCATTGCGCGGGCGGCACGCACGCGTGGACGGCCTTCGCGCGCTTGTAGTGATCAGAGCAGTGCTAGGCCGCCATGTATGGCGTCTAAGACTGTTCTGTTAGCGACAGCGCAAGTTATCATATATGATGTCAATGGGTCGCCGCACATGGTACGTTGTCTGCTAGATAGCGCATCTCAGACCAATTTAATAATGTTAGAATTGTTCAAACGCCTCGGATTATGGAATAACTTTAAAAATACGAACTCAATAATTCGAGGGATAGGCGGATCAGAAAAGCATTGCAGGGGTTCCGTAGATATTAAAATACATTCGCGTTTTGATAGGAATATTAATTATAACATTTCTTCGCTTATCGTGGAGCGTATCACGGACGCATTGCCGAACGCTAATGTAGACGTAGCATCACTCACTCATCTCGAGTCATTGCCGCTAGCCGACGCGGAGTTTGCGAATCCGGCAGGCATTGATCTTTTGATCGGAGCTTCAATATTTCCGCACTTGCTACTAACTAACATAGTACGTAGTGAGCGATATGATTTACCGCCCGCTATTGAGACGGTACTTGGGTATGTTATGATGGGTACCGTACCTACGTTACATACTTCTCATTGTATTACGTCTTGTTGTTGTTCTGCTCTTCAAGAGATCAAGGTGGGTGCTAAAACCGTGTGTAAGATAAAGCACTAATTACCTATGCTATGCTATGCTACGCCATGCTATGCTACGCTATGCTACGCTATGCTATGCTATGCTATGCTATGCTACGCTATGCTATGCTAAGCTACGCTACGCTACACTATACTATACTACACATCCGCTTTGTATATAGATGACATTGCCTGTAATGTCATACCCGCTCCGCTAGCAATTTCGCTTTGTGAAGAGCTTATTCAGCTTTTCAAGCGAGGCCAGTTTGATCTTGTCAAATGGACAAGCAACTCTAAGGAGGTTCTCGCACGCATACCAGATTCTCATAAAGCTTCTCCAGACATTGAGTTTGAGAAGTCTGTACCGCATAAGGTTCTCGGTTTACGCTGGGACAAATCCTGCGATAGTTTTCGGTTTGACGTCTCACCACCAGATGATAAGTGCACCAAACGCACTATGTTGTCCACAGTGGCTCGACTATGGGACATAATGGGTTTGTGGCTCCCACAATTTTGTACGCCAAGCTCTTGATCAAAGAGCTTTGGCTATCAAAGTGTGAGTGGGATGAAACACCCCCTGACCATATTGTCGCCGCTTGGGGCCAGTTTTGTATTGAGCATACCGCGCTCAATCAAATTACTATTCCGCGTCATCTTGGGTTGGTAGATGGATGTACCATCAACTTAACAGGTTTCGCTGACGCCAGCGAGCGTGCTTACGGCGGAGTCGTATATCTGCAAATCCGCATTGGTTCTAACTACTCGGTGCAGTTAGTTTGTGCCAAGTCTAAGGTCTCGCCTGTTAAACCATTTCGGTTGCGAGACTGGAGTTGTGCGCGGCCCTTCTGCTGTCTCATTTGCTCCGCAAGGTTCAAGACACAGTTTTGCCCCACTACTCTATTAATAAATATACGCATTTTCCGACTCCAATGTAGTGCTTGCTTGGATTTATTCTTCTCCTCACCGCTGGCAGACTTTATCGCCAACCGCGTTAGTAAATTGATTGGACTTGTGCCCACCACTTGTTTCAATCACGTCGCGAGTTATCGTACTCGTCTTCAGGAAGAACTTTCCATAAATCATATTGACTGGAAGTTTGTTCCGCCAGCATCACCACATTTCGGTGGATGTTGGGCAAGCATGGTCAAAGTAATTAAAACGCATCTCTTCAAAGTTATAGGTCAACAGATCCTCTCTTACGAAGAGCTTTTAACTGTCCTTGCACAAGTCGAGGCACTGATCAACTCGCGTCCGCTCACGGCATTGAGTAGTGACCCTGCAAAACCATCCGCGTTAAGCCCTGCACATTTTCTGAACACAGTGCCATTATCGTCATTTGCGGCTCCTGAAGCAGACTCTTCAAGCTTGCTCCAGAGACATACTCTGCTGGATAAACTCGTGCAGTCGTTCAGGCGGCGCTGGCGTGCGGAATATCTACACCAGCTTCAGGCTAGATCCAAGTGGAATAGTCCTGCATCCCCTATACAGGAGGGTACGTTGGTCGTCATAATACATGATAATGCTCCGCCGCTTTCATGGCCGTTAGCCATCGTAGAGAAATTGCATACTTCCAAGGACGGTACAACTCGCGTTGTTACCGTGAAAACCGCCAAGGGGAGCTACGTGCGCCCTGTTGTACGTCTCTGTCCGCTTCCAACTCAGTGAGATCTAGCCTGAAGTTTGACTTACCTCTTAGTTTAAGTATTTAGTTAGTAGTTTTCGCTATTATTGCGTTTGTAGTTTTCGCTTAAGTTAATTTAGATTAATTTTATTGTCATATCGCTGTCTTAGCCTATTGATGGGTTATGCGGTAGTACACCCAACATAGCTAAGTTCAATTCTATTTTTTTTAAAGGCAACCCTTTAGGGCCGGGGGGATATGGTAGCGCCATCTACCTTCCTATCTATAACTAATCGCATCAACATCAATCGTTCCACGTACAAGTGTGAGCGATACCATATTTCCGTCTCCCTCTACCCCACTCCCTGGAAGAGGCACTGCCTTTCGCCTGATTCGTCGCCGAGATCGTCGACGCGAGTGACAGTCCAGAACATTCCGCTCACTGAGAACGTATCCGCTATATCGTATCGCGCCGCATCGCTGTATGTGATTATTACCGCATATATAAACCGCTCGCAAGTGGGAGTGACGGTGAAGTGAAGTGAAAACAGGCAGCTGCATCACGAAAGCACCAGGAGACTGCCCTTCGGAAACGAAGAAGATTGTATAAGGTAAGTGCCCTCCATCCTTGAAATACCCACTCACAATCACCTCTTCCCGTATCCATCTCCTAGGCGGCTAAGAACCCGCTATCCTTTGTATACAGTCCATTTCCCTCCCAAGTCGCCTAGAATCTACCTTCGGTTTCGGTGTAACGCCGAACCACTTATGAAAATTTTATTAAGTGGAGAAACGAAAGACGTGTAAAATCATTGTCCGAAAATGTGTTTTTAACGTATTTCAATAAGATGTCCAGAAAATTTAAACCATTTTCATTATGGTCTATATATTCAATGTTAAAAAGCCCAGTTAAAACAACGTCGATATTAAAGAATACTTAAAATTAACATCGCTTCTGATCAGATCACACGGCACAAATATTAAAGTGTCCTGTTAAAAAATCATGTTGTCTTAGCTACTGGTACACCACTAAAAAAGACTACTCAAAAGAAAATGTACAAAAATTTAGAGAATACTTATCAAGTATCAGTTTAAGTGAAGTGTACCAAGAGAAAGATGCTTTGAATTGTTTTAATAGTTTCTATGACTCTTTTGTACTACTATACAATCTCTGTTTTCCAAGTATTCGAGTGAATATAAACACCAAACCACAACCCAAGTGGTTAAGTCGTGGTATAAGGATTTGTAGCAAAAGAAAGCGTATGTTATTATGGCAGTATAGGCTTGCACCTAGTAAGGACAATAAAAATAAGTTTAAAAATTTTAACATGAAATTTAGAAAGATTATAAGACTTACACAAAAGTCGCAAAATAATCATTCTATAAAAACTGCCAGAAACAAATCAAAGGCAACTTGGAAAGTAATAAATGGTTGTACAAGCTCTCTTCCAAATGAGAGTATATTCCAAATAAACGTAGGTGGAATTGTTATATACCAGCTGAGTGAAATAGCAGAAGTTTTCAACAATTTCTTCATAGATCAGGTGCAGCCCCTATGCAATACTGAATATAAGTATAGTAACACTATAGCTAGTACAACAAATTCCATGTTTATGCCAGCAACCACTCCACAAGATATCTTTAGATTAATAATGGCACTTAGAAATACAAATAGCACTGGTTATTTTTTTAATATTGCCACAAAAATCCTCAAATTGGTATCCGAATTATTATAAATATATCACCAGTCCTAAGCTATGTTATCAATCAATGTATAACTGAGGGCATTTTCCCTGTCAGATTAAAAATCTCAATTATTAAGCCATTATTCAAAAAAGGTGATCGAGACAATATGGCCTGTTACAGGCCTATTGCACTGGTTCCTATAATTTCAAAAATATTTGAGAAGGTAATATATAGTAGTCTATATGGATATTTGGAAAAAATGAATCTGTTGGTTGACAATCAGAAAGGGTTTAGACAGTATAAGTCAATTGATGTAGCGGTGTATGATTTTTTTAATCTTCTCGCTAGAGTTGATAAAAGGCTACCAGTTTTAGGACTATACATGGATATGACGCGTGCTTTTGATCATGTGGATCACAATATATTAATAAAAAAGCTTTATTCATATGGTATTAGGGGAAATATATCAAAATTAATAAAATCGTATCTGAATAATCGTCAACAAATAACTGTCATAAATAGAATCAACCATAAAAAAACAAATATTACGTATGCATCAAGCCAGAAACAAGTAAAATATGGTGTACCACAGGGCAGTATCTTAGGGCCTTTATTGTTCATTACTTATATTAATGATTTTCCATCAGCTACAAAATATCCTATGATTATGTTTGCTGACGATAGTACATTGGTATTTAATAGTGATAATGTATCAGGTCTAGAAAATGATATAAATCAAAGTATTGACTCTGTAGTAACTTGGCTGACATTGAATAATCTTAGAATAAACTTTGACAATACGTATATTATGCAATTTGGACATCAATTAAATAGTAATAATTTAAATTTAAATATTAATTATAAGGGTACAAGAATTAATGAAACTGACATAACAAAATTTCTAGGGCTTTATATTGACAATACATTAAAATGGCATGAGCAAATTGACAAGGTATGTACTATATTACATCAGCAGTCATATGCCCTATACAGGTTAAGCAAAACTGTGGATCAGTCGGTTTTATTGACTGCATATCATGGCTTAGTTTCCTCATCTCTTAGGTATGGCATAATATTTTGGGGTAATGCTACGGGTAAAGAAAAAGTTTTCATTGCGCAGAAACGCTGCATCAGGGCAATATGCAACCTACAAAAGGATGACACTTGTAAGACATATTTCAAGAAGCTGCTTAACTATGCCCTGCTTATACCTATATGAAACCGCCATGTTCGTGCGCCGCAATATGAGTAAATTCATAAAAGTTACTAGCCAAAGAAGGGCTGACAAACTATGCTTGGTACCGAGTAAAAGTAGCCTTTATCATAACAGCATTTTTGTAATGGCCCCAAAAGTTCATAATCATCTTCCAAAATACATACGAACAGCAGGGAGTGTTAGCAAATTTAAAAAGGAATTATTTGCATTCTTAATTGAAAAATTGTACTATTCCATTGCAAGTTACTTCGAAGACATTGAATTGTGATAATTATAATGTTAGAATCATGAGAATGCCTATATGCTAGTAAATAGTAATATTGATGTCGTAAATTATTAATTTATTATTATTTTGTATTGACATTTTTAATTTCTTAATTTAATTTTAATTTTTGACTTATCCTGTAATTACTATATACTGACATACATATTTACATAACATATCTCCACGCCTTTTATCCCCGAAGGGGTAGGCAGAGGTGTATTACACAGCCACACTTCGCCAGATATGTTTCGGTCCCAATGTAATAGGGGGCGAGCTTATTGCCATCTACCGGGCACATTATTTAGCGAGCGATAATTAATATTTTTAATACACACATAACTTCGAAAAGTCAGAGGTGTGTGCCCGAGGTACCTGGGGATCGAACCCGAGACTATCGTCTCGGCAGTCCGTTACGTACACCACTGGGCTACCGCCGCTTACATCACTGGGCTACCGCCGCTTATTTGACTAAAATTATTTAATATTTAATTTGACTAAAATTATGTTATGTGGTCATATCATCATCAATTAATATTATGTTTTCAAATGTATTGTTTAATTATTTTCATTGTATTAAATTCATATAAAATTTTATTCCCTATAAGGTAATACATTTTGCATGCCGCTCTAGCACGGTTTGATCATGGTGACACAATACCTTACTTGTATCCATCTATTTACCCATATATCGCAAAATAAACAATTTCATTTCATTTCATTTCTGAAACGGCTATCAGATGGCTATATGTGTAAAAAGTCCAAAGTGTTCAAAATATAGAAATATTTTTGAATGAAGCATCTGACAATCAATATTTAGCAACAAAGATAAGTTTTAAGTATACCTATAATCTAGACGTTGACACAATATTATGACCGGTATACACACTGTTCAGCGTTACTGTTTAATAAAAGGATATTGCCGGCTAAGTAGAACTACTCGTGACATGTTTGTAGTTATTGTAATAACCCGCCAATGTATTTCTACTAAATACTTGCCCTATACACATGGCAGCGATAGCCGAGTGGATATACCAACAGACTGCCATGCAGAGGGTATCGGGTTCGAATCCACGGCGCGCACCAATGACTTTTCGGAGTTATGTGCGTATTGAATTGTTAATTATCGCTTGTCCCGTGCCTCGGAGAGCACGTTAAGCCGTCGGTCCCGGTTGTCATGAAGATCTTTGACAGTCGTTACAGGTCGTCAGTACCTTCTAAATAAACTGACACTAGTCTAAACCATGGAATATCGCAATCCCTTCGGGTTGCGGAGGGCAGACAGGCAGTCGCTCCGTGGAAAAGCTAATATTCAGCCAAATCCGGTTAGACTAGAAAGCGGACCCCAGATTGAAACTGGGATAACGCTAAGAGAAAGAAGACTTGCACTATACACATATACCGGCCATTAATATAATATAATAACTATAAATTATGTGTTAATTTATGTGTAACGTTGAATTTTAATTATTTTTACAGGATGCTCTCATTTTCGGCATAAGCGGTACTTGCAGAAGCTCTGAATTGACGAACATCACCATTGTTGACATGGAAACACATAACCCGATGCTGTTAATCAAACTTACTAACACGAAAACAAAGAAAGACCGTCAATTTGTAATACGTGACGAATTCTTAAACGTAGTGCAGAAATACATGGCGTCTTTGCGGTTTTTCTTAAATTACCAGAATGGAAAAAGCACAAAACAAGCCATCGGCAGAAACAAAATTGGAAAATTTCCTTATGAAATTGACAGTTATCTGAAGCTACAAAACCCGGAAGCCTACACTGGGCATTAATTCCGCCGAACGTCAGCAACGCTGCTGGCTGATTCCGGTGCTAACTTGACTACGCTCAAGCGTCATGGTGGATGGAAATTGGACTAAGTAGCTGAAGTTTACATAGAGGAATCTGTACAAAATAAAAGTAAAATCACTCAGAATATAACAGAATCAATTCATTTGCTCCGATCAACATCACCACGTCCGTCTTCTTCTTATGTAAATAATTTGAAATTGAGCCCTGTATGGTCTGATGATGAGAATGATAATAATTATAATTCACAAATAAATCAAACGAATACTGAAATTAATGTTCCAAATAAAAGTGCTAATTTCACTTTTAATAACTGCACATTTAATAATTGTAAGTTTTAAATGTTGGTGTA
Organism: Euclidia mi; assembly: GCA_944739405.2. Lineage (NCBI taxonomy): Eukaryota > Metazoa > Arthropoda > Insecta > Lepidoptera > Erebidae > Euclidia > Euclidia mi. The sequence continues at coordinate 23,534,599 of OX123190.2, forward strand.
ATAAAACTTTGTTTTCATTAACTTGAGTTTTTATTTTGAGTAGGTATATTTTATCATGGTAGGAAGATTGGTAGTTGAAAGAAAGGTAGATTATGCGCCTCGCTAAAGTGAGTAATTAATGCACTAGTGTAAATTTAGTGCCCTCGCATGCGCTCGGGCACCAACATAACACTCGTACATTAATGATTCACTTTGCGCTCGATGCAACAATCTACTATGCAACAAAAGTAAGTATACAAGAATTTGATTACAATGGAAACAATACTGTTCATATTTGTTTACTATACTAATTAACATTTCTTATCTAAATTGCCTGCAATAGACATTTCTTATCATTAGTCTTTAAACAATTTACATTCAGTTAGAGCATCATTTTTAAATCGAAATATAAATGCTAATCAAATAAACAAATCTACTTCCATTTGTTATCGCTGGCAGTCACTGTTAATTTGACGTCTTCTGCAGAGCAAAAAAAAACACACATATCCAGAAATACAACATACATTGTCACACTTTAATCCTCAAGTTGCAAAACCAACATACTTCCAACAATATCTTCACAAAATTTGCTTTGTAAGGCAATATTGTTACGAGCTAGGGTTCGTGATAAATTATATCATGATATATTAACTATCATTTATATTTATGACGATAAGGTTTGTTTTTTGACAAGTATAAAGAAAGATATCGAGGTTATTCAACAAAGAAATAACGCTACAGACACAGTCAGTTTGGATAGTCAAGCCGCAAAACTAAGTTAGTATGTAAGAGGACGTAACGTCTTGTGGTCTCTGAAATTGGTACACTATCAAAAAAGACTTTACGTTTTATTGAGGACACTGATACCTATTCTTGCAGTATCTAAGTCTTCATCTTTTATCTTAATATATAAAATCCTTGCGTTACTGACTGACTGACAGACACGCTACAGCCGAAACTATTGGGCACAGGAAGCTGAAATTTGGCATGCATGTTCCTTGGGGACCGTAGGGGTGCACTAAGAAGGGATTTCCCGAAATTCCCACGGGATCGGCCAAAACGGGTAAATTAAAAAAAAATGCAGGCGTAGCTGCTGGCGTCCTCTAGTATTAGTATAAACAAACTCGACAAGCCGATATTGTGTCCTGAGGAGTAGACTTTATGTTTAAGCAAATATAGTCAGTAGCAGTACAAAAGAAATATCACGCCGGCATATATAAGCACACGCGTTTCTATCTGTAGCTTCGTAATAAAAGCCAGGATATGAAACCACAGCCACAAAACAAACAACTCACGAAATCGGTCGTAAAACCGAAACCAATTATAATGTTGATATAATACACTCCGAATACACTTCCCATTGAAACAAGCAGCCGCATCATAACAATATGTATTGAAAACCCACTCTCTTAATAACTTAAAAAGGCCCTTGAACGTCAGAAGCGTACCAGCAAAATACCATTATGAAGAAAATCCGTTGCAGACATTGCAATAAGCGTCGAGTACTAAATTCCCTGTCTGGAGCCCTGGGGCTAATGGTACGTGGGAAAATTGCATAACTTTTAGCAATTTTCTCCCACTTTAGCCCCATCCAAGTAACGCATCATTTGGCCAACTCATCGCGTCGTTACATCAGGCAATTATGAAAGTAGCCAGTCACATGCAGCCTCCAAACCTGTATTAATTGATGATAGTGAATAACAATGTTGTATTTTTGTTGCTACATATATACTTATATATACTTATATCCTTTGTGATAAGTATGAAGGTTATTTTTATGAACTGATTTGTGAAGTTACTTAGTCAATCTCGCAGTGCATGATCCAAGTCCTTGTAATTACTAAAACTAAATATTAAAAAACTATGTTTGAAATTACAAATAAGATACAAATCCGACAATGTAAGTCATATCGACGAAGTAATATCCTGGCTAATGTTTGCAGCATTTATAAACCATATAAGATTCTATTTCGAACTATTACTAATATTCATTCGATAATCTGCTCAATGTCTTTTTTTATTGAATAAAATCTCCATCAAATTAATACGATACTTTAAGAAACAAATGAAAGCCTCTCTGCTCTTAAAACATTTATCTTAACATGCATTTTTACTTTAGTAGCTATTTAAATTGAGTTTTTGATGGACGCTTAGTTCTAATTAATCGTGAAACGTACGATCGTAAAAGCCAAATAAATAACAGTTGCCTCGAGCTGCGAGGAGTTGTCTCGACTTAAGCACGTGTCGTAAGTTGAATTAAAATAAAATGTCGTAATCTACTAAAAATTCCTTTATATTTATAACAATTCTATACATTTTTAGTTCTTGGATAATAAGCTCATACTCATAAGTGAAGCTTTGCTCTTAGGTGGTTTTGTGTTATATCCAACATGAAATATACTAACGACTATGTAATTGTAGCAATGTTTTCATTGACTGTTTAGCAAGCAATTATTAAAGTTTTTATTACGCACGAAACTCGAAAATGCTTGTGATGACGCGCTGTAGCAGTCTCTTACTCTTATTTTGTTTGGAGTCATGTCAAATATGCTATTACAAGAGTGTATCAACTCAAATTGAAGCTTTTTCCAGAAATGATGGAAAAAGAGTACCCTTTTTCTGATAATGATTGTAAAAAGCAAACACTATTTTAAGATTCGTGACAAAATTAAGTGGTTTCTATAATTATGCATAGCTTGAGGGATTACAGGTTACCGAGTTATTGCCAAATTTGGAGTTAATACTGTATTTTAGGTTCTATTATTTCAGACTAAGGTTAGGGTATAAATAAAAAAATAGAATACAGAAGACAAACAATGTATTAAAAGCCAAAAAGACAAATTTTACCACACAAAATAATTATACAAATACAGTATGTTGTATAAGGCACTTACAACAGCAAAAATCAACATTACCTATGTATTTTTTTTAAACATTGAACTGTCTTATTTATTTATATTCTTAGGAAAAATAAATCAGTCATTTTACAAATATTCAATTATCTTATCAGTCTCAAAATCAGACATGAATCTTTGTGAATTTTTAAGAAAAAGGGATACAATAAAAATGTTATACAACTACTTGACAAAGAACTACTTTAAGGTATCGTGGCTGCACCTTGAAGTAGAAGATAACTTGAAGATCCAGGTTCAAAATAAGTCAAAATTACTTTAATCACTTTGCAGGGTGAAATATAATATTTTTTTTGGTCAGATGCAGTATTTTCATTGATGAACGTCGTTTTGGTCGCCATTTACTAGAAGATGTCCACGGTTCATGCAAAAAATAAACAAAATATAATGTGGCTACTTATTTATGAAGAAAAACTATTAATTGTCACCTAGAATTTAGTAAATCAAAATCGTTTAATATAATCGCAGACCAATGTTTTATTTCGACTTTAACCTAATTGACCGAACGTATGGTTTCAAATACTATCAGAAACAGTAATATTTTTGAAATTCAAATAAATTACCACGAAACGCTCAGTAAACAAAAATTCTTCAACAAAACTGTATTAAGTCTCAAATTACTAATCGAATGAACAAGAATGTAGTTATTCAAAATATTACTTCAAATTAAGAACATTTCTGTCAACTATAACGTAATAAGTAAAAAAATACTTACATTTTTACGTACCTGATTCTGCAATAACGCAGCAATTCAAAATAATGCGGTCTAAACGCAAAGCGACACGTCCTCACCACTAAAATTTTAACGGATCTAAAGATGATACACTGTTGCACGGGGAGTAATGACTGTTGGTTAATCATGAAAATAGACTTATAACGCCAACTCGTAATTACTTCTTGCACTATTTTGACAACGGTTTTATTGTAGAGAATAAAAATTTACAAACGATTAATGAGATATCTCAAATTCATATTTTTTTGAGTTGATACACTCTTGCAATAGCAGTGCGATATATATATATATATATATATATGGTGCATAGGGTTCCCACGTGGTGCACCTGCCGATCAACGGACGAGGCTCTGGCAAACAAAATATCCCGATAAGCGGCAGTAGGCTCGCCACCTATTACGTGGGATCAAAACACTGGCGAAAAGTGGGCGTTTAATATGCCTCTGCCTACCCCTTCGGGGAAACAGGCGTGAGTCTATGTATGTATGTATATATATATTAGAATGTTGGAAATGGAAGAAAGTAGTATTAGTATCTCCACTAGGCTATTGCTGCCTTATTTACAACGATCATCTCAAAGTCTTACCTAATAAAATAGTGAAGCGATTTTATAGTCCGTGTGGTGACGGATTAAGAATACGGAATGTCTCCACCCCATGTTTCCCATGGGTGTCGTAAGAGCCGACAGAGGGAGCATATTATGCAGAGAACAGCACTGTAAGCGAAGGAAAACTTGATACAAACCCTATACCAACCTGTTTGGCCAGCGTGGTATAGTAGGCCAATTCCTCCTTTCAAAGAAGAGGCCTAGTCCAGCAGTGGACTGTTAAAGGCTGATGATGATGATTTTATAAAGTAACAATTTAATACTAAATGCCTCAACTAAATAATATTTATTTAACCATTCAACAACAATGGGGTATTTCACGGATAATAATAATATCGTCATTATTATTTACTGTAACAAAATATTCTCAAACTGTCTAATATCGTAAGCCGGTGTGCTATAGTTGAAATATCGTAATTCAGTCGAGATACGTACTGTAACCCGAAGCTTTTTATTGAACAACAGCCGTCAGGTGCCAGCGTAGTGAATAATTAACGACTTAGCCTGCAACGCCTCGCTGCAAATAATAACTACCCGACTTTGTTTATATTGGAATGTGCTATTAGCCTAAGATACACACAAGTTTAACTTACTTTTATTGCTCAATAGCAATATGCTGTTTTAAGTCATGACTACTATAAACTTACTGATTTGTTGCTTTTAAATTTTTCTCTTCAGTGTATTTTTTGCCTAGTGTTATGTAATTAATCTTATTTTATACTACGTAAACAGTCTTCTTCGACTAACTTGTCTATATGTTTTGACTTGTGATGTTAAACCAACAGTACTATAACAACATTCGTATTTACCGTTTGCAGACCAATTTTAGTATCCAAACACGTATTTAAACTATCCTACCTCCTAAACCACACAAAACGAACGACAATTACAGCGACTATATAATCCGGCTTGCACAAAACAAATCATGGCTACGAACACAGCCATGTTTTTTACAACTACATAAACATTTGCAGCCGTCAACACGCACACATGCGCACAATAAAACGCAGGTAATTTGCACAAACTGTGCACAAACACATTCGCGTTCTCGTTCATTGTACACTAGGTGGCGCTGCGTGGTACAAGCCCTCAATTTTGGCTAACTGAAATGGGATAGGTACGGGTATAATGTCCGTACGTTTACGCTTTTTTGCTAAGTGTTGTGTATTATAGAGTGCATATTTTTTGTCTGGTTCTACGGCATTTGTGGGAAATCGAGTTGGTTTTATGTTTGTTTAACTTTTTTAGTACAATAAGTTTTTATTCGAAGCATAATTATGATTGGCATAATTTTTAAAGTAACTAGATGTCGAAGTTTATTAGCTGTCGAGGATACATAAAGGTCACAATAATCATGAGTTGAAGTTTTTAATATCCATAGGTGTCACACTTATTATTGAACTGTTAATTATCGCTTGTCTCGTGCCTCGGAGAGCACGTTAAGCCGTCGGTCCCGGTTGTCATGAAGATCTTTGACAGTCGTTATACGGCGTCAGTACCTCTAAATAAACTGACAGTAGTCTAAACCTTGGAATATCGCTATCCCTTCGGGTTGCGGAGGTCAGACAGGCAGTTGCTCTGCGGAAAAGCTAATATTCAGCCAAATCCGGTTAGACTAGTAAGCGGACCCCAGGTTGAAACTGGGATAACGCTAGGAGAATGAGATGAGGTGTCACACTTATGGATGTTAAAAACTTCACATGTTTTTCCAGAACATTATAGAGAATTCTCTGCCATGTAGTTTACCTCATGCTAATTCGCTCCATAGCAATTTAATACGCACATAATTCAAAAACTCATTAATGCGCTCCGTAGATTTGGACTCGACACCCTTAGCTTAGACTATCGCTGCCTGTACGAAATAAATGTATAATAAAAATATAAAACACATGCGCCCTAATTTACTCCACAATATTCTAATATTAAAATCCACATAAATAATTACAATGTCACTCTTATCCATCGAATAAATTTATGCAGAATGTCATTTGGCTATGTATAATTTTATCCCTTCACCGACACCCTTTCGATTTGAGTTGGCACCTTGGGGAGCTGCCTATGACGTCGAATGAACAAATGTGCAATAACGATAACTGGTACAACCCAGATGTATGTAAACCAATATAGGGTATTGTAGAAAATTTTAATGTCATTCACTTTTTAGGGTGGCAGCCCCCAATGATTTAATGACATTTATATTTTTACTGTAACTTGTCTTCTTGCATATATTATAATATAAACAGCTGTTCAATAAAATTTGCTATAGATCAATAAATTGCTATTTTATTAAATAAATGTAAAAAGGTACGCAAACCTTGCTTTACGTAGTTTATGCATGTTACTAAAAGTGGGTGTAGCAATATACATCTACCTACCTCTTTGGGGATATAGGCGTGAGATTATGTATGCATGTGTGTATGTATGTATGTATGTTAATAATATAATAGACAGATACTCCTTTTTGATAAAAATAATGTTAGACTTAGATTTTTATTATTGATTGTAGCTATCACAGTGTCAATCGAATATCTGTTTGTAGTAGAAGTGGTCTGTGTGGATGCCGATCCCTGTATCGAGGGATCGGCATCCACACAGACCACTTCTTGGTGATGAGCCGGATAAGTGGGCTCTTTAAAGGATGACGACACCGAGAACATAATGAAAATAGGGTCTTGGAAAGAATAAAAGTAGAAAATCTGCAAGAGAATCTGCTGCGAAGATTGAAAGTAAGATTTGAGAGGTTCGATGGCATAAATGAGATGGAAGAATTATGGCAATCTTTTAAAGAAGAGATAGTATGTGTAGAATCTGAAGTATGTGGTGTGATCAAGAGAGGAAAATACGAAAGGTTAAAAATACATGGTGGGACAAGGATGTACAATCAGCAGTGTCAGAGAAGAAGAAAGCTTGGTTAGATTGGTTGGCTGCCAGAGCAAATGAAAGAATGGGAAAGGCAGCGAGTGATGACAAAGATGAAGCAAGAAAGGAGTTTGTTAGTCAAAAAGAATTGTGAAAGAAATTGTTAAAAGAAAAAAAGAGGAAAAGAAAGATGAGTTTGATAGCAGACTATCTGAAGATTTCCGGAGAAACATAAAGTTTTTCTGGAAATCCGTTCGTGCAGTTCGAGGAAGAACTCAATCCTCAGAATAAACGTCAATCAGAGACAAGAATGGAAAGATACTGGATGGTGAATCATGCGTGCTGAAGAGATGGAAGGAGTATTTTGAAGGTTTATTTGAAAGAACGGCGATAGAGACATCGATCGACGAAATGAATTGTAGTAATAGCAATGATGAAAACGATATTGTTATGGATGAGATTGTGAAGGCGTTGGGAAGTATGAAATTAGGTAAACCTGCAGGATATGATAGGATTACAATTGAAATGCTGAAGGCTGGACAGGGCATCATAGTTGGTCAGCATCAGCGCTTATTTAACTTGTGCTGGAGCAGCGGCCGAGCACCTGATGACTGGGCCACAGCGGTGGTTGTGCCTCTTTATAAGGGAAAAGGCTCGCAACAAGACTGCAAGAACTATAGAGGCATTAGCCTTCTCAGCTTTGTTGGCAAATTGTATGCGAAGGAACTGATTGAAAGAGTTATGGAAGTAACCGACAAGAAAATATGGGATGTACAAGCAGAATTCCGAAAGGGTATGGGGTGCACGGATCAAGTCTTTTCCTTACGGTGCATAGCTGAAAAATTCTTGGCCAAAGGTCAAAAGGTCTATTGCGCATTCTATGGAAAAGGCTTACGATAAAGTGGTGAGGAATGAAATGTGGTCGGTACTATCGATGTATGGGGTGAACAGCAGCCTCATACGAGCTCTGAAATACCTTTATGAAGATTCTAGAGCTTGTGTGAGGATAATTGGGTCGTACACGGATTGGTTTACCATTGAGACAGGTGTTAGACAGGGATGTGTAGCGTCGCCGAGGCTGTTCAACCTCTTCATGGACAGTTGTTTGCAAGATATGAAAAATTGTGACTGTGGATTAAGGATGAATACTCATTCATCAGCATAAAGGAGGCATTTGACAAGTAACTCTACTTGTCAAATGCCTCCTTTATGCTGATGGTCAGGTTATACTTGCGTCTTCAGCGGAGGAGTGGCAGGAGATGGTAACAATCATGCATGGTGCGTTAAAAAGGAAAGGAATTAAAGTGAATGTAAATAAAACGAAAGTTATGGTTTTTGAAAAGGAGGAATGCGTTACGGCTTGTAATGTTATGATCCATGGACAGCCAGTGGAGCAAGTGAATGAGTTTGTATATTTAGGTACGCTGTTTACAAGAGATGGTAAGAATGTAGATGATATTGAAAGAAGAGTTAATGCAGGTAATAGAGTGAATGGAGCTCTGAAGGCGTTTATGAATATCCAAAACGTGTCCAAAAAGGCACGTTTGGTTGTGCATAGAGGGGTGTTAGTACCTAGTCTTATCTATGGTAGTGTTAGTTTGGTGTGGCAGAAGAGTCATGAAAGTAGAATAAATGCTGTAGAAATGAGAGCACTGAGAAGTATGTGTGGTGTTTCTTTGACTGACAGAGTAAAGAATTGTGTGATAAGAGAGCGTTGTGGGGTAAAAGAAGATGTAGTGACAAGTATCGAGAAAGGTATGCTAAGATGGTTTGGGCACGTGGAGAGGATTGATGACGAAAGAATGACCAAGGAGATATATAAGGCAAGTGTGGAAGGGATAGAACGAAGGGGAAAACCTAAGCGGACGTTCTCTGACCAGATTGGAGACATCCTAGTTTTTAGGATGTCTCCAGGACAGGTTAGAAGTACCCTGAACAGAAGAGCATGCATGAGGAATCTGATGGGAGTGAATGAAGCAAGAGAGATATGTCAGGATCGTTGCAAATGGCGTTACGTAGTCTCTGCCTACCCCTCCGGGAAACAGGCGTGAGTCTATGTATGTATGTATAAAATAGTAGTGGGATACTCTAAGTACTGACCTTACCGATTCAATAGGTTTTGTACCGTTAGGCATGTGAAACTGTCGGTCCCGGTTCTTGTCTTGGGATAAGGATCATTAGGCCTTAAGGTGGTCTAAAAACTCCGATACCAGAGTTGGCCACACACTCACTCGAAAAGAAGAATAGTTTTTCAGTGCGCTTTATAACGATTGCTTGCGATAGCGAACCCTTTCTTAATTTGGGTAGCAGTTTAGCAGTGGGTCTGGTGTTACGCCTGGTAACTCGTAATAAGGTCACTTAATAACATATATCTTCCAACTTTGGTGTCAAATAAAATCAAAAAGCATTGTGCAACTTAGTAAACAATCAATCGAAGCCTAAGTTAACAACTACCTGTTCTTACTTATGTACCAATGTATTATGTTATATGCCGTTGCGTTGGGACTCCAGGCGTATCTTCTGTATATTTAAAACCCTTGCATTACTGACTGACTGACAGACAAGATATAGCCTTAATTAAGAAGGGATTTCCTGAAATGCCCACGGTTTCGGGCAGAAAGAGTTAAATTACATAAAAAGTTCGGGTCTAGCTGCGGACGTCCTGTAGTCTCACATAAATTTTGTCTGCATCAAATTTTGTTTAGAATTTTGTACTAATTTATTGGTATAAAGCTCAACTTCTTATTTTATGTAGACAGCAAGATCAAAAACCTGTTTTCAGAATTTCAAATAATCATAAGATAGTATTTTATACCTAAAGAATTTTTCTGAGAAGTGGGCACATCAAAGTTGTAATTGGCTGTATGAACGATGATCAAAGCCCAAATGACAACGCGTAAAAGACTTTATTCAACAAATAATAGTTTCATAAGTCAAAGAAGTCGATTGGCAGCCCTTAACAAAAAGGAATACATTAATTTTGTATTTTTCTCGCATAAAGTATTATAATCATTACACGTCACCGGTTTCAATCGAATGGAATTTTAATGTATCATGCCTTACTCACGTCACTCTTTATCCAGTCATGTTTAACTTCTATTCATGGAACTTAAAAGAAATCAAGACGACATCTTTCTAAATAATCTTCCCTTATAATGAATTTATCTTCTTCACGTCATGCAATTTTCAGTTAAATCTAATTGCTTAAACAAGATAAATAAATAAGAAATAAAATTCGGTACATAAGAAAACTTCGTTAAAGTTTATCTAGGACTAATTAGATAGGGGTTTGATTTAATTAAACTTTATCACACGTTATACAGGCTGTTACAAATAATGAGCTACTTTGCAATCTAGCCCCTTTGATTTTATGTGATGACCCATTGGTCCCTCGAGGCCTGGGTAAATTTGAGTATCTCCTTGATAACAAGATAAAATGCTTATATTCACTGGGCAATGTTAGTTGCGCAACGTTTTGGGTCGCAATATACTATTTGCCCACACAAAGATTCCTACATCAGTAAATTTAAGGAGTGAAAAGGAACGCTTATTATTAGCAAATGACTTACCATGTCTTTTTCGTTAAAGATTAAGAATAGAATAGATAAGTGGATGTCGTATGAGGCGACTCAGAAAATTACACAAAGCAAATAATATAATTGCAAATAGATGGAAAACTCGACACAAACTCATGACACACTCCTCTGGACAACGTAGTATAATGAGTCTCAATGACTCATAGTGACACTGTGAACCAACTTAGAGTAGGCTTAAGCCTAGTAGCGGACTGTGAGAGGCTATAAATGAAGGAAGGAACTTAATCTTGCAATATAATGGTTGTCCATTTGAAAAGACGGTGTTAGTGCATCTCATGTAATACGCCAGTCCCATTGGAGTTCAGCCCTAGAGCAGCTATTTTCCAAGTCGCCTGTCGTATATAGGTATCATAAATGTTCCAGTGCTCTTTGAAACATCCGATTATTTCGGTCAGTGTCAGTTGGCCCGTTAGTAACAAACTTCTTAAAATAGGCAACGAAATTCATATTTACTTCAAGTAGGCCGCCTTGTAATCATCTGTTTCTTTGTGTTCGACAAAGGATCTGACCTTTCTAAAACACCTTTATTTTAATAGCTTTTGGTCGGTGGTACGAGTTTCATTTGGGTTTTTCTTCCTTGACTGGAAGGTACTTGTATTTTGACGAATTAATGTTCAACCTATCAAGTGTCTATAAGTCCTGCTTTTATTACCATGCATAAGATTTCCTGACAATTTTGTCAGCGTTCAATAAGGTTCGAATCAAAATTAAATTGTCCTTCAAACATTTATATTTTGAGCCTGTTATATTTATGTATAAACATGTAGTTGTAGGTACATTCGCATCTTCAATGAAGAAACTGACATAACGTTGTGACACTATAGCAATTCATAAGATCAGTGCGTTCAAACAAACTTATTCAGCAAATTGTTGCGCAACACTAACGTTTACGAGTGGATATGAGATTAAATGAAGCCAAGAATCTCTTTACATACGAGATTTATATAGATAGGTAGTAATTCATCAGCCCTTAACGAAGTCAGGAGATAAGCACCAATTTACTTGCAACCACCTCAGTAGTTTGTACGTACTTGCTATCTAGTTTTCGGGTTTTATGTGAAGCCACCGGAAGATCTTGATTAAATCTTGTTATGTTTTGAATGTTGCCGATACATATAGATATATTTGTACTCTGTTCTATATATACTGTCCTAGTTTTGGCCCATATTACGCTGCATTTGTAATGTCAAGTACGGTCGCGGTCTAAAAATGTTTACCACTTTTCAAATTACATTCTTTATCACGCTGGGGTCAGCAAGGTCTAAAATGCTATATCTGAGTACTTGTTACTTTTCAATCATTGGTAAGGCATCGATTCAAACAAAAAGAGTATGAATATTAGGCCGCTAGACCAACGAGGCAATCTTAAGCTAGACGATATAAATATTGTTTTTTTTTTCAAAAAGGTTTTATATTCAGGATGTCGTATTTTCGCCATCCCTTTCATTATAATCTGTCAATGTCAAGGAGCTACTTGCTCCTTGGTCAATGTAAAAGTCATTTGATAAACTTATTAATTACAAATACCTAAATCGTAAATAGCAAGTTTAAAATAACATTATTTGAAGACTACAAATATATTAGTTTCAGTGTAAATATCACGCTTGTAATTAAATGAACGTATATTATAAATGTGACATAATAAATCGTTTTTGACACCAGTTGCTACGCAACGCATGTTATCATAGAGTGGTTGCCTAGTACAATATCGTCGTCCTTGTGTCATTGATGTGTTCATGCAATTATAAGCCTTAAGGTGGTAAACACTTTCAGACCGCGACTGTACACGATACTGCGTAGTAGACCATTGATATTTTCCCTGGGCTAACACTGCCTTGTTTTTTGTAAAAACAGTAAATAGTTACGTATTTATCTTGTGATACCAGGAGGCACACCACACAGTTCTTAGTGCAATCGTTCGAGCATATAATACGGAATAGGCTAGCAGGTTTTATTTTGTCATACATAGCACACATATATACCATGTATGTACCTGCATGTTATATCATGCAATAGCTACTCAAACTCACACAGAGCCTCACGATATAAAAATATTGTAGCAACAAACGTATAACAATAAGCATTATTAATGCCATGCCCAATTCAATATCGCTGTGACATATAAAATTTTATGAATATTTATCATTCCATTACATATTTCTTATTAAAACTCGATTAACATACATATACTAACCCTTTAAAACACAATATATTTTTAAACTAGCAGATGAAGATTAAATATGCAACTTTAAATTTAACTAAATTCAAACTAATGCCCAGTTGTGTGTTCACGGCGTGTGTCGTAGAAAGCAAGCGTCAGTTCCGTAATGCAGCCACGTATATATTTGACAAAATAATCAATCCGAAGTTTGACAGACGGATTGAGGTAAAGCACGTAGCTGTGGGACGGGTTCGTTATCTCGTTCGAACGCGTTGCAGCGCCACGCGCCACCCCAAACCGTTCACCCTGCATGCCATGAGCGTGATCGTACGACATTGAAACAGGAATGTGTAGATGAGACTTAATTTAGACAATATTATTATTATAATACGAAGTTATTGTAAAAGTCTAGTTGGTTTGTTTATAACAGGTAGGTGGTTACTTTAAATATACTTGAAGTGGTAAGCTGTTATTTTTTTTACAAATAACAAAAAAATATATTGAAACCTTTAACACAATACATTTCTATGTCTTAGGGAAGGTGTCGCCGTAGTCCGGTAAAAATGTAGACAGTCACCGTCACAGTATACACAGTCACATCTTATTACTAAAGTGAATTAAAAACGCTTTTTTCAACTAAATAGGATAAGCAGATTTGCGCTTCCATGGAACACGTAAAAGTTATTACAAATACAGCCTTTCAAAATAGACTTCATCGTAGTCAGCAAAGATTAGTCATTACGTTACAACTAGAGTAATGATAACAAGAATCAAAATCTTATTGCGCATAAATCTTGTCAGTCCAGCAGATTACAGTCTTACTACAATAATATAAACACTACAATAATTTAGCTTCGCCGTTGCCGGTCCGAAGCCCGGATGTGAAAGGAGAAGGGTTGGTCCTAAGTGATAATGACCATAAAACCCTCATGCCAAAATAAGCATACAGTAGAGGCCACCAGGGGCCCGGAGAAACCCTACTCTTAAAATCTGGCTCTGTGGGCATGGACGCAAAGATGGCAGTCCTATCACCATGCTCAGGGTGCTGTAGGCTAATCACTTGCACATCCTTAAATACAAACTCAACAAAGTAAAAATGAGCCGACCCTCCTAACGACGACTTTAGGTGCGAAAAACGGACCCGATTTGGACGCTGGAATGTAAGAACCATGACCCGACCTGAAAGGCTGCCGCAAGTAGCTAAGGTCATGACAGACTACGATATCCAAATCCTTGGATTAAGTGAAGTGAGATGGAACGGCTTCGGTGAAATTCCTGCTGACCACAATTCGACCCTACTGTACAGTGGCAAGGAAGACGAAAATGCGTCTCATGAATTCGGAGAAATTCTACTGCTCAGCCGCAATGCTAGAAATAGCCTGCTCCACTGGAAACCCGTATCTGAACGCATAATTACTGCTCGTTTTAACTCCCGTGTTAGAAAGATCAACATTGTACAGTGCTACGCTCCGACTTGGCTCCTACTAACCTAGCGTCACCGGAAGCTAAAGACGAATTCTACGAACAGTTACAAGCCACCTTCAACACAATTAAGAGACAGGACATTGTTGTGTTAATGGGTGACCTAAACGCAAAGATGGGCAATAATAACTCTGATCGGGAGCATTATATGGGCAAACATGGAGCCATCGGAGAAGCAAACGAGAACGAAGAACTCTTCGGTGACTTCTGCTCCACAAACGATCTTTTAATAGGAGGAACTCTCTTCAGCCACAAGAAATTCCACAAGGCAACGTGGAAATCTCCAGATCGTGTTACCCTCAACCAAATTGACTACGTCGCTATTAGCAAGACATGGAGGTCATCCCTACTAGACGTGCGTAACTAGCGCGGCGCTGACGTTGATTCGGACCACTACTTAGTAGTGGCAGAAATGCGTCTTAAAATGGCTTCCATTCATAAAAAGTCAAGTAAAGTTTCCAAACCACTCAATGTAGCTAAGCTGAAAGACTCAGATATTCGTGAAGAGTTCGTTGTTAGCTTGAAAAACCAGTTTGAGTTGCTTGAAGAATTGGAAGATGAACAAATGGATGAGCACTGGACGCGTATACGCACAGCGTTTGCAAAGGCAGGAGAAACAACCCTGGGTTACTGTAGCAACTCAAGAAAGGCTTGAATATCGTCCGAGCTCTGGGCCACAATTGAAAAAAGACCGAGATCAAGATTCAAATGCCTTCTGTGTCTAGTAACGATCCTGTTACTGATACCTTGCACGCACAATACGCTGATCTCAGAGCACAAATAAAAAGTCTATCCAGACGTGACCTTCGCCGCGCCGCAGATGAAGTAGCAGAACAAGCGAACGTAGCTGCCCGTCGTAAGGACATGCGGGGACTCTACGATGCTACTAAAACTCTTAGTGAGAAGCGTGGCAAGACCATCAGAAAGCCACTCCATAGCAAATATGCCCATCTTTGCTATGGAGTGGCTACATTACACACGTGGAGGAGATCGGTGGACAAGGTGCTCAGGAAGGAAGAACTCAAATGGAAAGACGCTCGAAGAATCGCGTGGGACCGACCGGCTTGGAGAAAACTTGTTTGGGTCCTCTGCACCAGCGGGGTGCCTTAGGACCACAGCAACAATAATATAAAATAGAGTAAAACCGGCTTTTGTAATTACTATTAAAATAATAACACTACGTGAATATCTGGACGTATTCGATGCAGCACCTGTTCGCCGACGCTAACTTTGCTTTACAAGTTTGTTTAAAGTATTACGAATTGAAACACGAATTTGAAACGGACGCCCGCGTCCCCAACTCTCTCCACATTATGTTTGTAAGCCTGATGAAATCGACGTCCTACAAAACTTTTCACCTCGTTATCTCACTTTCAAAAAGTTATATTTCATATTTCGGACACAATACAAATTGTGAGAGGAATTCAAAGTTGATCTGAGTACTCGCAAGGTAAGGAAACTTGTTCTTCACAGTGAGTTAAAGATATTGGATAAAACCTATTTCACAAGAGGGCCAGCTATAACTCCGAATGGCTGAAAAGCTATTATAGATTTTCCTTCTTGTCGTACTAGTTGTGATCACTTTATTTCCAATATTTCCTGTCGTTTTACAAGTTTTCTGCATTCAAATACTTTTTGTATTAATGGGATTTACAATAAATTGCAGTAAAGGATTACTGCCATAACTAAAATAATCACTCTAAACCGTAATTGGGCTAGCCAGAAACGCACGCCCAGTAGGTACTTGTACAATAAGAAAGGGAACCGACACATGAGCGCAATCAGTACAAACACTGATTATTCGATTACTCTTGTATTGCGCGTCCAATTTAAAATAACAAGGTGCACACAGGCTACACATAGGCATAATATAATGGCGGGACGTGTTATCGGCTTTTGCAAGCTAATCGCAGCGGCACGCTTGATTGCAGGCACCATATTTTCTTTAATTTTTCAGAAGCGCTCAAACTGGGCTCATTGAACAAAGCAACTATCGCTGAGCCCGGATTATTGAACTAATTTAATTTAAGCGGAATAAGCTTTTTGATGCAGCTCTAATGAAGAAAGAAACGAGATCAGCCTGATTGGGCGATGTTGCCGATAGACGGTTGAACGTAATTCCTTGGTTAATATTTAGCTGGAGAAAATCCGTATTTGACTTGATAGTAAAAATATATCACTGCTACTACTATACTTACTAGCTCTTTTATGATAAGAGCCTCGACGATGCTTACTGAATAAAATACAGAAAATGTTGATAACTCAAGACTACTGAAGTAAATATATATATATTTTTTTTATTTATAGACTCACGCCTGCATCCCCGAAGGGGTAGGCAGAGGTGTAATTACATTACACCCACATTTCGCCATGAATTTTTAAGTCCCACGTAATAGGGGGCGAGCCTATTGCCGTACCGGGCACATTACCAGACTCCTTGCTGTTACTGAGAATTTCCTAACGGAAAAACCCAATAACACTGTGCCCGACCCGGGAATCGAACCCGAGACCTCCCAATCCCACGCGCACATTTATGCCGCGAGACCAACGAGGCAGTCAGAATTTTCTCCTTCTATTGAGAAAAATTAATATGAAATAGCTATCACGTTCCCAGTGTCTCTTGCATGTTAATCAAGAAGAGCTGGTTTCTCGAAACGTCCAAATCAAAATTCAACGCCGGAGTGAATGAACGAATTATTTGAGCAATGTTTTTTTTATTATATTCACCAAAATAACGAAACGAGACGTAAATATCAAAGATATCGTTCGTATAATTGGAGCATATTTCGAATACAAAACTTTGTACTGTGTACTGAGTATCCTTAGACCCTTGTCGCGTCCTATATTAAAGAATATTTTGAGACGGGCAAACAGTAATCTTCCCTTGCCGATTGATATGAACCTCAATTGATTTTGAAGCATAAAAAATATAGTAGGTAGCCTACGTCTGTGTCATTACCAGACACAATGGTGAATCAATTATGCGAAGCTATACTTATATAATCGACATCGCAAATAATTAATTAGGGGATGATATACCTCTGCGGTTTAGTTGATCGGCTTGCGTAAGTTATATCTGAATTAAGTATCGAAGCTACTTGTAAATATTTAACTTAAGAACAGAAATATGTAGGTAGGCATCAATATCAAATTGTATATATGGACATAACATATCAATATGATAACTCTTTAAGGGATTAAATTCGGCCCGAGCGAACATTTTGATGTTGAGTATGAAATTCATATGTGTATTGATAGGTATGTCAAAGAGAGCAATCGAGTTGCGTTATAGATACCTACTCACCCAGCAACGACATCTTGTGGTAGTTAATGACGCATTGACGAGAAAATTGCAACGGTTCCTAACTCACCGTACAGAGCAATCGATGAATAGCGCTTAATGTAGCGGCGCACAAATCGATACATGCCTTCTTATTTGTAGCTACAACTTTCTACAACGTTTTTATACATTTCATTGGAATTCTAGCGTTCATTTCTTTGTCTGGTGGAATGTGAAAGGGTACCTATTACAGTGTTACTTTACACCGTTAATCTCATAGACCGTTGATCGAAAAACGTTTAAGATAAAACGGGGTTTAAAAAACAGCAGTTCGTCGGTCGCGTCAGTGATGTCAATAAATCATTCGTCGGGTCGTTACGCCCCCCGCGCCCTCTGTCAGTGCTCCGCGAAAACGCGCAAAAACATCCCAAATCTGTCTGGATCCACCCTTGTAATCGCTAGATAATGGGTGCGGATTGAAAAATCATCCCTGCTATGTGTTAAGGGCATGCACGGAGCCTAATTTATCACCCGGCTCAGTTTTAGGTTAGCTATTATTAACGATCGCGATCAATTCTGCAATGAGGGTTACAGATTATGTGCAGATTTGGACATCTACATATCGTGACGTAGACATATCGTTCATCTAATATGTTGGCATTGAATTTATTATGCTGACGTTTAGAGCTTTACATAAAAAATATCCATTCTACAATATATCTCTATTCTTATTCTTCTTTATTGTATACAGACACTGACATTAATTAATTCTGAGAAAAAATGCTTTTAGCGAGAAGACCTCTATTGTTCATTACTTTTTCTTAATTCAAATAAATCAATAATTTATTGTCCATAGCACTAAGCAATTAATGTTATTAAAATACCTAGTAATTAATAAATTTAACGGAAACAGAGTTTGAATACACTCGTATGGTCGATGCACAAACACGCATACATAGAAAAGTAAGCAAGTAAAAGAAGCACTGTGACATACTCCTTCTACCGTCATCCGTCACCTCTCCAAGTCATCCGTTTTCACTATTGTGATTCCATAAATATAATTTATAGACGAGTGAAGTACGTATGGTCTCGAACATCACTCCATCATTCGGCCTGAGTGTCGTAAGGGACTGTATCGATAGATTGGTACCAATATCTTCGACCGGTGCCCTCCGAAATCGTTCAACGCAGCCCATGAGGCGAACCTGAGCGCAATACTCGGTGTAGAGGTCCAGCAAAAGATTTGATGATATTTTATTTCGTTGACACCTTTTGGAATGCGTTTCTTCCTATGAAATTGAATAGGAACTGTTCTACACTTATTTAAATTCTTGTAATTTTTTTGTAGTCATGAAAAGGCTTGTCACAAAAATTTATGAAATATGATTTATATTTAAAAAGAAAATGCTTTTTATTAATTTTTAAACAGGCATGTTAGGACTCTGTTATCAAATATAATCTGATAAAATTTTATATATCACAAAAAGGAAAGGAATATTGCAATTTCATTGACATTGGTTAGAACCAAAGTAGCAGTATCTTCTCTTTTCTAGCCTTCGTTCGTGCCTTGAGTAAGAAGCTATTCATTGCAACACACAGATTGTTTCTCTAGTTGGCGAAACATCACACCTAGTTTCTCCACAAATTCAATTTTATCGTAGTCACAACCGCTTGCAAAGCTTAATATCCGCGTACCATCAATTGCAGTTATTTGAAAGTAATTTTTTTTTCACAAACACTGTCGCAGTTCATTCCTGTGATTTAACACCCACTGCCCTAAACCAAATAAACGACATACGAACATATAAATATTCAGTGCCGTTTCGTTCACGATTAATGCATGCTAATTTTATTACTTGTGGGCTAAATGTGTCCAATTACTGAAATACTAGTGGCACAAGCATTTTGAATGCTATAACTAAATTATGTAGTGTTATGCGTTCGAATTAAATGGACGCACTTCACACACATTTTGGTTTGTAATTTACATAGTGTTATGAAATCACGTAAGTATCCTACTAATCAGTCTGTACTGAATAGTATAATCATATGTATTCAATATTGAATATGGAAAAGTTTTCAAAACATACACATAATATATTTATTATAGTACTAGATTCAGCATTTAGACGGTCTGGCTCATTAATAATAAGCCCTAGAGCGACAAAGACGAGTATATTTCACTCTTTCGACCGCGGTAGCCATGTCATATACAGTATGACACGGGCAAAGTAGACTCAGATGCGTTGTCATATGCCATATAACACGGGCAATTTAGTGTTTGAATTTTGTTATATGCCATATAACACGGGCAAACAAGTGGTTATAAAATCATCATCATCAGCCTTTAACAGTCCACTGCTAGACTAGGCAATTCCTCCTTTCAAAGGAGAGCCTTTGAAAGGAGGAATTGGCCTGCTATACCACGCTGGCCAAACGGGTTGGTATAGGGTTTGTATCAAGTTTTCCTTGTCTTACAGTGCTATTATCTGCATAATATGCTCTTACGACACCAATGGGATGATATGGGGTGGAGACATTCCGTATTCTTAATCCGTCACCACACGGACTATAAAATCGCTTCACTATTTTATTAGGTAAAACTTTGAGATGATAGTTGTATATAAGGCAGCAATACCCAAGTGGAGAGACTAATACTACTTTCTTCCGTTGCCAATAGAACATTTCATATTGAAACTTTTAAACACTCGCGTTGCATGTTTAAGAATATATATCTATACGGGAATTAACGCGAACATGCATTAGGTATTTACATACCTTATTTTTGCTTGACGTTTCGAGACGGTTGCACGTCCCGTGGTCGCAAGCTGACTGGTGTAGCGATGTCATGTCTCCGAGTGCGAGGTAGAAGATTCTATTAAATAGAATCTTCTACCTCAGAAGCGTACCAGCAAAATACCATTATGAATAAAATCCGTTGCAGACGTTGCAATAAGCGTTGAGTACTGATTCCCTGTCTGGAGTCCTGGAGCTAATAGTGCGTGGGAAAATTGCATGACTTATAGCAATTTTCTCCCACTTTAGCCCCATCCAAGTAATGCATCATTTAGCCAACTCATCGCGACGTTACATCAGGCAATTATGAAAATAGCCAGTCACACGCAGCCTCGAAACCTGTATTAATTGATGATAGTGAATAACACTGTTGTATTTTTTATTTGCTAAATATATACTTATATATACTTATATACTTTGTGATAAGTATGAAAGTTATTTTTATGAACTGATTTGTGAAGTTACTTATTCAATCTCGCAGTGCATGATCCAAATCCTTGTAATTACTGAAACTAAATATTAAAAAACTATGTTTGAAATTACAAATAAGATACAAATCCGGCAATCTAAGTCATATATTCGACGAAGTAATATCCTTGCTAATGTTTGCAGCATTTATAAAACATATAAGATTGTATTTCGAACTATTACTAATAGTTTTGTTCATTCGGTAATCTGCTCAATGTCTTTTTTATTGAATAAAATCTCCATCAAATTAATACGATACTTTAAGAAACAGATGAAAGCCTCTCTGCTCTTAAAACATTTATCTTAACATGTATTTTTACTTTAGTAGCTATTTAAATTGAGTTCTTGATGGACGCTTAGTTTTAATTAATCGAGAAATGTACGATCGTAAAAGCAAAATAAAAAACAGTCGCCTCGAGCTGCGAGAGGGTTGTCTCGACTTAAGCGTAAGTTGAGTTAAAACAAAATATCGTAGTAAAAACTGTATAGATAATCTACTAAAAATTCCTTTATATTTATAACGATTCTATACTTTTTGAGTGCTTGGATAATAAGATTGTACTCATAAGTGAAGCTTTGCTCTTAGGTGGTTTCCTGTTATATCCAATATGAAATATTCTATTGGAAACGGAAGAAAGTAGTATTAGTCTCTCCACTTGGGTATTGCTGCCTTATATACAACTATCATCTCAAAGTCCTACCTAATAAAATATTGAAGCGATTTTATAGTCCGTGTGGTGACGGATTAAGAATACGGAATATCTTCACCCCATGTCATCCCATTGGTGTCGTAAGAGCATATTATGCAGAGAACAGCACTGTAAGACAAGGAAAACTTGATACAAACCCTATACCAATCCGTTTGGCCAGCGTGGTATAGCAGGCCAATTCCTCCTTTCAAAGGAGAGGCCTAGTCTAGCAGTGGACTGTTAAAGGCTGATGATGATAATTTTATAAAGTAACAATTTGGTACTAAAAACTCAACTAAATAAAATTTATTTAACCATTCAAAAACAATGGGGTATTTCACGCATAATAATAATATCGTCATTGTTATTTACTGTAACATAATATTCTCAAACTGTCTTATATCGTAAGCCGGTGTGCTATACGTGAAATGTCGTAATTCGGTGTATCGTAAGTCGAGATACGTACTGTAACCCTAAGCTTTTTATTGAACAACAGCCATCAGGTGTCAGCGTAGTGAATAATTAACGATTTAGCCTGCAACGTCTCGCTGCAAATAATAACTACCTGACTTTGTTTATATTGGAATGTGCTATTAGCCTAAGATGCACACAACTTTTACTTACTTTTATTGCTCAATAGCATTATGCTGTTTTAAGTTATGACTACTATAAACTTACTGATTTGTTGCTTTTAAATTTTTCTCTTCAGTGTATTTTTTGCCTAGTGTTATGTAATTAATCTTATTTTATACTACGTAAACAGTCTTCTTCGACTAACTTGTCTATGTGTTTTGACTTGTGATGTTAAACCAAAAGTAGTATAACAACATTCGTATTTACCGTTTGCAGACCAATTTTAGTATCCAAACACGTATTTAAACTATCCTAACTCCTAAACCACCCAAAACGAACGACAATTACAGCGACTATATAATCCGGCTTGCACAAAACAAATCATGGCTACGAACACAGCCATGTTTTTCACAACTACATAAACATTCGCAGCCGTCGACACGCAAACATGCGCACAATAAAACGCAGGTAATTTGCACAAACTGTGCACAAACACGTTCGCGTTCTCGTTCATTGTACAGCAGGTGGCGCTGCGTGGTACAAGCCCTCAATTTTGGCTAACTGAAATGGGATAGGTACGGGTATAATGCCTGTACGTTTACGCTTTTTTGCTAAGTGTTGTGTATTATAGAGTGCATGGGTCGGGTTTCGAAACGCGTCGCCCGAATTTGAGGGTATTGGTGGTGTAGGGGGCTTAAGGAAATTAGTTTTAATCCCCTAAAAGTAATTTTGGCTGCCGGAGTTGCGTCTAAATATTTTTAAACAATTTCCAAAAATTCTTCATTCAAATATGCAAAACGGAACGTAATTTTAGGTTTTATGTGAAAGTAACTAAATGGGTTGTGTTAGGTTCTCTTTTGACCCTTAACCCGAAAATAGGAGCCCTGCTTCGCAGGGCTCCGTCAACCGCAGTTTATTAAACCAGTGGAATCAATAAAAGCGATATTTAGGTTTTATGTGAAAAACGTGAAACGAAACGCAACCGCCATCTTGTATGAATATTATATTGACAGCTAATGTCAAATTTGTGCGTCATTGCTTTCGAGTAACTAGGGTTTGGTGCGACTGTAATAAGTAACTAAATAGGTTATGTTAGGTTCTCTTTTGACCCTTAATCCGAAGATAGGAGCCCTGCGAAGCAGGGCTCCGTCAACCTTAGTTTATTATACTAATGTGAAAAATGTGGAAGTTGGCAGTGCCATACACACCGATGTTTGGAGATGATATTTTTTTCCAGAGGAAACCAAGTATTCCGGCAACTGAAAATGGTGAGGGGTGGTTCCGAGAAACCCCCAAAAACGGCGACGTATTTCGAAACCTTAACCGAGTGCATATTTTTGTCTGGTTCTACGGCATCTGTGGGAAATCGAGTAGGTTTTATGTTTGTTTAACTTTTTTAGTACAAGGAGTTCGTAATTTTTTGTTTCGAAACATTGTGATTTGTATCAATTGTGAGAGTAACTAGATCACGAACTTTATTAGCTATCCAATGTGTCACAATGGGACATTTATGAATGTTTACATTCACATGTCTTTGGAGAATAGGTATTATGGAGAATTCGCCAAGATACGACACGCAGATTTTATCAAGAGTTTTCTTTCATTGACAATTAACATTTTCAAATAAAAAAGTCATTAATGGGCCCCGTAAATTTGAAACTGACACCCTCTGTAGTCTGTTAGTCTTTTCACTAAGCTATCGCTGACTTTATAAAATCAAGAAAATCAATGTATAATTAAAATGCAAAACCTTAAATTAAAATGCCCCTAATTTCCTTCACAATATTCTAATATTAAAATCCACATAAATAATTACAATGTCACTCTCATTCATCGAATAAATTAATGCAGAATGTCATTTGGGTATGTATAATTTTATCCCTTCACCGACACCTATTCGCTTTGAGTTGGCCCCCTAGGGAGCTGCCGATGACGTCGAATGAACAAATGTGCAATAACGATAACTGGTACAACCCAGATGTATGTAAACCAATGTAGGGTTTTGTAGAGAATTTTAATGTCATTCAATTCTTTAGGGTGGCATCCCTCAAGGATTGAATGACATTTAAATTTTTAATGTAACTTGTCTTGTTATATAAATTATAATAAAAACAAAAAGAAAGCAATTGATGTTGCTGTGTTTAAAAAAATAGCAATAAAAAGGTGCGCATATAGGCCCTTTGTGTTGGTTATGAATAATATTATTCTAATTGATAGATATAATAATAATATGTATAATACTAGCCGTTTCTTTTTTCAGAAACAATGACTATTTCCTTACTTCAAAAAATAAAATAAAAACTGTTAATCTAACTTTCCTTTGTTGCTTCTAGCAAGTATAGCGTCACTTGCATGCGGAAATCCGTTTGTAGACACTGTATGGGCATGGGTGCAATAATTCAAATTCAAATTCAATTCAAATTCAAAATCCTTTATTCATTTGGGTCACAATGTGACGCTTATGAACGTCAAAATAATAAATTTTTAAAATAATTACTTAAAGACTCTACATTTACATTTACTGCCACGTTCGCAAAGCAATAGGTAGAACCATGAGAAAGAACGGGCAATAAAACTCACGGTCACTCTTTTTCATCGCCAGGTTTTACATAATATACATAATTTACATTTTGTAAGGTGCTGCATCTGTTACACCTTCTATATCACTTGTATATCTTGGATTCGATTCGATTCACTTGGATTCGCTAGAGGGCGCTCCTCCGATTAGCACGAAAGTATTGTAGCTCCGTGTTAAAATTAAATCAAAAATAGTTATAATGTGTAAATTACCTAAAATGTGACATAAATTGACAGCTTTAGTGACAATACTCAACATATAGTGAAATCTCCAATGAACATTGACTATTAGTGCAATAATTCGTGACAAAAACAAACAAAGCGCAATGAACTGGTGAAAATACGATTTGAAGTAAATCTTTGATAAATAAGTATCACTAATGCAGCACTGACAAGAATACAAATAGAAGGCTATTGTGAGTACAAAGACGTGAATTATAAGAAATTAAATGCTAATTTACTTATAAAACTGTGAAAATAACATTGACGAAGTTCGTTTTTTATTTGAAATCTATGATCATCTAGTGTCAGATAGCTGAACTACTTGATAACTGACACTACATTAAATGAGAGAAGTACAGCAATTGAGTAAGAGAGGGTACCACTAATTATTCACAATCTTACACACAGATGTCACTTGTACCCACGAAAAAAATAATAAAACAATACCTACATTGAAAAGTAACAAGCGGTCAATAATTTCGCAACTAGACAGTAGCTAACTGGTAGCGCGTTAGAAGTACGCATGACTTAAGATTTATGGCTGCACGATCGAATCCGGCCAACCTAGAAGACTTTTTATGATTAAAAGATTATTTAGACATTTAGTTTAATAATTATAATAACAAATTGACAAATAGATAAATTATAATTCATATAATACATTATTAATTAATTATAATATTATAAATAATAAATATTATAAAACTACTGCAAATTATCATTAAGTTAACATTATGGATGAAAATATAACAGTAAGAAACCGTACAAGAACGAAATCACTGAATGATTCAAGTACTTCATCCTTATTTGACTGCACTATGACAAGCCTTCCGGACGACACTCAGTCCCAAGATTGTATGACTATAAGAGAATTGAATGAGACTATTGAAAAACTGTCCTGTGAATGACAATCTGCTCATCAAGAAATAGATAATTTAACGTGCGAAAATATACAACTTAAATCAGAATTGACAAAGGCAAATAAAACTGTCGAATTATACAAAAAAGTAACTGTAGCAAGTCCAAGGCTTACGCCACGAATAGACCGTAAAAAGAAAAATAAAGAATCTTTGAACAGCCCGCTGATCCTACCAAGAAATATAAATATAATAAATGATAATGCTTCGGACAAGAATGAAACCATTAAAAAGTTTGAGGAGGGAAGTAAAGATGCCAGCAATAATGTTAATAAACAAAAATTTATAGGAAGAGGAAAAATTACTAAAAAACGAAAACTCTGTATTCTAACCAATTGCAGTGTAAAAGGAAGATTACACGATATTGAATACACATTCGCTGAACAGTTTAACTTCTGTCGCTACATCACACAAAACTGTGGCGTATTGCAAATGATAGCAGATATTAAAACCAAACTGCAATACTACACTATCAACGACTATTGTATAATCCTTATTGGAGAACATGATTTTAAGAAAACCGTAAATTGTCCCGACCTTGTAAAATCAATTCAGGAATGTTTACAACATGTATCTCATACAAATATAATATTATGTGTTCCAACGTACATATGCGGAGCCCCCATATATAATTATAAAATAGAGATGTTTAATCACTTACTATCCATGAATGTGCAATACTACAAATATGCATATATATTTGACTCCAATTATAATCTCTCACATGACATGTTTTCTTACATATCTGGTAAAATAAGCAATAATGGCCTGCAGAATATATATAAAAATGTTATGCAACGTATACTTGTCGACTTGACTACATTTTCATACAACATGGACACTAAATGTGACACTGCAATATCGCCAACTGCAGTGAATTTTGCGGATGACGCTCGATGTGCTATACCCAACTCACATACTAGTGATGAGCATATAATTACAGAACAATCTGAATCATTTTTTCGTAAAATCTAACCATTTAAACATATTGCACCAAAACATTAATGGCGTTATAAGTAAGTCAGATCTTTTAACTCTAAATCTTAATTATCTTCAAGAAAAAGGTAGCTTGGCTGAAATAGTATGTTTAACCGAGCACAATATGTTAAAAGGTGACACCAAATTACTGTTCATAGAAAATTACGTACTTGCAGCCTCGTTCTGTCGTAAAAACCGTCGCGGCGGTGCCTGTATATTGGTCCACAATCATAATGAGTTTAAGACTTTAAATTCTATAGAAAGATATGGCGTTTCTGGTATTATTGAATGCTGTGCTATTGAACTTACATTACATAGTCTAATAGTAGTATGTATTTACAGACCACCACGAAACAATACATAAAATATTGATGACTTTTTTGCTATACTTGACGATATACTTGTTACATTATGCTTCACTAAGAAAAAAATAGTTATATGTGGCGATTTTAACATAAACACGTTACAAAAGAGCAAATTAACTAACATGCTAAATTAAACAATCTTAGGTTATAACCTTAAGTTGGCCATTAATGAGCCTACACGCCTTGCAAGTGGTACTTGTTTAGACAACTTTATACATAATATTAGGGGGAGTAAGTACACAGTTTTCGAATTTGCTCTGTCTGATCATTCAAGCCAAATGTTAACATGCAAGGTCAAACAAACGTGTTCTCTGTCATATTGGTTAGTAAAAAGTAGAGATTACAATAAAGAAAACACAAAAAAGTTCAATCAATGTTTACAATCAATTACATTTAACGAAGTTTACAAAACGACTGATCCAAATTACGCATTCGACTATTTTCACGATTTATTTATTTTATTTTATAATCTATGTTTTCCACATATATTAACAATAAGAACACCTCGCAAAAAGCCTGCCTGGATCTCAAAAGGTATTAAGATATGTGCAAAACAAAAAAGACATTTACTTTGGCAATATAGAAAACATCCGACATTACACAACAGAAATTTGTTCAAATGTTATACAAAACGTTTAAACAAAATTATAAAGTTAACACAAAAGGCACAAAATAACTATAAAATCGAAACAGCTTCAAATAAATGTAGAGCTACTTGGTCGATCATCAATTATAATAACAAAAATATTATTAAAGAAGAAATCAGACATATTAACAAAAATGGCGTGATTATTGATAACCCGAAAGATATCGCAGAGTTATTTAATAATTATTTCATAGGTGGAGATAACAGTAACCTAAGAACTAATAACTTTAAGTATAAACTACCAAATTCTTATAACTCATTATTTATGAACCCAACTACTCCTTTCAAAATTAATAATATTATTAATTCATTGAAAAATACAAAGAGCACAGGCTATGATGACGTTAGCACAAAGATATTAAAAAATGTGTCAACCACTATTGCACCCGTTTTATCATACATAGTGAATTTAAGCGTATCTGCTGGAATATTTCCAAATAAATTAAAAAAGACTGTAGTTAAACCAGTATTTAAAAAAAATGACAAGAGCGATGTTGCAAATTATAGGCCGATAGCGCTCATACCGACATTTTCAAAAATTTTTGAGAATGTCATAAGTCATAGTCTGAATGATTTCTTTGAAAAAAATAAAATATTTACAGAGAAACAAGTCGGCTTTCGCAAGAATAAAAGCATTAACCTAGCTGTCTTTAATTTTCTACAAAGTATAATGTCAGGTCTTAACAATAAGCACTTAGTATCTGCTCTTTACATGGATTTAACTAAAGCTTTTGACTATGTTAATCACGGCATCCTCTTAAATAAATTAGAAGCATATGGAGTTCGGGGAAATGTTCTCAATCTCCTAAAATCATATTTAATAAATCGCCAACAATGTACACAAATTACTCGCATTTGCCAAAAAAATCATAGACAAATAGTACATTCTTCTCAATATAGTGAAGTAACTCAAGGAGTTCCTCAGGGAAGTATTCTCGGGCCCTTGTTGTTTATTGTCTATATTAATGACTTACCAAACTATATAAATCAAGACATGGTATTATTTGCAGACGATAGCACAGTGATGTTTAGAAGTTCAAGTACAAATCAAATGATATCTGACATAAATCAAACACTACACATAATAATTCAATGGTTATCAAATAATAATTTATTAATTAATCTGAATAAAACCAATTTAATGACATTTAGAAATAGGAATAATAATTTAATAAATCTTAATATAAGCTACAATGGACAACAAATTGATTTAGTTGAAAATGTAAAATTTTTAGGTCTCAATCTTGACTCAAAATTAAATTGGAAATCTCAAGTAGAAGATATTTGTACCAAACTCCACCAATTCTCTTATGCCCTGTATAGACTAGGATCAGTTGTGAATCAGGCTGCTGTCATCGCTGCGTATCATGGTTACGTAGAATCAGTACTAAGGTATGGTGTTATCTTTTGGGGTAACTCGGTGGACAATGTGATGTTATTTAGAGCCCAGAAGAGATGTATAAGGGCCATTGTGAAGTTGAAACAGACAGATAGCTTTAAACCCTTTTTTATGAGTTTGAAACTATTAACGCTTCCATGCCTCTATATCTATGAGATCGCTGTCTTTGTTATAACTCATAATTATTTATTTGAACGCTTAAATAGTAAGCGTAATAATCACAAAGTATGTTTTCCATCAAACAAAACAGCGCAATTTAGCAATAGTGTATTCTGTATGGCCCCTCGAATTTATAACCATTTACCCTTAAACATATTAAGATGCTCCAACATAGATAAATTTAAAGCATTATTGAAACAATTTCTTATTAATAAGGCATACTACAGTATTAAAAAATTTCTCGAAGACAAATATGATATTTAATAATTTGTTGTGACATGTAACCAAATTGACTTTCCATATATAATAATATAACCTTGATTGACTTATTTGATTGTATTAATTTTAATTTTATTTTTTTGACATTTGTACTTTATATATAACTAGAATATAATATTATTATCTCAATAGTTTTTATATAACCATAATAAAATAATATATGATGAACATTGCATGCCAAATGGCAGAATATAGCTGCACTAATGTTTGTTCTGTGACTGACAAAAACCTATGTAAACATCTATGTATCACCTATATTCGCAATAAATTATTTGAATTTGAAATTTGAATTATATATTTACTGTATATAATAGTACTCAAGCATAATACTTTTAATGTTCATTTGGTTAGCCTCCTCAGAATAGACTGGTGAAACAGGAGCATCCACTTACATTATATAATATACACCTAATAATGCAGGCAATCCGCGAAAGTGATCAGACCCATGATGGAAATGATGCAGTTAAATATTAAAATCTAATACCAGCCCGCAAGACCGTCATCGACCAGTCATCGCAAGTAGCACCCATTCACGAGTATGACGTATGTGCCAGCCATCATCCCTCTCGCCATATTAGAGGGACAGTGATGACCCGACACACGACGCCACCACAAGAATTGACATTTTAGTGAGCATGACGATAACGGTATACGAACCGGCAGTAAGAAACAATCTATTGGTATACTGACCATGACCGCCAATTACCTCCATTTTCCAGATCGTTATTATTAACATAAATTAGTGAAACGCGTGAAGGAATGCAAATGTAGAAAGAATTTTGTGAAGGTGTCAAGTGAACAACGAAATGATCAGGGATAAATAATGTAAAACTACATTCAACAAATCATAATAATATCCAAATCCTGCAAAAATCATGTGTTCACGAGGCAGGTGCCTTGACGATAACGGTATACGAACCGGCAGTAAGAAGTACTTAACATGTTACTAATTAAGGAGAGAGTATTTTACACAGTCATAAAAATAACAATAATGGTGAATTTAAAAAAAGCAACTAGACCCATGATGTCTTGTCGTCTAGAAATTCTTTAACAATGTAATAACCCCTTTTTAAAAGAAAATACCTAGTAGTGGTTTTAAATTTGTGCAGAGGTAAATTCATTATTTCCAGAGGTAATTTGTTAAAAAATTGTATACTGAGTCCCGCAAATGAGTTATGAGCTTTATGTAGACGGTAGTTAGTGCCCACTAGTTTATTCTTATTCCTTGTGTTCACTTTGTGCAAGTCACTATTTTTACGGTAAAGAGTTAAGTTTTTCTACCGAATTCGCCAATACCTGGGTACTGAATTGCGGATATTGCTGTGTGAGACACTTATACTATCTAAACTTAATTATGCTGATATAGTGTTTGGTCCGTGTATATTGAAAAGAACGGAGAAGTTGATCCAGAGGGTTCAGAATGCATGTGCTCGATTCTGCTACAACATCCCACCTCGTGCAAATGTCACTCCTTTCCTTAACAGTGGTAATTTTATGAAGATGACTGCCCGCAGGCACCTTCATCTGGCAACTATACTCTTTGGCATAGTTCTACACAAAAGGCCTGAATATTTGTATAAAAAATTTACGTGGTCTCGCAATGTTCATCAGTATAGTACACGAGCGGCTTCTTACATTATGGTCACAGCGATTCATAGAACTCATACGTTCGAAGGAAGTTTTCGTTACTCATCCTCGAATTGTTGGAATAATCTTCCACCCCCTATGCGTAATCTGAAAACATTGCATACATTTAGAAATAAGTTTAAGTTATTTTTGATCAACAAACAAAAATCATTGCTGTAATTTTACATACCTTTATGACGGCTAATTCGGGCATATTAGTACCCTTATTGTACTTAATAATTATAATGCATAGATATTAGAAATTAATTTATTTGCTGTGACATTTTGGTGTATAGTATGTATTATTTTTGTTATTAGCGTGTACGCAACGCAATTATGACATTTGGACAGCATAGACGCTTTCTTGAGTTTTTTGACAGTCATGACAGATGGAACTCCTTGCGATCACGTGACACCCACGAGTTGCGTTCGGAAACACGAACGGTTTTTGCGATTAAATACATTTGAGACATACAGGGTTTTTTACATAATATCATATTATTTCTATAAATATTTATATTAAGTATGTATATATATATATATATATATTGATGTAGCTTATATATTAATTACTAAGACTGCTATATATTTTATTGTTCTTTATCATATGTTAAATATATATATATGTGTGTATTATTTATGTGTATTTATTTATTTACTCGGCCTGCGCGAATACCAGCGTTGTAGTTTATACTGCAACAATAGCTGACGCAGCGTCTTATTTGTCCTCCATGTAACGCCACCATTAATAATGTACCTACTTATATCTTTAGCGTACCTCTAGTTTAAGTTTATTTGTTTGTTAAGTTTATTTTTAAGTGTTTCTTAAGTTTGTGTGGAGGTGCAAATAAAACATTTTCATTTTCATTTTTTACATTAAATTAGCAAATATATACTGCGATGCAACTGTAAATATTTCTACTTCTTTAAATTTGTTTCGTAAAGAATCTCTAGCACCTAACTTATATATTGCACGTATTACTCTTTTGAATAACAAAAATTGTCTGAATATCGGCCGCCGTACCCCATAATAGTATCCCGTAAGACATTACACTATGAAAGTAACTAAAGTAAACTAGTCTAGCAGTATCTACGTCTGTGAATTGGCGAACTTTCCTAACTGCAAATGCTGCAGAACTAAGTTTGACTGCCAGACAGGATATTTGGGCGCCCCACTGAATCTTACAATCTAAAGTTAAACCTAAAAATATAGTTGAATCAACTAGGTTAATTGTTTCGTTATTTAAAATTATATAAGTAAGAACATTTTTGACATTCGGCAAAGTGAATTTCACACATTTTGTTTTGCCAGAGTTGAGTAGCAAATTATTTGTCGTGAACCAATGTAGTACTTGCGCAAGAGAAATATTTACGCTGTCAATGTCACTTGTATTACGATCAACTTTAAAAATAAGTGAAGTTCAAAAAGAACAATATCACATAGATTTCTAACAAAGAATGGCAAGTCATTAATATATATTTAAAAAAGAAAAGGACCAAGAATAGAGCCCTGTGGAACGCCCATTCCCACTGGCAAACATTGAGACCTACTTCCACTTAAATCTACATACTGAACTCTATCTCTAAGGTAACTGGCAACAAGATTGAGTGTGCTATCTCGAATACCATAATGGTTGAGTTTACGTAAAAGTGTATCATGTTCAACACAATCAAAAGCCTTTGACAAGTCGCAAAAAACACCAATGGCATCCTTCGAATTTTCCCAAGCGTTAAAGATATGTTTTAATAGAGTTACACCGTCATCAACGGTGGAGCGACCCTTAGTGAAGCCATACTGCTCACTGTGCAATAAATATTTGTGAGAAAGTGGCTCTCTAACTGATACAAAATAACCTTTTCAAAAATTTTACTGATTGCAGGCAATATAGAAATTGGCCGAAAGATACTAGGGTCGCTCTTGGATCCTTTTTTGAAAAGTGGTATCACCTTGCTGTGTTTCATTAAATCAGGAAATACCCCTGTATCCACGTATCTATTAAATATTGCAGCTAAATATGGAGCTATGCTAAAAATGATTTGGTGAACAAGACTAACTGAAATACCCAATAGATTTCTTAATATTGATGGTCTTGAATATCTTGAGGATGTCATTGGTGTCAATGTATTTAAAATTAAACAGCACATCACACTCATTCACATTGCCCCTAACTAATATCTCTGCTTTGCTTGGGCATGAGTCTAAACACTTGGTTGTTTTCACTGGTATGTTTATGAAGAAGTTGTTAAAAGTCTGAGCAACATCAATTTTCTTTGTAACTATTTCTCCATTACATTTTAGTTCATAGCTATTATCTACTAACTTAGCTCGACCAGTCTCACTGTTAATAATGTTCCAAGTTGTTTTTATTTTGTTTTTGGATTCTTTAATTTTATTACTTATAAATATAGACTTAGCTGAAGCACATGCTCTCTTAAAAACTTTTGAGTAATTTCTTACATATTCAATAAATGAAGGATTAAAATTGTATTGCTTCATACCATACAGATCATACAACCTAGATCTACTTTTGTATATTCCTACTGTTGCCCAATCACAAAATTTAACTTTAGAGCTCTTGGCAAATGTCTTCTGCTTAAAAATTTTATTGTACTCATTTTTAATAACATCAAATAACCACTTATATACATAATTCATCAGGATCATCGTGAGTTAAGTCAATGCTGGCGATCTTAGCAGCAACATCATCACTAAAGCTATTAAGGCGAGCAGAGGTCATAAGCCTATATGTAATTTTTTGTACCGTAGGGGTTGTATTAGTTGGAATTACAACCTTTTGTCCACAGTGATCCGATGTCAAGTCACTCAAAACAGCTTTATTTAAGTACAAACAATTGCAAAAAGTACAAGTTGGTGATTGTTCTAACAAGTTAACATTAAAATCACCACATACGATTATTGACTTCCTGCTGGAACTTAAGTGTTTTAAGACGTCCTCTATGATGCTTTCAAATTGGCTAAAGTCACTTTGCGGTGGTCGGTATACACAGACTATGACGTGTTGCTCAAGTTCAACACAAGATATCTCAGCGGTGCGCTCGATAGAAAGTTCGGCTATGTCCTTTCGTTCTTTACATTGAATACTATTACAAACACATATGAGAGAGCCACCACGAATAGCGTTCTTTCTTACGAATGCACTAATCACTGTATAAAATTCATTATTATATATTTATTGGTATGTTTCTTTGAAAATAAATCTATCTCTGATTCTTTGCCAGATAGGCCTTGTATGTTTTGATGAGCTAAGATTAAAACACATGAATGCCTATCTGTCATAGATTATCATATATCAATAGATTTGTCAATACTACTATTGGTATAACTATTATCTACCAAATTCCTAAGTACTCTAGTAGTACTGCGTTCACTATGTAAATTAAATGCTAATAATTTAGCAAGTTGTCGCCTGTATATAAAAGAGAGATACATAGTATCTTTTGTTAAAAAGAAATTATTAATAAAAATATTAGAGTCGAAAAATTAAATATGGTCACTATGACTACAAGTGCTATTATATAATAATAGATTCAATTTACCTATCTGGTTATTTTCTTTATAAGATAAGTTATTGGAATATGGTAATGCACAGACAATAAAACTGCACCCCACTTTAGAACTTTATTCTATCATAATATCTGATAAAGCTAATATTTCTTTCTTGGTAACTAGTAGGCTATCCCCATATAAAATTATAACTGTAGAATGTTTATTTAGTCTAGCATACTTTAATTTATTAATTAACATAGACATTCCTTGTCCTGGTGAACAAATATTTTGTATTGACCGATCAGTATAACTATTAATCAGGCTACCCATACCAATTCCTAATTGGTCAGAAAAAATTAAAACATTGTTATCTAAAACCTTATTATTTTCATTATGTAATAATGTGTCAGAACCTAAACCATGACATGTTTTCGAAGGATATTCATCTTGAAAGTCACTATATAACTTGGTTGTACAATTAGGTGAAGCCTCTAACTTATGATTTGAACAATTTAAACAGTTACTGTTGTTGGTCATAGAGAGCAGTTGTTTTAGATTTTCTCTACCAACTCTACTAATTTAATCATATTTCAATATATATTCCTGTGTTTCACTTTGATGATCTATTATCAATTTGTTGAGCTGTGCATTTAATGATGTGATTTGCGTTTGCAGCTCACATGTGTGTTGTTCATATTGTAATCGGCTACAGGCTAATTGCTCACTACTATCCTTAAGCTTAGAAACTAATAACTCACTCTCTTTAACTAAATCATGGTTAATTTGTGTTAAATCTATAATTTTCTTTGACCTCTTATAGCCTAACTCAAGTCGCTTTATTAATTTATTTAATTTCGTCAAATTTCTAAATTTACCATTTGACACCTTATATGTAAAGTTACAGTTACATTTTACAGATTTAAAAATATTTGCCTTTCCACCAATGACTTCAGAGAACAGGTCCTGGTTTGCTGCGCTGCTTAGTGACTGAATGAATTCCTCCAAGGTTGTTATTTTGGATTGAGCTTCACTCAAGCTTGTTTCTAACTCCATGATGCGACTGAGCTGCCTCATATAATTATGTATCATCGCAGCTACTATATGATCTGACTTCTTCCTGCAGTCTGTCCCGCTGATCCAGAATGTCCATATGTTCTATGTGGAGTTCCGTCAATTGTGCTTTCAGTTGTGAGACTTTGTCATTAACATACTTAATTTCCTCTTCACTGTCAATTCGTTCCTTCAACAATTGACTATGATCTTCCTTATATTTCTTGAGTTCCAGTAGTGCAATCTTCAACTTGTGCTCCGTTTCCTTTGCCAAAGCCTTACGGGTCATCATAGTGTGTGTAGACATATTTTGTACCCAAATTACCTTAAAAGAAGAAAAATAAAACAGCTGAATTATTTGAAAAATATTATAGGGTATGGGGAAAGGGATGTTAATATATAAATATAACAAATACTCAGAAAAAGTTGAAAGACAGAAATATTTTAAGAAAGTAAAAAAATAATTAGGAAAGTTATACAAATTGAACAGAAAAAAGAATAACAAAGGAACTAGAAAGATAATTTGATTACTAGATGACCATGTGGATGAATGGCCGCTTGTTGTGGCCATTCATTAGAGCGCTGCTATGCTTCTGAGGGCACAGGTAAAACCATGGAGCCCTATACTTGTCTCAAAACAAGAATAGTTTGGCCATTTCGGTGGCCTCACACCCATAGGAATAGATATAGAATACTGTTGCGGCGAGAACTCTTGAAATTATAGTTAATACATATCTAGAATTTTATATTCACGCATGCCGTAGGAGTTAAGCAATGACTTTGCCTTTTAATACTGTGACCAGTATTTAATTGTGTGTTCGATCCCTACCTTTTTTTTTTTTGGTGTCGGTTTGGAAAATCCTCATGGAGTCCCTCCGCCATGGGGGAAGGACGAAGGGGACTGTCAGACTCTTACTGTCTAAAAACCAACCCGTGTTCCTCACGTACCCGTGTGTCGGAGGGTCGGGTATCGCTGAAGCATTTCTCGCTACCCCCCGACGGGTATTGGCCCGCCAGATGGTCAGGCGGGCCCCGAACAAAACCCCCTTGGCGGCGGATGAAGGTGTTGGGCTCCGCCGCCAAAACACTCAGCGGCCGCAGAGGATAGGGAGGACGGCAACGCAACACCGCATCTCCTCTTCCTCTGCGGCCCCACCGCGACGCAACGATGGTGCGCCCCCATTTGGTCGCGGAAGATAGGGCGCACGGCAACGCAACACCGACACGCCTCTCCTCCCGCGACCGCACCCGACTGCGAGGGACAGAAGAACTGTCCCTCGCACCCGCCCCTTTGGACGCATCCTGCGCAGGCCTCCGTCAAGCCCACGCGGAGTGTCCCCTCCTAGATCCCTCTAAGCTTCACCGCGGGTGACCAATCCACGGTTACTGAGCCCCCCACCACGACAAGGTGGAGATCCCACGGGGGGGTTCGATCCCTACCTGGGTCAACAATGCTTGTGATAATAGTGTATGTAAAAATACCGGGGTGGATATATCACCCCGGTATTTTTTATGGTTCACCCTTGTTTGATCGAACAACGTTTGATGTAATATTACTAAATCGAATTTTAGTTGCAATAAAGTCATTTCGAAGAATTATTCATTTGACCGAATAATTCATTGGTAAATTTTTATTTAGCGTAATTATTTATTTGAACTAATTTCATTTGAACTAATTTCATTTCGCCGAATTTTCAAATGCACTAATTTTATTTAAACTAATGTTTCACTACACTAATAATGATTTAGTCGAAAGATCGTATCGAATATTTAGTTCGGTATTCTCTCGTTTTCCATAAATTCGTTTGCACTAATATTGTTTGCCATAATCATCCCCGATCATAATATTAACTTGCACTATTATCATTTATACTAATAACGTTTGCCTTAACAACTCAACAGTGATAACTTTTATTTGCCATAAAATGACTGTTTATAACAACATATATCATAATAATTAGTTTTCATAAGTAACACATCTCATAATCGACTCTTGACATAATCAAAATTTGATATAATTATGAAAATAATACATAATATTGTTAGGTCGAAATTAATTATCGTTAACACCCCGACTCAGTGCAACCCGACTCGGATGGGTTAGGTTAGGTTAGGGTTCTCTTTGGACCCTTAACCCAAAAATAGGAGCCCTGCGAAGCAGGGCTCCCTCAACTTAGTCCACATTCTTCACACTAGTTTAATAAACTGAAGTTGTTCAGTTTATTCTCTATTCACACACAAAATAATGTGGAAGCGTGGCATAACAGGTTAAATAGTATAGTCGATAAAAGAAACCCCGGATTTTATGAACTGTCTACTATACTGCTTGCCGAAATGAATATAGTTGAAGGAAAAATACAGTGTATTTTAAATGGAGAACCTAGTGCAAAGCAGAAGATTTGCACTAAAAAAAATGACAATATTGAGACCATATTGCGCAATTTTGAAACGTATACAGAACTGGATTTACTAAAAGCAATTGCAAGTAATTTAAGATTAGTTTAACTGTTTTCTTGTTCAAAATAAATAATTTTTCAAATATTTACAATGTTTTCTTTTCTGCATTACATTACACCAATTGAATATTCGATAAAATACATGGTTATACCATCTGAACATTACATTAAATGAACATTATACCTTTTGATCATTAGCGCAAATGTTGTTATAGCAAATAAATATTCGATGAACTGAAAATTCTGTCAAACGATATTATACAAAGTGATGATTTTCTTAAACGTTGTTCGATTTAGTAATATTATATCAAACGTTGTTCTATCAAACAAGGGTGAACCATTTTTTATATCTATTTTATTTAAGTTTTCGTTGTTTGGAAGTTTATAAAGACCTCCACGATAAAGAATTTACTCAAAATTTTAATAAAGCATTATTATCTTTACAATAATATGAATCCTGCAAATAATTGAAACGTAAACGAACACAGCAATACGTTTCATTAGCTATGAATCTACAAACATAAAATATTAATAAAAGAAACTGTTTCCTAAAATCTATATATACGAAATGCAACTAACTAACTATAAATGAGCTAATTACTATTAAAATTAAATGGAAAGATTAATCAATAAACAGGGCTTGAACTAAAATCAGTATTGAATACGTATCATTAGTGTTCGCTAATGACGTAAATTTGATGCTGATTACCTACAACTAACTCTAAAGCTTATTTGATATGCTATTCAATTAATGATTTAGATAGTTAATTGTAATGTAGCGCAAATAGTGTAACTTGGCTGATCGTAATTGGTGGGTAAAGTTAAGCAACGCTTGCAAAGACCACCACTTGGATGGGTGACCGTGTGTGGCATTAATATCATAGCACTACCGTGCTTCGGAGGGAACGTCAAACTCGCGGGCCCGGTTCTCTTTTAAGGATATGAATCATTAGGTTATCTCGGGGGCCTTTACGCGGGCTGAAAATTGCTGGCGAGATGCGAGTGTTTTGCGCAGTCATTTGCTTGATGTCTTGCCAATATGCAGCGTAATTCAAGAAAAAAACGACTTACCTGCTTCTTTATCTACCAGGCATGCAGCCAAATTAATACCCCCTTTAAAACTCTACTCCTCTTACCCCTCTACCCCTCTGAAATACATAAACGCCAAAATAAAACTACGAAACACAAACAAAATACTTCACCATTAAAGCAGCTCGCATGCACGTAACTAGAGCCTATATTTCAAACGGGGCGGATAATATTTGCCTTAACAGACCACGTTAGTTAGAGATCGGCGTGCAAACACTAATCCCTTGATCTATGACCATCCGTGTACCGAGTATCCGCATTCATTTTGTTATAAACAACACTAATACATGGAGTAGTCAAAGTACTTTTAGTAAAGACTAGGTCCCAGCCACGGCTCTGTGTTGGCTATCGCGACAAAAGATAGCCTATTTCTTAGCCTGAATTGTTTTTCAAAATTCCTTCAGAACTTTTTGCAAGATGGAAACAGCTATCCATACATCCATCCTCTCAAATATTTGCATATAAAATAGTAGTGGGATACTCTAAGTACTGACCTTACCGATGTTTCTAGTATTCAATAGTTTTTGTACCTTTAGGCATGTAAAACTGTCGGTCCCGGTTCTTGTCTCGGGACAAGGATCATTTAAGGTGATCTAAAAACTCCGACACCAGAGTTTGCCACATACGCACTCGAAAAGAAGAATAGTTTTTGAGTGCGCTTTATAACGATTGCTTGCGATAGCGACCCCTTTCTTAATTTTTTTAATACTTTTTTTATATTTTTATTGATTCACGCCTGTATCACCGAAGG
The DNA here is from genome assembly GCA_944739405.2 of Euclidia mi. NCBI lineage: Eukaryota > Metazoa > Arthropoda > Insecta > Lepidoptera > Erebidae > Euclidia > Euclidia mi. The sequence goes on from OX123190.2 coordinate 23,574,756, forward strand.
GGTTGGCAGAGGTGTAACATTACACCCACATTTCGCCATGAATTTTTAGGTCCCACGTAATAGAGGACGAGCCTATTACCGTTACCGGGCACATCACCAGACTCCGTGCTACTACTGAGAATTCGGAAAAACCCAGTAACACTTTGCCTGACCCGGGAATCGAACCTGGGTCCTCCGATCATCAGTAGCATACGCTATCCACTGGACCACGGAGGCAGTCCACGGAGGCCTTCTTAATTTGGGTAGCAGTTTAGCAGTGGGTCTGGTATTACGCCTGGTAACTCGTTATAAGGTCACTCAATTACATATACCTATTTTTTTATTTATGCTCCAAAAGTTGGAATATGTAAAATTAATTACATATTCCAACTTTGTTGTCAAATAAAATCAAAAAGCATTGTGAAACTCAGTAAACAATCAATCGAAGCCTAAGTTAACAACAATCTGTTCTTACTTATGTACCAATGTATTATGTATCTATGCCGTTGGGACTCCAGGCGTATCTTCTGTATATTTAAAACCCTTGCTTTACTGACTGACTGACAGACAAGATATAGCCTAAATTATTACTATATTTATAACTATTAAAAGGAAGCTGAGATTTGGCATGTATGTTCCTTGACCACTAAGAAGGGATTTCCTGAAATGCCCACGGGTTCAGGCAGAAAGAGTTAAATTAAAAAAAAGTTCGTGTCTAGCTGTGGACGTCCTGTAGTCTTATATAAATTTTGTCTGCATCAAATTTTATTGAGAATTTAGTGCTAATTTATTGGTATAAAGCTTAAACTCTTATTTTATGTAGACAGCAAGATCAAAAACCTGATTTCATAATTTTAAATAATCATAAGATCGTATTTTATATAAAGATTTTTTCTGAGAAGTGAGTACATCAAAGTTACAATTGGCTGTATGAACGATGATCAAAGCCCAAATGACAACGCGTAAAAGAATTTATTCAAAAATAAAAGTTTTAAAATTCAAAGAGTCTATTGGCAGCCCTTAATAAAAAGAAATACATTAATTTTGTATTCAACTCGCATAAAGTATTATAATCATTACACGTCACCGGTTTCAATCGAATAGAATTTTAATGTATCATGGCCTTACTCATGTAACACTTTATCCAGTCATGATTGAATTATATTCATTTAATTAAAAATAATTCAATACAATATCCTTATAAATAATCTTCATTTATAATGAATTTATGTTCTTCATGATTGTCATCTTATTCTCAGTAAAATCTAATTGCTTAAACAAGATAAATAAATAAGAAATAAAATTCGGTACATAAGAAAACTTCGTTAAAGTTTATCTAGGACTAATCAGATAGGGGTTTAATTTAATTAAACTTTATGACACGGTATACAGGCTGTTACAAATAATGAGCTACTTTGCAATCTAGCCCCATTGATTTTATGCGATGACCCATTGTTCCTCCGAGGCCTGGGTAAATTTCAGTATCTCCGTGATAACAAGATAAAATGCTTATATTCACTTGGCAATGTTAGTTGCGCAACGTTTTCAGTTGCAATGTACTGTTTGCCCACAAAGATTCCTACTTCAGTAAGTATAAGGAGTGAAAAGAAATGCTTATTACTAGCAAATGACTAACCATGTCTTTTTCGTTAAAGATTAAGAAGAGATTAGATAAGCGGATGTCGTAAAAGGCGACTGAGGAAAATACACGAAGTAAATAATAACATTGCGAATAGATGGAAAACTCGACACTAACTCCTCTGGACAACGTAGTATAAAAGGTCTCATTGACTCATAGTGACGCTGTGAAGCAACTTAGAGTAGGCTTAAGCCTTTTTTTTTTCGAGGAGGAAAATCCCTTCTAGCTCCGGGGAACCGAGAGCCGGAGTATGTGGTGTTTTCACTAAAAACCACCTCGACTGCCGAACAAAGGCACCCTACGGGAACAAAACCGGGTACAGTAGCTGTCCAGTCTTCCTCCCATGGCGCCACGTTTAACTAAACCCAATCTTAAGGAAGGCTACAAGCCCTCACCTGCCTTTACTGGCAGCTTCCAGCAAGCAACCTATTGCAAATCAGCCACCAGAGCTCCCCATGCTCTGGCGGCTCGCGGCCACGTTGGCGGCTCTCTGCGACGCCGGTCTTGTCTTCGGGTGGGATTGGACCTCTCCCGATCACGCTTAGCAGCCTCCTTTTGGAGCATAACAACTTCACAAAAGGAGGTCACTGCTTGCCAGCCCTCCTCACTCGCCAGCACGGCAGCAACAACTGCTGGTGGAGACAGATCGCGTCCAATCTGGTTGACCAGAACTTCACGTTCCGATGCCCATGCCGGGCAATCCTCCAGCGTATGCTGGACGGAATCTTGGTCGCTAGCACAGTGGTGGCATTGTGCCGTCCGTTCGCGTCCGATTCGATTCAGATACTCACTGAAGCACCCGTGCCCGGTGAGTATCTGAGTGAATCGGTAGGTGACGCGGCCATGTTTGCGTCCAACCCACGCCTCAAGGCTTGGCAGAATGGCACCGACAGCGCGTTGGCGTGCATTCTGCGGCAATTCCAGCCTCGCGCGCCATAGCTGCAAAGCCTGTCGGAGAGCATTGCGCCGCATTTCGAGCGCGTCCTGGACGTCCCCGTTTGCTTCCCGGTGAACTGCGCGAGTTTGGTCATAGACCTTCGCGTCTATGTCCGCCAGGATATCGAAGGGCAGGAAACGTGCCAGAACTGTCGCCGCTTCTGACGAGATTGTGCGATATCCTCGTACGATCCAAATGGCCGCCACCCGCTGCACGCTATTGAGCTTGGCTCTACAGCGTGAGGAGGTCGCTAGGCGTGTGGCCCATATAGGCGCCCCGTAGAGGGCCATGGATCGTACGACTGCACAATAAAGGCGGCGAACTTCTTTTCTGAGACCTCCGAGGTTCGGAAGCAGCCTTTGAAGGGCTCCTGCTGATCTGCGAACTCGGGGGACCATTCGCTGAAAATGCTCCTTGAAGCTCCAGCGGCTATCGAGGGTAAGGCCGAGGTACTTTATGTACCGGCCTACTCAGACCTCCACACCACCCACTCTAATAACCGAACTAGATGGAACCACGGTCTGTCGTTTCCTGTGAAACCACAGCGCCTCGGTCTTATGAGGCGCTACTTGTAGGCCCAGCCCCCTAATCTGTTGGACGACACAATCTATTCCTAATTCAGCGAGCCGAATGACATCTGTGAAGCCATGCCCTGTCGCTAACACAAGAGTGTCGTCCGCATAGCAGACGACACTTACGCCAGGGGGTAGGCTGGTCCTCAAAACCGCATCGTAAGCGAGGTGCCATAGCAGGGGTCCTAACACTGATCCCTGGGGAACCCCACACGTGACCTCCCTTCGATGCTCTAAGCCATCCCGACCCATATACATAATGGACCTGTTACGCAGGTACTCCCTGATGATTTCACACAGGTAGGGCGGCACGTTATGATATAACAGTGCCTCCCCAATGGCCTGCCATGGAAGGGAGTTGAAGGCGTTGACTATGTCAAGACTGACTGCCAACGCCACTCCCTTGAGACGGACAGCTTCTGCTGACAGGCACTGAACGCGTTTTATCGCATCCAGCGTCGAACGGCCCTGCCGGAAGCCGAATTGGCTGTCCGATAAATCGGGGCCCACACATGATAGATGCTCATTGATACGGGCGGCGATAACTCTCTCGAAAAGTTTCGCCGCCTCATCCAACAGGCATATGGGTCGGAACGCCGAGGGAGTGTCAGCGGTCCTGCCGGGCTTATTTTATCAGAACAAGTTTGGCTTCCTTCCAGCTGGTGGGGAATACACTATACCGGAGGCAGCTGCTGAATAGCCGCCTCAGTCTATCCCCCAAGATGGCCAAGGTGCACAAACCCGACCCGGGATCCCGTCGGGACCCGGAGCGGTAATGCGGGCTGCGAGTCGACGCGCAGCTCGGTCTAGCTCAGCCGCGGTCACCTCGAAATTTTCGGACCACATCACGGTCGCCAACGATGTTGGGGGGTCTGTGAGATAATCCTCGATCCTGGGAAAGAGGGTTTCCACCACTCTTCTCACGAGTTGCGGATTCAGAGTCTATGTCAGCGGCGGGACCCATGGTCTGAGCTTGCCCAGTACAAATTTGTACTGACGCCCCCATGGGTCCATGTCCAGTCCCTCTATAAGCTCTTTCCAGGATCGAGTCTTGGCATCCGCAATCGCAAAACTGAGCGCCTTTGCAGCGACTCCATTTTCCCGCCTCATTTCGACAACCTCTTCGGTTGTGGCTCGCCGTCTTCGTTGGGCTCTCTGATATCGGCGGTGGACCCTGATGCACTCTGTGCGTAATGCCGCTATTTCGGGCGACCACCAATATGTCGAACGCTTCTTCCCTCCCGACCGGACCCGTGGCATCGATGCATCACACACGTCTGTCATAATGCGACGGAACCAGGCCGCCTGTGTTTCGGGATCAGACGAGACCTGTTCTTCCTCTTGCCAGTCAGCGGCGGTGGCTGCGGCGACGAGCATGTCTTTGTCCATACGCTTGAGAGACCACCGTCGCGGAAGGCTACCACTGCGGTGGGTCGGGTTAGCGCCAGAGCGACGGATGGCCACATCAAATATAATATATCGGTGGTCCGACAGAGTGATCACCTCCGCTGCCACTTTCCATCCTGACACTAGGTTGATGGCGTCTGGAGTGGCCCATGTCAGGTCGACGATCGACTCCCCCTGCCATCGTACACAGGTACTGACCGAACCCCGGTTTAAAATGCTGAGGTCCAGTCCCGCCGCCCACTCAATGAGTGTACCTCCTCTTACGTCGTCTAGGCGATCGCCCCACTCAGTAGAGCGGGCATTGAAATCGCCTAGAACGAGTACCGGACGAGACAGGTAGCCACACACGCAGCTTCTGAGACCATCCAGATACGCCTCGAAAGCGGGGAGACCGCAATTTGGCGATATGTAGCAGTCCACAATGACCATGGGACCCCACTCTACTGCCACAAACCCTAACCCCATTTGAAGGAGCGAGCATTGGGGACCATTTCCCCCCCTGCCCAGTAAACGGCAGCGGTGCCATCTTCCGATCCGAACCACCGGGGATGGTTCGGGATGGAATACGGCTCCACTACCACCGCTAAGGCAACCGACCACTCCGCAAGCGTCTGCATTAGCAGATCTTGCGCTGCGTGGCAGTGATTTAGGTTGCCCTGTAAGACTCTGTGGGGGGGCGTGAACTTTAGGCCTCCATTACCTCCTCTGCCGGTTGGGTAGCCGGCTGGGTCGTCCCTGCGGCCAGCGGTGAATCAGAACTCATCGCGGCTGGGGCTGGAGTTATTATTCGCCCACTTCTTTTTTTGTTTTTTGGCGGGCAGCATTTTTACTACCCAGTCGATGGTCCGCGGGTTGGCCAAGATCCGAGCAGACCGGGCACCTTGGCGCAGGAGTAGTGCATGCGCGCGCCACATGACCTGTGCAACCACACACGTAACACCGTGCGCCGTGGTCTGTCTCATTGGGGCACGTTGCCCTCACGTGCCCCATTTCAAGGCACCGGTAGCACTGTAAAGGTCGTGCTAACAGAACCTCTACCCTGGCTGAAGCCCAGCCCACTTGAAGCCGCTTGGCAACCGCTAACTTAAGAACCACTGTAAGAGGACAGCGGACCCAGGCCGTACCTAGCCGCGATGGGGAGATACGAATAGCCCCGACCTTTATGTCAGACTGTGTGACCTTTATGTAAGCCTAGTAGCGGACTGTGAGAAGCTGTAAATGAAGGAAGGAACTTAATCTTGCAATATAATGTTTGGCTATTTGCAAAGGCGGTGTTAGTGCATCTCATGTCATACGCCAGTCCCATTGGAGTTCAGCCCTAGAGCAGCTATTTTCCAAGTCGCCTATCGTATATAGGTATCATAAATGTCCCATTGCTCTTTGAAACATCCGATTATTTCAGTCAGTGTAAGTTGCCCCGTTAGTAACAAACTTCTTAAAATAGGCAACGAAATTCATATTTACTTCAAGTAGGCCTCCATGTAATCATCTGTTTCTTTGTATTCTACAAAGGAACCTTTCCAAAACACCCTTATTTTAATATCTTTTGGTCGGTGGCATGAGTTTCATTTGGGATTTTTCCTCCTTGACTGGAAAGTGCTTGTATTTTGACAAATTAATGTTCAACCTATCAAGCGTCTATCAGTCCAGCTTTTAATACCATGCATAAGATTTCCTGACAGTTTTATCAGCGTTCAATAAGATCCGAATCAAAATGATATTGTCTTTCAATTTACGGTAATCTATATTTCTTGTGTGCGTGTGTATCGTCCGTGTGGTGACGGATTAAGTATACGGATTGTCGCCACCCCATATCATCCCACGGGTGTCGTAAGAGCCGACAGAGGGAGCATATTATACAGAGAACACCGCTGTAAGAGAAGGAAAACTTGATACAAACCCTATACCAACCCGTTTGGCCAGCGTTGTATAGTAGGCTAATTCCTCCTTTTAAAGGAGAGGCCTAGTCCAGCAGTGGACTGTTAAAGGCTGATGATGATGATGTGTGTACGTCTCTGAACTCCTCCTAAACCACTGGACCGATTTTGATGAATTTTTTTGTGTGTATTCAAGGGGACTTGAGAATGGTTTAGATTCACAATTTAGTCCACAAGAAAATGTTTCTTTAGTTAATTTTTTATTTTGTAAGTAGTTGTTGATTTTAAAATGTTTCAAATTGGAACCGACCGACTGCGCTGCCATCGCAGTGTCATATCTATATTTCTATATTAATAATTTCGTCAAAGGGTACGGTACACTCGATCGAAACCTTACCTGAATAATAAAATATTAAAAAATTAAGATTTCGAGTCGACAGTATATTATATCCGATAAAAATCGGATTGTCGGGTATTGTGTTAAATTCTAATGGTTCTGACGCACAAATTGCAGTCGCCATATTGGCCACTCTAGCGAAACGTCACTGATACCGGATAACAATTTGAGTGCTACTATTATCTTCTATAGTCTAAGGTGCTACTAAAGTCTTAGTACGAAGTAGTTTGTAAGTGTAAATACTCTTTGCAGTTATATTTCTAGTTAAAACTCATTGGTTAAAACGACAATTAAAGAAGTATCCGTCCAATAAAGAAGATTTGTGTTACCCCACAGAAGAATAACTAAAGCATGGAAGGAACGATATTTTTAAGAACAAATTGAATATAGCTACATTCTTCACTCATATGACAAATTAGAGTTGCCAGGTGAAGATGGCACTATGTTTGTCAGTTAGGGCTAAAGACAATCTGAACACAAATTTCGTATCTTTTTAATTTAATAGTGATTGAGCAAATCCGCTATCGATATCGATCAAAGTTTCAATATAGTTTCAAAATCAAACAGACTTGTCTACATCTACACTAATATTATAAAGAGGAAAAATTTGTATTTTTGTTTGTTTGTTTGTTTGTAATGGATAAACTCAAAAACTACTGGACCCATTTTAAAAATTCTTTCATCATTAAAAAGCTACATTATCTGCGAGTAACATAGGCAATATTTTATTTTAGAAAAAATAGGGATCCGTAAGATATTTGAGTTTTTCGGACCCAAGGTGTAAAAAACATACAAAAAAGTTCCTTATTTGGCGTACGCCGCCTAAACTATAAAAGATAGAACCATGAAATATCTACAAAAAAGTCCGCTACACACTATATCTATCTATTTCGAATTAAGCACAACAACCATTTTTTTATTTTAAAATCTTGAATTTTTTAGGACTTCATTTAAACGCATTTATTTTACACATTTCATTACTCCGTATCAAAATAAACTATTTTGTCACAAAGTACCGTTTATGTAAATAATATTTTGTCTTTAATTCATTCAAATTGGACGTTTGGTTTGAAAGTTATGGCGAAATCAATCTATACAATTGCAGTGTCTGTTTGTAATATTAAAATAACCGCGTTTTACTAAATCTTTAAGATATATACAAGGTACTTATAACAAAATGATTTTTTTACAATTTATGTCTATCTATCTGTCTGCTTGTTCTCGCTTATCTCTGGAACGGCTGGACCGATTTGCACTGGCGAATAGCTGATGTACCAAGGAGTTACTACTTCGCGTACCCGGTTAATTTATAGCCTACATTCTATAAATTAACCGGGTACGCGAAGTAGTTCCCTCAGGACGCGGGTGAAACCGCGGGAAACAGCTAGTAAAGTATATTATGTACATGTTAAACATTTATTTATATCATCCCATGGGTGTCGTAAGAGCCGACAGAGGGAGCATATTATGCAGAGAACAGCACTGTAAGATAAGGAACACTTGATACAAACCCTATACCAACTCGTTTGGCCAGCGTGGTATAAGTAGGCCAATTCCTCCTTTCAAAGGAGAGGCCTAGTCCAGCAGTGGACTGTTGAAGGCTGATGATGATGATAAACATTTTAAATTCTGTAAGTTTGTGTCCACAGCAGTCAGAACGCTAGTTGATGGACAGTCTTTACATAATTATTACACAAACTTGCATTTTTAAACTGAACTTATATATTTTTGTTTTAAATGGGTACTCAGTAGCACATAATCTTTCGAGGCGTTATTTTTTAATTTTCGTGGTATTTTTCGTTACGCATCAACAGCCTTTTCCAGTCCACTGCTGGTCTTAAACCTTCCGTGGTGGAGGTTTTGGCCTACTATTATACTACACTAGCCAATATACATAAGCCAGACGTATTCGTATAGGGTTTTATTTCGAGATTTCCTTCTCTTGTGTTTTCTTAGTCACCGACGTCATACGTACGACACCTTCGGCATAAATGTTTATTTATACTTACTTATAGTTATTTTTCACCTGTAATGATAGCTTTAAGTGGGATTAATAAATGTTAAATAAATAAATCATCACCCCCAAATAACATATTTTTATTAGAGAAAGCAAATAATTAAGCATTATGATAACTGCGAATGGCATATCCAAATTAATTCTTTACAAGGATAAGACCTAGTCGACATTTATTTATTTATTTCAAAATCAATTACTCTCTCCAATAACTAACCGATAACTACATTATGTTAACATTAAATTAATAAATAATTAATTATTAATTAGTATCAATAAATTACTACTAATGCTATACGAATTTCACTTAAAAATTTATAATATATTTTCATTAAATATAATTTCATAATAATAAAAATACATAGGTACCTATAAATTATTAAAATAAATATGACCAGATCGACATAAAAAAATCGTAGCAGTGTTTTTGGAAGTCTCCTATTGGATTGAAAAATATGTCTACATCAAACTGGTGAGCAATCAGAGCATTAAGTGCAGAAATGGCACGACAAGTAGGGGCAAATTGTGCCGTGCGTGTGCGAACCTGCGGTGCCGCAAGCAGGCGGCGCGAGCGCAGCCGCACGTACTGAGTTGGTGCGGATAATCCACAACGTGACAATGCTTCTGAGTTGTCTATTTTGCCATTAAGCACTAAAAAATAATGAGCCAGAAGCGCCCATTTGCGCCTAAATTCCAGAGTATTAATACCTACCATACCTGACACGAACAGAGACGGATATAAATACGGATAATACCCGTACATTTTTTTATAAAGAAACCGCGCGAATTTACGCTGCACTCGTTCCACTAACAGTTTATACTTTGCCTCGTGTGGGTCCCAAATAATGGAGTTGTACTCTAGCTTGGAACGTACGAATGCAAAATACAACGCCATGATTACATCTCTGTCACTAAACCGAGCAGCCTGTCTCATAACAAAGCCTAGCGACTTATAGGCTTGATTACATATCGTGGTTATATGGGTGTTAAAGGTTAACCTAGCGTCTATATACAAACCAAGATCGCAGATTTCCGTTACGCATGGATTTTATCAAGCAAAAAACATAAAAATTAACTTTAAATAGATCAATCAGACAAAACTTTGAATAGTCCCCAAAGGTTTGTTATCAACAACAATCACTTTTATATAATTCTCCCCAAATTACACATTTTGCTAGATAAAGTAAACAATTAAGAATATGGCAAAACGCATGCTTAGGCATTATGATAACTGTATATGTCATATATTATCCAAATCGACACATTATAAGAAAAGGCATGGTCGACATGGGTTGTATCAAGCAAAACACATAAAATTATAACATAGCATACATACACATTTATATCATACATACATAGGCTCACGCCTGTTTCCCCGAAAGGGTAGACAGAGGCATATTAAACGCTCACATTTTGCCAGTCTTTTGATCCCATGTAATAGGTGGCGAGTTTAATGCCGCTAATCGGGATGTTTTGTTTGCCAGAGCCTCGTCTGTTGATAAGCAGGTGCACCACTTGCAGGTGAGGTTGGCTTGGAGGCCTGCGTTCTTAGTGGGAACCCTATGCACTGTTAATAAAATTGAACAAAATAATAAAATTATATTATTCCTTTGGTTGAGACATCGAATGGAGCCCAAGATCCGACTCCTGTTTGGCGCTACTACCCTAATAAAAGAAAAAGCAAATAATTATTTAAACATTCACACTGATACGTTTTGAAGGGAGGAGTAATGTTCGCACAGAATTTTCTTTTAGTCTGCGCCATCTGTCATTACTTTAAAAACATTCCGCAGTAAAATGCTTGGAACAAATTCTATGGTGCTTTCTAGGCAACCACGACATACTGCAGCAAGTGGATTGCTATTTTGTAAATCTTTATTACATGGAAATCTAAAAAATAACGAGGTAAAAATATACGGTGAATAGACACATCGATAAGATTTTTTACAACACTTGACAATGACGATATAAATATTATATGGCTAAATTAAAAATCATGACAAAACTGTCATAAAAGAAAAATCACTAAGGTTTTATAATTTGATGGCATAATATTGTCTAAATTGTATCTTACACGTCAGTTGACTGTGTTCAATCTGTAAGTACTAGGACTACTTCTATGCTTTAGTTATTGTTCTGTTTGTTACCCCGAACATATATGATATATTATAACTAGAGAACCCCGTTTGTAAGTGTACTTACTCTTTACAGTTATATTTCTTAACAGTTAAAACTCATTGGTTAAAACGACAATTAAAGAAGTATCCGCCCAATAAAGGCGATTTGTGTTACCCCGGACATAGATGATATACTATAACTAAAGAACTCCGAATTTACGCGAGTGAAGCCGCAGGCAAAAGCTAGTTTATGTATAAATAATTATGTAGTTTTAGGTACATAAGCTTCTTCAATGATTAAACTGGTATAAAGATGTGACAGAAATAGCAAATCTTAAGATCAGTGCGTTCAAACAAACTTACCCAGCAAATTGTTGCGCAACAAAAACGTTTTCTAGTGGATTAGGGACTAAAACTAGCTGAGAATCTCTGTACATATGAGATTTATATAAATAGGTAGTAACTCATCAGCCCTTAACGAAGTCAGGAGATAAGCACCAATTTATTTGCAACCACCTCAGTAGTTTGTATGTACTTGCAATCTAGTTTTCGGGGTTTAAGTGAAGCCACCGAAAGATCTTGATTAAATCTTGTTTTGTTTTGAATGTTGCCTGTATTTTGTAATTTATGAGGTATCTTACAGTTGATGAAGTTCATAGTTCACCTTATGATAACAAAAAATAAAAGAAAGGTAGTTTTAAACATAATACTTAACAGTTTCGGCCTATTTTAAATTTAATCCAAGATCCCAGAGCCGCCAGACCTACGTCATTTTAGCAAAGCTGAAATTTTGAGGATTATTAGTATAAAATCTTGTTAAGAAGTATGCCAACCCACTAGCTTGAAAGCCGGGCCATTTCACAGGTAGCGCGAAGTAACGGTACCAAAAAAACATACTCACTTACGTTAAAGTAGCAAAGCTGGTATTCAAATATGTTTTAAAAAATACTGTCTAAAATTGAAATTCATTCTTGCCAGACACTTGCCGTGGGCCATTACTTCTGCCAGACGTCTTAAAGGTTACTTAAAAATTATGTAAACAACGTCATATTAGCAAACCTAAATTTGATATATGTTACTTAAGATACTATTTTAAGACCCTTCGTACGCAGCCAGACAAATCCGAAGGGCCAGTCGTCCAGCCCGACGCCATGAAACTTTCCCTGTGAGTGCGAGCGTGTAGCCATTATTCATACGCATGATACGCATGAATATGCTCCAAAAGCACATGAGTAAATAAACCGAACAGAGAGACAGCTTCTTAAGAGCTTGTAAAGGAGAAAGACCAAATACGGCCTGTAGCGGCCAGAAAGTTGTGAATCGTTGAAATTAAACATATAATTTTTTAAAAATTTACATCGTTTTCGTTTCTTGATAGACTATCGGTGAAAGAATTTAGTTTTTAAAGATTAATTATTTTGAATAAGCTATGGTAATAGCGGATGAATGTCTTATGTTGCCAGCATTAAAAATAAAATGAAGTATGGTAGGCAGAAATTGTTTTAAGGAAATAATATTTTTATTACTATATTAGAAAACAATATATTTTATTTACTTTATAAGTATATTTGTAAAAAGAATCAAGAAATATATAATTTGTTATACATTCCATAATTATTAATCGGTAAAAATCGTTTTGTTTTTTAATCGATAGTAGAAATATTTTTTCAAACCATTTGCAACACTTTTTTTATCTGTTATGTCATTCGTGTTGCTACTATGTATCGTAAATATTTTGTTCTGATTTATTGGTGTTTTCGTACGGTTTTAATGTAATGTAATTGAATATAAATTCAATAATAATGATCAGTACCTTCTACCCGTGCTAAGAATATGCAGCGGTGTTTGTGATTGTGGTTAGCTTTTTTGGACGAGTATACATAGTACGAGGTTCCCTAGTACACAGGTGATTATTCATTATTATTGGTCACTCTTTATGTAGTTTTTGTTCTTTAAGACGCAAAGACATACTTTTATTTACATCTAGGTATTATATTTATGTTAAAATTCAATTTTGAGGTATATTTAGTTGCGGAATAATTTCCATTTCAAATATCTCGTATCTTATTTCCACCAAAAGTTATTTAAAAAGAAATTATACAGGTTAATAGAGTAGTCATTTATCTTCAAAACACACATGGTGTTGTGTTTGGCCGTGCCAGGCCCATAATGTATGGCCAAATGGTACATCTCCTTTGTTACCTATTTTGGTAGGGTTGTCACAATAGGTTAAGACAAATCGCTTGTTCGGTATACGACAGATTCTGGATTGGACAGATTCGTGATTTGGCAGATTCACAACTCGACAGATTCGTGGATTGGGCAGATTCTTGGACTCGACGGATTCGCTATACGGCAGAAGTACAGTTGTAAAAAAAATTGCAAGTGGAACCAAAAAAGGCATGCACCTGAAACTTTTAAAAGCACGGAATAAAAATATACATTTGTTACCAAGGACACGACGTGACGACATGATTTATTTGACATTCCCAACGATACCACTAATAGTGTTGAATATTTTCTGGTAATATGATCTATTTTGCTAATAAACATAGGAATCTCCTTTAGCTATTACGGCCACTAGTTTTACCACGGGGATAGGTATCTAAAAGAAGTTTAAAAAGAAAATGTGTAAGACAAATGAACGTCTACAAAACAAATGACTATAAAATGATCAACCATCGATAGGGCTTACAAAAAACAGGTGCATGCGATTTTCGACCTTATTGACAATTCATGACAGACTTTTTTTGGTATTTTCTTGCTTTCTGACATTGATACATTATTAAAGTTATAAATTCTGAGTTACGTCCATAAGGTCGAAAATCGCATGCACCTGTTTTTTGTAATCCCTATCGATGGCTGATCACTTTCTGATAGTCATTGGTTTTGTAAACATTAATTACTTTTACACAATTTCACAACTAATGAGTTGTTAAGTATTTCGTTGCCAACATTGACAATATTTATTTCAAGATCGAAATATTCGTGAAACTTTTGTTCGAGCAATTCAACAAATGCGACAAAATTATCAGGAGTAAAACCCAATTGTACGTTACCATTATTAAAATCTTTATAATGATTTAATTATTTCATCTAGTATTATTCATACACACAGTACAATAAACAACCATTATTAATAATAAAACACCACATTTTTACATTAAAATATTAAAACTTGCAACGTACAAAACAAACAACGTGCGTCGTAATAACCCTAAGATTGTCAACTGCCTGTGCCTACGTAAACCGGTTCTTTCCACTCTCGCCGCGTACACGACAAGCGCCCAGTGGTCATGCACACATAAGCCGCGTGCTCGTAGTAGTGCAACCGATTCGCGCTGTTGTATGAAGCTGTGTCTCTGTTCCGTTTATCTACTCATGTGCCAAAAGTGTGTGGCCTTTTTTATTTAGTCTATTCTATAGTGGTGCAGCTGCAATGTAGTTTGATCTGCTGATATTGGAAAAGAATTGAAAACTCAAAATTTAAACAGGCACTCGTACATTTTGTTCACACCTTTTATTGGCAATAAATTGATTAAAGTTAATTTCATAGAATGTCATTCTCTTACTGTCATTAATAATACAGTTGTATTGAGTATTGATGACAATTTATCGTGTCCAGAGCATGAAGAAGCAGACACAAAAAATATTCATATTCATTTATAATTATGTATCGATACTCAAGCAAACATTGTCATCAGATAATAATAATAATAATAATAATATATATACATTTTTTTAATTTTAGTTTATTAATATAAAATTAACTACGAGAAATGTGATGAATAAAGTGAATAATAATAATTTATTTATCCTTAAAAATACAAAAAGGTACACTATAATTAGCCTTAAATTAGTTTAATTGGTATAACTAGCCTAATGTCTTATATTTAGTCTTACATAATATCATACATGGCTGAAAAACAATAGTGTACATAAGCAAAAAAAAAAACTATTTGCACTATTGGCAAAAAACAAAGATTGCGTTATAATACATCGGCTACCTGCTCGAACTAGGTTATACCTGTGTTTCGAGCTGACGCTTGATTAAATAAATAAATAAAAATCTTTATTCATATTAAGTACAACAACATATAACACGTTCCTTATTACTATAATAAATTTTTGTTACATCTTGTAGTTGTACATTTGTGATAATCGAAATAGAGTTAGCTAGCTCCTATACTAAGCAGAGCTTGTATGATAGGAGTTAGTGATTCTCCTCATATAAATATTTGAGATGGCCACCGGTTAGTGGAACATAACTTACTTGTAACTACACTTAATATGAATTTTACATGAATTTTACACTTAAATTTAAACATTAAAAATACTTAATTTTACTGAGTAATATTTAGCTACTAACTAGGAAATACACATCATTCTTTTTTTTTTTTTCTTTTTTTTTTTACATATATTTTTATTTATTTATCTTAGAAACAGCCTGATAATAATATTTCAGTTTTATCATAAGTCAGATAACGTAACCAATCTATAAGTTTGTTTTTAATTTCATACTTATTTAAATGGTATATTGACAACGTCTTATTTATTTTATTATATAACCTTGCTCCCATTGCATCAAACTGACGGCTTGCAAAAGCAGTTCTACATCTCACACTAGGGCATACTGCGGCTTTGGAACGCTTCTGTAGAATATTGCTAATTAGTCCCAGTTTCGTGTGCTTGCGCAGTGTTATGCGTAGAATGTATAACTGTCTTACAGTGAGAACCTCACATTCCCTATAAAGTTGTGAAGTAGAATAGTAACGAGGCTTGCAACAAATTACTTTTAAGACGGCCCGCTGTGCTCGTTCTAACCCTAGGAAAAGCATCTTATACGTGCCCCCCCATACTGGTATACAGTAGGTAATGACGGACTGACAGAGAGCAGTATAAACAGAAAGCATGGTGGAAGAATCGGCAGATTGACGCAAGGTTTTAAATATTGCCATAAGCTTCCTGACTCTATTGGCAAGGGCCAGAACATGTGGTCGCCAATCTAAATGTTCATCCACCAGAACTCCTAGATACTTGATGCAGTTTACCTGCGATATCTGAAGACAGTCACAATAACCAGAACCGGTACAGCTGTGCGCTTGCAGAGTGTTAGTAGTAACTGGTGGTTTCGGAGAGTTTGGAATATAAAAACGTACGAATTTGGTTTTCTCGATATTTAAAGTTAAACAGTTTATAGAGAGCCACTTCATTACTGTTTCTAGCCCGTTTTCTGCATGACGCTTTGCGGAGTCCCAATCTACACCATATGATAACAGGGCAGTGTCATCTGCATATGTGAAAATCTCACAGTTTTGTAAGAGAAGGCTACACAGATCATTGATGTTTATTAGGAATAGGGTGGGACCGAGTATACTCCCTTGGGGGACACCATAACAAATTTTTTCTTCATCACTCATAACAGCACCTATCCTAGTAGCCTGCAGGCGGTCAGATAGGTAGTCTTTATAAATTGCCAGAGCTTGCCCACGTATGCCGATATTCTCAAGCTTCGATATGAGGGTAGTTATAGAGACCGTGTCAAAGGCCTTGGAGAGATCCAGGAAGATACCGTAGCATTGATATTTATTGTCTATTTTCTGTACAACTCTTTCAGTAAAATTAATAACTGCATCTTCCGTTGATAACCCAGATCTAAATCCGTATTGATTTGCTGAAAGTAATTTATTTGTTTCCAAGTAATTTACTAAGCAATTATTTAATATGCGTTCAAGGATTTTCGACAAGGCTGTTAAAACCGATATAGGCCTGTAGTTTGAGACACGGTCTCTATCACCACTCTTAAAAACTGGCGTAACCAGTGCTTTCTTCAAAGCTTTGGGAAAAACGCCTGTAGCAATTGATAAGTTGCAAATGTGTGCAATAGGTGGTGTTAAGACATTACATGAGAGCTTAATAACCTTAGAAGGAATGCAGTCCCACCCTGTAGCACAATCGGATCGTAAGGACATTATAATAGACTTTATTTGCTCTTCACAAACGGGTATAATGCCAAGTGAGTTGCGTGGCGTGTTTTGAGTATGGTGGAAAGCAATGGAAGCAAAGTTTTTATTTGTATTATACATTATGTTTGACGCTAATGTCCTACCAATATTAACAAAGTACTGGTTGACAAGATTTACAGACGTTTTCTGGTCATTTGACAAACCAAGCAATTCCACTGGATTTTGTGACGAGCATTTTCTACCCGATATACTGTTTATCAGTTTCCATGTTGCTTTTGGATTATTTTTGGCTTTAGCGAATTCAAGGGACTCGTAGTTACGTTTAAGTTTCCGTAGAAGGGCATTACAGAAATTTCTATATATTTTATAGGTAACTAAAAGGATAAGATTATCTGGATCCCTCTTAGACTTGCGGTGCATATTGTCACGGTTTTTGATGCAGCGAAGTAGGCCGGGTGTAATCCATGGCTTTAATATTCTAGATTTATTTGTACGCTTAATTGTTTTTGTGTGTTTAGTCACTACATCTTGAACTAGAGTAATAAATCTAGTTGTTGCAATGTTAGCATCAGTTTCATCCATTATTGGTATGAAATTGCCGTTATTTAATTCACACCGTACTTAGTCATAGTCAATGCATATTTTGTGGGTGGGTCCGATAGGTCTAAGACTACTACTGTGTTCAAGGCATAGGACGGTTGGTAAATGGTCAGTTATGTACGTGTCCAAAACTAGGGTAATAGCTGAATCTTTAGTTCTTAGAAAAATATGATCTAAACAACTATTTTCTCTGGTAGGATGGAGATTGCTTGGTAAGAGACCCAAAGACGCCGCAATTGTCAAATACTCCGGGGCATTTCTATCTGTAGTATCTTTTTTAATATCTATATTTAGATCTCCCATAAGAACCACATTTTTAAATTGTCTTAAGCTAATTATCAAATCCTCCAAACTGTTGTAGAAACTATGTAGATCTTTGTAGGATGGTGAACGATAGATACTAACTACAGCTGTTTGGTTCGTACAGCAAACTAAACAGTTTGCATCTGTGATTGGTGGTTCATAGACATGACACAATAAACTAGTCTTTGTGTATATGACAACTCCGTCATTCTGGATCGGATTATTTTTTGAGGCATGTGATATGTAACCACTAAGGCATGGAACCTTATCATTGTGCTTCAGCCAGCATTCAGATAAAATAAGGATGTCGAATTTTATATTAGTTGTAGACAGAATTATAACAAATTCATCGAAATTTTTGTGAATACTCCTTATATTAATATGTATGATTTTTAGTTTCTTATTTGGATTTTTAATGACATTTGAAACGCTGCCTGGAACACACCTGCAAAAGTTCGCAACGTTGTAGTCGTCAATATCGTTTGATATAGTATCCATATCATTGGCCATTTATACTAAATAAATATTTATAATATGAAAAATTGGTTACATTATCAGCTGTTATAATATGAGTATTGTACATTGTAATAAATAAAGTGATTATATTTCCCGAGTGCAGGTATTCATATGTGCTAATTAAATCAGAATAAACTGTTAATAATACTGAACAAAATACATGCAAAGTTAAACAAAAGAAATATTTTAAATATAATTGTTTTACAGAAGAAATATAATGATAATTAATCGTAAAAGCAAAATATAGTCATTGTTTTGGTGTTAGATCAAAGAGACATTTTTCAGACTTAATGATATGTGATTCTTTTGTGTCCGAGTTTTTTCTAAGAAAAATCCTACCATTTGTAACCCAGCAAAACTGATACTTATATTTCTTTGCAAACTCACGTGTTTGGAAGAACAGTTTCCTAGAAGACGCAGGTAGATGTTCATCTATATAAATCGGTTTCAGCTCTTTGGACAGCCCAGTGTTTGCGGTGTTAAGCTTTTCCGTTACTTGTTTGCCTTTGTTAAAGGTTCGAGTCTTACTCAAGTATTCCTGTTTTTTGCAGACAGAAGAAAATTCAACGACGATGGTTTTTGTAGTTCCAGGTTTACCAGGCATCCGGTGAACATCTCGTATGTCGGTTGTTTGAATTGTAGAACTGATTGTGGAGCCAATTTTTTCAACAATGGAATTTTGGTCGTCGTTACTTTCATTTTCTTTCAACGGTGCATTTCTTATTTCTATGGCAGCAGGTCGCGAAAAGAACTGAAAATCTTGAATCTGTCTATCCAATCTTACCAGGTATTCATTCCTTTCTTTACTCTCCTTTTCTAGTTGCAGAACCTTAAGCTCTAATTATTCATAGGTTTTGTTTATATAATCCAGAGCCTTTTCTATTTCTATATTCGTTTTTTTGATATCCAAACATTGCGACTTCAAATCGTTCACATCAGAAACAAGTTTCTTCAGGGTTTTATTCTGCTCTTCTTGGAAGGCACTAAATTTAGCTTCTAATAGGAGCATTATTTCATCCTTCATCTCTGCAAGTTGCTTGCTAGCATCCAGTTGTGATACACCAGGAGAGACATTGCGCGTTCGTTTTGGTTTGGTGAGTGTGACTAAGGATGGATTTACAGCTTTTTCAGGTTTCTGTATCGTCTCTTCATTACTTGGGTCAGTTTTTGGAGTAGCTGGTGTACGCTTTGTTTTAGGCATAGTATAAAATGTTTATTATATTTGCGCAGGATATCACTAAACAATATACACTCTATGGTAGTGAAACGCTTGTAAAATACTCTTCGCCGTATCCAGTGTCTTGATTATCGCGTTGAGTACCACGATATATCACATCCGTGGTGTATCAGCGCGAGTGCGTAGCCGTTCCGCAAGATCAGTGATTCATCGAAAGCGTAGCCCCCACTCGTAGCACTTGAAGCGCTCGTAGCAGACACCCAGCACAAGACCGTGTATTTCGTCGCGCCGCCCACTCGTACACTTGGCGTAGCGGTATAAGCAGTGGCGTCGCACATACGCACCTCAAGTTCGAATCCGGGTTATCTTCGTGAGGTAAGAATTTGACTTTTCGAAGTTGTAATTAGCGTTATTAGGCTATCTCGCTCTCGTCCCGCCCAAAAGGAGGAGTCCGTCCATAAGATTGCCACAGGAGCGACAAGGAATCCAATTTCAAGTTGTCAGCCAATTAGAATTTAGTAGTGTATAAATTTCACCAAAATAATTACTAAAAATTGCACAAACAAAAAATACGTTCACACCACACGACTATCGACCGGAGAATGACCACCACACGTAACAAGATTATTACATAATGATACAATCGACAATAATATTTTGTTGTATGCAAACATTAAAACATAGTATTTAAGTAATTAAACTTATT
Source organism: Euclidia mi (assembly GCA_944739405.2). Classification (NCBI taxonomy): domain Eukaryota; kingdom Metazoa; phylum Arthropoda; class Insecta; order Lepidoptera; family Erebidae; genus Euclidia; species Euclidia mi. The sequence continues at coordinate 23,594,963 of OX123190.2, forward strand.
ATGATTTATAGTAAAACTTTATAGACTAATTTATTTAAAAATATTAATACAAATACGAAATACAATTTAAAATTTCAGATCAGTTAGTAATGAAATTTATCAGTGCGTAATCACACGTAAAAATAAAACACAGCACGTAAAAATAAAAATAATATTCTGACAATATTGGTAAAGTTCATTTTAAAATGTCTAGTAATTTTCTGTGTCGTCGTAATTGAGCTTTTGTAAATATTCTAATAATGTTGAACTGCACATTTTATAACTATGACTATATATATTGAGTAATTTATTAAACTTATTATACAAGAACGGACCTAGAAATGTGTAAAATCTATTAACAAAGACATGATTCGTGTGAGGTGTTGTACAAACTAGATCCTTTCTTCTTCTTTCACAAGGAATAGGAGAATAAGGGATTTCGGTGTGCTGTTTTAATATAATGTTGAGAATAAATAGTTGGCGCACTGTTAGCACGTTGCATGACAAGTAGAGTTGGTGCGTAGGGAATTAAAAAGGACGAAAAGTAGCAACTTTAAGTATTGCCCTTTGTGCTCGTTCTAGCGGCAATAGAGCTGATTTTGCCGCGCCACCCCACGTTGTAATGCAATATGTTTGTATAGTGTTTGAAATAGAATTAATTTTTATTATAAGTCAAATCGATTAAATCGATTGAGTAACATTTTGTTTAGTCTATTGAAAATTTCTGACAATGGTCACACTGAACTGTCACTTCCTTCCCGCCTTGAAAAATTAACACGCCGGTTTTGGGCTGTCTCCGTTTGTAATAATTGATATAAATTGATATAAGTACATTGATCGCCTTTTGAATTAACGCGAATTGAATTAACTTGTAATTACTAACAATTGCCGCTTTTGACTTCCGGCAAAGTTTGTGGTAAATTGGTGATATATTGAACATTGAACTTTGTAAAACACGTGTGTGAATTCCTGATTGAAAACGCTGCGTTGGAGTCTGGTAAAGTAAAGATAACTCACTTGCTAATATTGGCCAATTTAGTCTCGTGTGTGTCTAGCTTGCCTCCAGGACTCCACTCAAGAACATCACCAGGAGATATTTGGTAAGACATTTTATTAATATTAGGTGTAGTTAGGATTATAATTCATCGCTGTGCAACGCAGTGCATTGTGTCTGGATCCTTGTCTATCGTGGTCAGGTAGATGTATTACATCTTCCACTGCGCATCCTGAAAATACCTGCCTGCCTGCGGTAATTCTAGACATATAGATTGACACACACCTAAATAAACCTGTTTTATTAATTTGTAATCGGCTATGTTACTTAGTTTTTTGAAAATATAAATTAATTTACGCGTTCTCGCGCATACAATATCAATAATTATGTTTACGAAAATTTAGATTTGTGTCTAGTGTTATACCTAGATATTTAATATTGTCAGCTTTAATTAATGTACGACAAGTACATGCTTGGTCAGCGTGCATTCTACAGTTGTGTGCATAAATGTGTAGGTTAGCAGGTGATGGATTAGTATTTCTCATTCTCCCCCCCGTGGGATCTCCACCTTGTCGTGGTGGGGGGGCTCAATAACCGTGGATTGGTTACCCGCGGTGAAGCTAAGAGGGATCCAGGAGGGGACGCTCCGCGTGGGCTTGTCGGGGCCTGCGCAGGATGCGTCCAACGGTGCGGGTGTGGGGGACAGTTCTGTCTGTCCCTCGCAGTCAGGCGTGGTCGCGGGAGGAGAGGCGTGTCGGTGTTGCGTTGCCTCTATCTCCCGCGACCAAATTGGGTCGCACCATTCGATGCGTCGCGGTGGGGCCGCAGAGGAAGAGGAGATGCGGTGTTGCGTTGCCGTCCTCCCTATCCTCTGCGGCCGCTTGGTGTTTTGGCGGCGGAGCCCAACACCCTCATCCGGCGCCAAGGGGGTTTTGTTCGGGGCCCGCCGGACCATCTGGCGAGCCAATACCCGTCGGGGTGTTGCGACGTATGCTTGGGCGAAACCCGACCCTCCGACACACGGGTACATGAGGCACACGGGTTGGTTTTTAGTCAGTAAGAGTCTGACAGTCCCCTTCGCCCATCCCCCACGGCGGAGGGACTCCATGAGGATTTGCCAACCCGACACCAAAAAAAAAAAAAGTATTTCTCATTCTAAATAATATGTATTTCGTTTTGTCTATATTCATGGTTAACAGATTTTGGTGTAGCCAATTTGAAACAATATTAAAACCATTTTGCGCACGGTCATAAAGCTCAGAGTATGTATTGGCCGAGAATAAAAGCGCTGTGTCGTCAGCATATGATATTAATATACCGTTTTGAACATTTAAGCTGTAACTGTCGTTTATATAGATAAGAAACAAAGTTGGCCCCAAAATACTACCCTGTGGTATGCCAAAACCACTATTTTTACGTTCAGCACCAACATATTTACCAATTTTCACACATTGATAGCGATCGCTAAGATAGTCAGAAAATAATGCAAGTTGTGTACCCCTTATACCGAATGTCTCGAGCTTGCGCAACAGTATGGAGCAGGATATTGTATCAAACGCCTTGGCAAGGTCTAAAAAGATTCCCATGGAGTGCATGCTCTTATCTAGACTATTGGTTATGTGCGCCGTAAGCTGGTGAACTGCTTGGTTATTGGATTTTTTTGGCCTAAAGCCAAATTGGTTATCTGAAAGCAGCTTATTATCTTCGAGGTACTTAATCAATCTAATGTTTATTATTTTCTCTAAGATCTTTGAAAGGCCCGTTAGGACTGAGATTGGCCTATAGTTTGATATACATTTTTGTCACCAGATTTAAAAATAGGAGTAACTACTGCTTTTTTAAATAAGCAAGGGAAAATTCCTTTGCGTAAACATAAATTAAAAATATGTGTTAACACCGGCGCAAATATGTGTTTGAATTTTTTGATAATATTGTTTGGTATATTATCCCACCCAACTGCACACACCTCTTTCAAACCACTTATGATACTTATTACTTCATCAACGTCCGTATCCAGCAATACAAACGAATTTAGCGTTGGTGAATGGCTAGCTTGAGACGGAAAGCTACTAGATTTAGGCGTATTTTCCGTTAATGTTCTACCGACGTTAATGAAATAATCGGTTACATTTATCAATTGCTGATGTTGGCCACCCTTCACGGGTTTTGTGATGCCTCGGAGCGTGGGCACGCGGCCGTGGTGTACTTGCGCACAGTTAGTGCCTCAGGTCAGGTGAGGGTTTCCCTGATCATGGCGAAGAGCAGGGTTGCACCCCTTCGTACATCTTTGACCATCCCAAAATTGGAGCTCTCGGGAGCAGCCCTACTTGTACGTTTATTGAACCACGTGTCTAACACTTTGGGTAAAAGCATTTGTATTAATGGGACTTACGCCTGGACAGACAGCCAAATTGTTCTCTGTTGGTTGAAGGCTTCTGTCCACACCTTGGAGGTATTTGTCGCTAATCGCGTTTCCCAAATCCAGAAATCCGAAGTCAAACTTGTTTGGAGACACGTGCCAGGTGAGCTCAACCCCGCTGATTGTGCCTCGCGCGGATGCTTGACGCCTAGTTTGATAGGTCATTCACTGTGGTGGGGTCCGGAATGGTTGAGTCGACCAGAAACTGATTGGCCTCGAACGCCAGTTTTGAATACTTCTAATTTGCCGGGTCTACGAACACTCGCTCTTGAAAAGGTGGAATGCGCCTTCGACCCCGATTTTTTGTTGAATCGTTACAGCTCCCTCGACAAGTTGTTAGGTGTCACTGCTTGGATAAAGCGTTTTGTTTTTAATTTTAGGCACCCACAACAGAAACGACTGACACCGTTTCTCTCACCACAGGAACAACAGGAGTCCCTCACCTTTTGGGTTCGTTCTGTGCAATTGGCGCACTTTGAGAAGGAGATTGCTATCCTCAAGTCAGGGAAATTGAGATTATCGGGCGCTGTATCTAAATTGAACCCCGTTTTGGACGATATGGGTCTCTTGCGCGTTTGAGGGCGTCTCAAGAACGCCAACCTCCCTTACGGAGCACGTCACCCCCTGTTGTTACCTAAGGACGGTCATTTGGTACGCTTGTTGGTAACTGACCGTCACCTTAAGAACTCGCATGCTGGTTGTAATGCTTTGTTGGCTATTTTGCAACGCGAATTTTGGATTTTGTCTGCCCGAAGAATTATTCGGACTGTAGTCTTTCGCTGCATCCCTTGCTATAAGCTCAAGGCTTCTACCATGCAGCCCTTGATGGGAGACTTACCGGCAGATCGCGTAACTGAGAGCAGGACGTTTGACGGTGTTGGCATGGACTTCGCTGGTCCCTTTTTGGTAAAAACGTCGACACTTCGAAACAGCAAGACTGTTAAGGCCTACAATTTTATTGAAACGGGTCTTATACGCGATATTTAATTAATTTAAGGTATAAATACCTATGTTTTACCGACGTTTCGGCTGTCTTACAACAGCCTTGGTCGCGGCAGGACTGATGTCATCTCAGCGTCGTCCTTGTGAAGCGCGGGTTTCGGCAGCTACCCTCACTTGTTTTTTATTTTTATTTTTATCCGAACTGTCGGTACGTCGACACACAACACTTATGACGTCTCCACACTGATGAGCTGTGTTACTTGGTCACGTTGGTTTGGCGAAACACATCAGCAAGGTACTGCAACCGTTGGTAGGTAAGACGGCATCTTTCGTGAAGGACTCTCGGCACTTTATTGACATTATCAAGAGCGTGAAAAAGGAACCAGACGAAGTGATGGTGAGTTTTGACGTGGAGTCACTCTTCACCAATGTTCCAGTTCAGGATTGCCTTGAGGTCGTTGAGAGAAAACTAAGGGCAAACGGTCTGTCTGACAAATATTCTGTTCTACTTCAAAATTGTTTGGAAGCAAACTACTTCCTATACCGTGGACAACATTACCTCCAGATTGACGGAGTGGCTATGGGTAGCCCAGTAGCACCGGTAATGGCCAACATCTGGATGGAGCACTTCGAAGAATCCATAGACATGCAGGCATCAAATGTAAAGCTATGGAAGAGGTATGTCGACGATGTATTCTGTATCATGAAGGGCGACAAGCAAGATGTAGAACAGTTCGCAAATAGCTTAAACTCCATACACCCTAATATTAGGTTTACATTTGAAATGGAGGCAGACGGGTCGTTACCCTTTCTCGACGTAAAAGTGACAGTGAGGGAAAACGGTACCTTGGGACACACCGTTTATAGAAAACCGACACACACAGATAGGTATCTCAACGCTTACTCGCATCATCACCCGCGACACTTGGAATCCGTAGTAACTTCACTAGTAAACAGAGCGTATGACCTCTGTGACCCTGAACATTTGAACAGTGAGCTGTCACATGTCCAGGAGGTACTTAGGTGCAACGGATTCAACAAGAAGATACAACGTCTGAAGAGGAAGGACCGTAAACCAGAAGTAAGCAGAGTACCGGCTTACTTGCCTTACATAAAGGGAGTGACGGACAAAGTTGGAACAGTACTACAGAAATACTCCATAAAGACTGTATATAGTCCGCTCTCCAAGGTAGCACACAATCTGCGCACCCCGAAGGATGTCATTCCTCTACAAACACCTGGCGTCTACAAGGTCGACTGCAGTTGTGGTAGTTCCTATATCGGACAGACCAAACGAACCATCGCTGAAAGGGTCAAGGAACATATCGCAGCTGTAAAAAACCGACAAATTAACAAGTCTGCCATAGCTGAGCATTTGTTGGAGTCTGGAACAAACCACTGGATCGAATTACATCAACCTAAGGTCTTATCTACCGATCGTCACTATTACTCCAGGATAGTACGTGAAGCGGTTGAAATCAAAAAATATAAAAATTTCAACCGGGAAGATGGATACAGACTGTCTACAACTTGGAATCCAGTAATCAACAAATGTAAACCCCGCCGCAGTAACACAGCTCATCAGTGTGGAGACGTCATAAGTGTTGTGTGTCGACGTACCGACAGTTCGGATAAAAATAAAAATAAAAAACAAGTGAGGGTAGCTGCCGAAACCCGCGCTTCACAAGGACGACGCTGAGATGACATCAGTCCTGCCGCGACCAAGGCTGTTGTAAGACGGCCGAAACGTCGGTAAAACATAGGTATTTATACCTTAAATTAATTAAATATCGCGTATAAGACCCGTTTCAATAAAATTGTATGATGTATACAAATCGCGAAAGTTTAAAATCGATTATTAAGGCCTACTTGTGCGTTTTTGTTTGTCTTTCCACAAAGGCCGTACACTTAGAACTGGTCTCCTCGCTTACGACCGAGGCGTTTGTAGCCACATTTGACAGATTTGTATCCCGCAGAGGGCTGCCTTCCTTGATCCGTTCTGACTGCGGCACTAACTTCAAGGGCACCTATAATTATTTGAATGATGTTGTTAATTTCCTTGAAACCAACAAAGCTGATATAGGTGATAGGCTTGCCCGACGTGGGATAAATTGGTTGTTTTTTCCCCACCAAATTGTCCACACTGCACTGGGGTGGTATATTTGAGGCCGCCGTAAAATCGGCCAAAACACACTTGCGCAGGACAATCCAACTCGAATGTGCTGTTCAGCGTCACCAGCACCATGACTGCTGCCCCAGGTATTCCCCTCCTTAGGCGGAGCGTCCCCGCCTTGAGTCGCGCCCACCTCGTTTTGGGCGGGTGCGTCATTATGACCCCCCACAGATGGCGCGCGGATCGAGTCATCGCGCTTTTGAGGACTTCAAGCCGCACCCTCATTTTGAGTTGCCTGGTCCTGGCCAACGGTCGCCGCCCAGGAAACAATAGGTCATTGACCCCTGCCCTATAACGCCAACTACCCCCATTGAGACCGTTATCCTACCAACGGTTGCTGTTAGGGTCTGGGGACCCACGGGGACCTCTGTTGTTGTCCGTGCTATATTGGACACAGGTTCACAAGGTTGCATTGTTTCCACTTATTTGGTAGGGCAGGTTAAATTAAATATGGGTTTATTTCCAAATTGTATACGGGGCAGAGGTGACGTAGCCTCTAATGTTGAAGAGCAAGTTAAGGTTTTGTTTGGCCCTGTTGTAATGCTTTGTTGGCTATTTTGCAACGCGAATTTTGGATTTTGTCTGCCCGAAGAATTATTCGGACTGTAGTCTTTCGCTGCATCCCTTGCTATAAGCTCAAGGCTTCTACCATGCAGCCCTTGATGGGAGACTTACCAGCAGATCGCGTAACTGAGAGCAGGACGTTTGACGGTGTTGGCATGGACTTCGCTGGTCCCTTTTTGGTAAAAACGTCGACACTTCGAAACAGCAAGACTGTTAAGGCCTACTTGTGCGTTTTTGTTTGTCTTTCCACAAAGGCCGTACACTTAGAACTGGTCTCCTCGCTTACGACCGAGGCGTTTGTAGCCACATTTGACAGATTTGTATCCCGCAGAGGGCTGCCTTCCTTGATCCTTTCTGACTGCGGCACTAACTTCAAGGGCACCTATAATTATTTAAATGATGTTGTTAATTTCATATATTATATGAAATTAACAACATCATGGGATAAATTGGTTGTTTTCCCCACCAAATTGTCCACACTGGGGTGGTATATTTGAGGCCGCCGTAAAATCGGCCAAAACACACTTGCGCAGGACAATCGGTGAATCTGTCCTTACATTTGAGGAACTCGCAACTGTGTTTTGTAAGATTGAGGCCGTTTTGAACTCTCTGCCATTGTGCCCGATCTCCTCAGATCCGAATGATTTGGAGGCCCTTACGCCGGGCCATTTTTTGATTGGTCGCCCACTTGTCGCCTTGCCTGAGTACCCCTATATTGATACGAGACCTGGTCATCTCTCGCGTTTTGAATTGGTACGCCAGACTACTCAGAGCTTTTGGAAACGCTGGAATTTGGAATATTTGCACATACTCCAGCAACGCGTTAAGTGGACCGACAAGACCGATCCACCCAAGATTGGAGACCTCGTTTTGATCAAGGAGGCTAACCTTCCGCCACTCAGATGGCGCAGGGGGCACATCCTTCGTTTGTTAACTGGGGCTGATGGAGTTCCCCGATTTGCTGAGGTCTTGGTGGACGGTTCGATTCTGAGGAGAGCGGTTGCAACATTGTTACGTCTACCAACCGATTAGCGGACCGGTAGGCTGGTCCGGGGCGGGTGGATGTTTGAAATAGAATTAGTTTTTATTATAAATCAAATCGATTAGATCGATTGAGTAACATTTTGTTTAGTCTATTGAAAATTTCTGACAATGGTCACACTAACACTGAACTGTCACTTCCTTCCCGCCTTGAAAAATTAACACGCCGGTTTTGGGCTGTCTCCGTTTGTAATAATTGATATAAATTGATATAAGTACATTGATCGCCTTTTGAATTAACGCGAATTGAATTAACTTGTAATTACTAACAATTGCCACTTTTGACTTCCGGCAAAGTTTGTGGTAAATTGGTGATATATTGAACATTGAACTTTGTAAAACACGTGTGTGAATTCCTGATTGAAAACGCTGCGTTGGAGTCTGGTAAAGTAAAGATAACTCACTTGCTAATATTGGCCAATTTAGTCTCGTGCCGTCTCGTTGCCTCTATCTCCCGCGACCAAATTGGGTCGCACCATTCGATGCGTTGCGGTGGGGCCGCAGAGGAAGAGGAGATGCGGTGTTGCGTTGCCGTCCTCCCTATCCTCTGCGGCCGCTTGGTGTTTTGGCGGCGGAGCCCAACACCCTCATCCGCCGCCAAGGGGGTTTTGTTCGGGGCCCGCCGGACCATCTGGCGAGCCAATACCCGTCGGGGTGTTGCGACGTATGCTTGGGCGAAACCCGACCCTCCGACACACGGGTACATGAGGCACACGGGTTGGTTTTTAGTCAGTAAGAGTCTGACAGTCCCCTTCGCCCATCCCCCATGGCGGAGGGACTCCATGAGGATTTTCCAACCCGACACCAGAAAAAAAAAAGTATTTCTCATTCTAAATAATATGTATTTCGTTTTGTCTATATTCATGGTTAACAGATTTTGGTGTAGCCAATTTGAAACAATATTAAAACCATTTTGCGCACGGTCATAAAGCTCAGAGTATGTATTGGCCGAGAATAAAAGCGCTGTGTCGTCAGCATATGATATTAATATACCGTTTTGAACATTTAAGCTGTAAATGTCGTTTATATAGATAAAAAACAAAGTTGGCCCCAAAACACTACCCTGTGGTATGTCAAAACCACTATTTTTACGTTCAGCACCAACATATTTACCAATTTTCACATATTGATAGCGATCTCTAAGATAGTCAGAAAATAATGCAAGTTGTCTCGAGCTTGCGCAACAGTATGGTGCAGGATATTGTATCAAACGCCTTGGCAAGGTCTAAAAAGATTCCCATGGAGTGCATGCTCTTATCTAGACGATTGGTTATGTGCGCCGTAAGCTGGTGAACTGCTTGGTTATTGGATTATTTTGGCCTAAAGCCAAATTGGTTATCTGAAAGCAGCTTATTATCTTCGAGGTACTTAATCAATCTAATGTTTATTTTTTTCTCTAAGATCTTTGAAAGGCCCGTTAGGGCTGAGATTGGCCTATAGTTTGATATACATTTTTGTCACCAGATTTAAAAATAGGAGTAACTACTGCTTTTTTAAATAAGCGAGGGAAAATTCCTTCGTGTAAACATAAATTAAAAATATGTGTTAACACCGGCGCAAATATGTGTTTGAATTTTTTGATAATATTGTTTGGTATATTATCCCACCCAACTGCACACACCTCTTTCAAACCACTTATGATACTTATAACTTCATCAACGTCCGTATCCAGCAATACAAACGAATTTAGCGTTGGTGAATGGCTAGTTTGAGATGGAAAGCTACTAGATTTAGGCGTATTTTCCGTTAATGTTCTACCGACGTTAATGATATAATCGTTTACATTTATCAATTGCTTATGTTGGAGTTATGTCTGTCGCCAGAAGGTCGAGTGGTGCTTTTGAGTTTTTACAAATAAATGTATTTTTCTTTATAAATTGCCAGACGAGCTTACTGTTTTACCCTTCCTTTTGCAATTGATTTTTGTCGTACAGAATTTTTAATTTTTTTAAAAGATTGTTGCAGAAGCTTCTGTATCTTTTATATGATACGGAAAGTGTTTCATTGTCTGGTGCCAATTTTAGTTTTTGATGGAGTTTATCTCGATGTCTTATGCAACGAACCAAGCCGGGAGTAATCCATGGTTTTATGTTAGTATATTTTCGTCACGTATGTATAAATGAAGTATGTTTTGTTACTGCATCTTGTACTGAGCTTATAAAATATTGTAGAGAACTATTCGCATCGTTCGAATTAAAAATTGGTTTAAAATCTATGCTCTTTATACTACTTGCGAGGGTTTTCATGTCCATTTTTGCATAGCTGCGTGTGCAGTGGTTCCTGGGCAAAGTTAATTTTAAGGTTAATAGAATAGCACAGTGATCTGTTAATGATGATAAGTATTAATGTTATGGTTGGCTTAGTTGATTTTATAACGAAATGGTCTAAGCATGAGCCACTTTGGTGAGTTGGGTGATAATGTGTTGGTAGCAACCCATGATATGAGCAAATGTTTAAGTAATTATGTGCATGAATGTCGGTTCTTTGAGCCACGATATTAATATTTATATCACCTGTCAGTATAATGTTCTGAAAATGTGATAGCCTTTTTAAATGTGAGTCCAGTGATTCCAAAAATTATTCAATATTTTGCGAAGGGGGCATATATATTGCTAAAACTACTGTATTTAAATTGATCTTAACTAACAAGCAAATACTGCCCAGAAATAAAGGATCCTCTACTGATATATTTAAATTATTTTTAGAGTAGATTACTAGACCATCATTTTGTTTAAATTAATTTCTGTTCTGTGTACGCAGTAACCATCAAGAAGTGGAAGAGTAGTTGTTTGGCTTGACAGCCAACATTCTGTTAACACTATAATGTCGCAGCTAACATCGAGAGTATGCAATAAAACTTCAAATCCATTAATGTTACGGTTTATGCTGCGAATATTTTGTGTCAGCAAAGTCAGCACCTTTTCACTACTCGATATAGAATATTTACAAGCCTCAACATCACATATTTTTGTTTCAGACACAGAAAAATTATCTAGGTCTCCGATCAATTGATTAGTCATTATAATAATATGAAATAAACTGTATACAAGTAGACTATATAAGTTAAATAAGTAAAAGCGCTTACTAAGAACAATAGATGTTGACGCTTTTAGGCGCCCTCATAATGTATGGAGTGTATATATTTGTCCTCAGCATACTTACGTGCTGGACAGTTTAGGTCATCAGATTGATGGTCGGATTTCCTCTTAAAACGTTTACACGTTGCACAATTAGGAGCGGCCGACTTGTTGCTACATTATTTGAAGGAATGACCAAGTTCGCCGCAATGATTGCAAGTGGGGCTGGTTTCTCGGCAATACTTTGCGGCGTGACCGAACTGCTGGCAATTGAAGCATCTCGTGACAATTGTAAAGTCTCGCACCGGGCATGACGTCCAATTAACGAAGACCCGACCTTGATTAACCAGTGCCTTTCTGATAGAGGGCGCTACTTCCAATACATAGTTACAAGTAGGAAGGTTCTTCTTACCTGATTCATGGCTCAACTTAACTGCGGCTAAGGAATCACGACTAGACTTCGGGAATTTGTCGGCAAGATTTTGCTCATAAACGCAGTCGAGGACTTCCTTTTCGCTAAGGGATACGGGTACACCCACGATGGTAATTCTTGGACGACGTTTTGTTGGTTCCTCCACAGTAAGGCCCGATGAGACCAGCTTTTGCGAGTTCTTTAGCTTTTCAATGTCCTGCTTAGTTTCGGTGCTTATAAGGACGCCTCCATTGCGTACTTTCCACAGTGCACGAACATGAAGTTTAAGTTCCTCCGGTGAAATTATCTTTTGAACGAGAGATTTCGTGTCGTCACTAGTTTTGGATTTGTCGCCGGGATAGATTGCAAAAGTACTCGGGTTATTAGGACGAACAAACTTATCTGTTCCTTTCTTCACCATATCTGCAAAAGAGTTACTGCTTACGGGTTTTAGTTTATCCTCCACTGTCGCCTTAATTTCCTTGATAGAGCTATTTAGGTCCAGCTGGCTATGTAGGTGTTGTATGTTTGAGTGCGCAAGGATGGTTTTTTGTTTTGACGATTGATATACCACGGCAATATGCGCTGTCGCACCCATAACTTTACGGCACAGACCTGAAACGAGCTTCTTCTGGTTGGAGTTCATTTTTCCTTCGCCAAAGACAGTTCAGAACTCATTAAGGGAAGTCTCCACCGTATCCAGCCACCTTTCAATCTCCGGCGTAGGCACGACTTCCTAGGGCAGATCAGTATGGATTGGTTTTTTAAGCGGCTTGGGCAGATTTTCTACTACTGGAAGGGAGGGCGGAGTTGGTGTTGACGGAGGACTTCGGCCTGTTTTTTGGCTCTGGCCAAACGGGTTAAGACCCTTCGTACGCAGCCAGACAAATCCGAAGGGCCAGTCGTCTAGCCAGACGCCATGAAACTTTCCCTGTGAGTGCGAGCGTGCGGCCATAATTCATACACATGAATGCGTGTGAGTACACTACATTGTCCCAAAAGACTGTAGGAATATTATTTTGGCTATTATTACAAGAATAAAAGTGTAAAATATATTTTTTCACAAAAATTATATTAATTTCAAATGTCATTTACATCGGCATCTGTATATTTTTTTATGAAAAGCTGCAGCCGCGCAGCATCTACATTAATTATTCCAGAAACTTTATATAATTCGCAGACGAATTTTTGTATTATATCGTTTTTTTTTTTTGGAACTTTTGATCTCCTGCACTAGGACTAAATCCTGTGTAGCGGGGGACTTTACAAACATATATCTAACGTACACAATGAACACCCAGACTCGAAACAACAATTTATGAATTACACAAAGTGTGGGAATCGATCGGTGACGGATTAAGAATACGGAATGTCACCACCCCATATCATCCCATGGGTGTCGTAAGAGCCGACAGAAGGAGCTTATTACGCAGAGTACACCACTGTAAGAGAAGGAAAACTTGATACAAACCCTATACCAACCCGTTTTTCCAGCGTGGTATAGTAGGCCAATTCCGCCTTTCAAACGAGAGGCCTTGTCCAGCAGTGGACTCTAAAAGGCTGATGATGTGGGAATCGAACCCACAACACTCGGCGTAGTGTCAAGCGGCGAGGCGGCCGCTTAAACCACTACACCAACAGTGCAGTCAAATCGTGAAATCATTTTGTTTCTCATCCTTTTCAGTAAATAATTGAAGTTCACCGAATTTAAGGAACGCTTGCTGATATTCAGGTTTTTTTTCAATATTTTAAAAGGCCTTTGCTTTCCTTTTCTAAAGAAAGTAGGGTTGTAGTCACATCCTGTGATAGCATGAAAGCCTATTAAACTTCTACATAAAGACTGTCCCAAGTAACCATAGATTTTGGATAAATCAACATATTTTTTATTGTTTCCGGTGCCTGTAGACACTGTAAGTAACTTGAGCACTATCATCTTTTAAATGATGCATATTGCCCAGCATTATAACTGATACGTCAGTATCAGAACGTCAGTATCATAGGGGTTAAAATAGTATCTTAAGTAACATAATTATATCAAATTTAGGTTTGCTAATATAACGTAGTTTACATAATTTTAAGTAACCTTTGAGACGTCTGGCAGAAGTAATGGCCCACGGCAAGTGTCTGGCAATAATTAATTTAAATTTTAGACAGTATTTTTAAAAACATATTTGAATACCAGCTTTGCTACTTTAAAGTTGGTGAGTGTGTTTTTTTTGGTACCTTTACTTCGCGCTACCTGTGAAATGGCCCGGCTTTCAAGCTAGTGGGTCGGCATACCTCTTAACAAGATTGTATACTAATAATCCTCAAATTTTCAGCTTTGCTTAAATGGCGTAGGTCTGGCGGCTCCGGGATCTTACTCTAATTATCTTTTGGGATATATACCACGTACCTTTGTTTGTAATAACCGATATATGTATATCCCGAAAGACAATTTAAAATAAGTTTAAATAACCACGAAAATTTAAATTCCTACTTTTGGCCTATATTACGCTGCATTTGTATTTAACAAATAGTTACATATTTATCTTGTGATACCAGGAGGCATATCACACAGTTCTTAGTGCAGTCATTCGAGCATAATTATAATAATACAGAAGAGGCTAGCAGAAACTCTTTTTGTCCTACAAAGCACACATATCATGTATGTACCTGCATGTTATATCATGCAATAGCTACTCAAACTCACACAGAGCCTCACGATATAAAAATATTGTAGCAACAAACGTATAACAATAAGCATGATTAATGATTGCCATGCCCCATTCAACATCGCCGTGATATATGAAATTTTATGAATATTTATCATTCCAATACATACATATGTTTTATTAAAACTCGATGAATATACATTTACCACCCTTTAAAACACGATATATTTTTAAACTGGCAGATGAAGATTAATTATGCAACTTTAAAAGAAGATAGAGAATTCCTCTCATTCTAGAGAGTAATTATTCAATTAAAAATAGTAGCCATTCGCGCGTTATGGAAATATTTCAGGCAAACTGCGGACTTATTTACAGCTAAGATCTGCTCAACACGAAGATGAACCAAAAAAACGAGGTTTCCCATCAAAAGTTGTTTAAAAATGTATATTTTCCACCAAAACACCCGATTTAACCAAATATGTGGGCGCGCATACCTCACGGGTGAAAACACACGGCACATTGAAGATCCCGAGCACATCCGAACAGACCTGACGATATCCGAGCGCCCAATAAAGAGCATCTTGTCCGTCTCAACAGCAATTTAATCAGCTTTGTTCCTAATAAATAAGCTACAGTATTCGCTCAACCCAGGCATGCTGTTAACTTTTCTGTTCTGTATTTTTTTCGTCGTCAGTAGAAACGTATAAAGTTGGCCTTATTAGAACAGTGCTATTACGGCAGGGCTGGGTCAATATTTGGAATGGTAATACGAATAATCTGATGTTGATTAAAAGTTACACAATACTGGCTTATACTCCACTAAAAGCGGATTGTTTTGGAGTTAGTTCAGTATTAAACTAAATTCAGACGAATGCTCAGTTGTGTGTTCACGAGCGTGTGTCGTAGATAGCAAGCGTCAGTTCCGTATTGTAGCCACGTATAGGTATATTTGACAAAAAAATCAATCCGTAGTTTGACAGACGGACTGAGGAAAAGCACGTAGCTGTGGGACGGGTTCGTTATCTCGTTCGAACGCGTTGCAGCGCCACGCGCCACCTCAAAGCGCTCACCCTGCATGGCATGAGCGTGATCGTACGACATTGAAAAAGGAATGTGTAGATGAGACTTCATTAAGACAACATTATTATTATACTACTAGTATATAGTAAAGTTTCGTTGATTTGTTTGAACGGAGAAGTGATTGGTTTAAATATACTTGAAGTAATAGGTTGTTACATTTTTTACACACATTCATTCAATCACAAATAATTTATATTGAAGACTGTAACAAAACACCTTTTTATGTCTTAGGCAAGCTGTTGACGTAGTCAGGTCAAAATATAGCTAGCCATCGTCACAGTGTACACAGTCACATCATATAGGTAGCGAATTAAAAATGCCTCTATCTTCAGAATAGGTTAAACAGATTCGCGCTACAATGGAACACGGAAAACTTATTACAAATACAGCCTATCAATATAGGCTTCATAGTAGTCGGCAGAGATTAGCAAGTACATTACAACTTCAGTAATAATAATAATAATCAAAATCTCCTTCTTCATCAATCTTATCAATCTTGCAGATCACAGTCCCACTACAATAATATAACATAAAATAAAACCACTACTAATATATACATACTTAGTACTAAAATAATTACTGATTTACATTTAATAGTTATTCCGTAGCCGATATTTGTCAGAGTGATATAATCGTGGAGGCTTAAAAGGCACGTCTGGTTATTTCTATGTGCACGATTCGTTCGTGAATATCTGGACGTATTCGATGCAGCACCTGTTCGCCGACGCTAACTTTGCTTCACAAGTTTGCTTAAGGTATTACGAAATTTGAAGCGGACACCCGCGTCCCCAACTCTCTCCACATTGTGTTTGTAAGCCTGATGAAATCGACGTCCTACAAAACTTTTCACTTCGTTATCTCACTTCAAAAAATTACATTTCATATTTCGGACATAATAGAAATTGTGAGAGGAATTCAAAGTTGATCTGAGTACTCGCAAGGTAAGGAAACTTGTTCTTCACAGTGAGTTAAAGATATTGGATAAAAACCTATTTCACAAGGGGACCAGCTATAATTTCGAATAGCTGAAAAGTTATTTCAGATTTTCTTTCTTGACGTACTAGTTGTGGTCACTTTATTTTCAATATTTCCTTTCTATTTACAAGTGCTATGCATAACTTTCTGAAGAACGAGAATTTATAAAAGATTGCAGGCAACGTATCATCTACTACTACTAAAGAAATCTAAAACGTAATTGGGTTAGCCAGAAACGCACGCTCAGTACTGGTAGTTGTACAATAAGAAAGGGAACCGACACATGAGCGCAATCAGTACAAACACTGATTATTCAATTACTCTCGTATTGCGCGTCCAATTTAAAATAACAAGGTGCACACAGGCTGCACATAGGCATAATAAAATGGCGGGACGTGTCATCGGCTTTTGCAAGCTAATCGCAGTTGCACGCTTGATTGCCTGCACCATATTTTCTTTTATTATTTTCAGACGCGCTCAATCTGGGCTCATTGAACAAAGCAACTATCGCTGAGCCCGGATTATTGAACCAATTTAATTTAAGCGGAATAAGCATTTTGATGCAGCTCTAATGAAGAAAGAAACGAGATCTGCCTGATTGTTGATATTGCCGATAGACAGTGAACGTAATTCCTAGTTAAATATTTAGCTGGAGAAAATCCGTGTTTGATTAGATCGTAATAGTAAATTGTATGTCAAGGGAGCAAAATAGTATTATTACGGCGAGGGCGCTACTTTGAATTACGAGCGAAGCGAAGGTTTCTAGAATAGAATCCCGAGCGTAGCGAGGGATTCTAACGTAGAATCCTGAGCCCAGCGAGGGATTCAAAGTATATTGCCCGAGGGAAAACTAATTTGCTCTCGAGTCATATTCTCTACTTTTCATCCCCTTACTATGAGAAAATAAATAATTTTCTGTTCGTGGGTAATGAGTTTTGTACGATGTTGTTACCTTCTGTAGTTATTGTTTCAGGAGTTAAAGCATTCACTTTCATAACTCGACGCAGAACTCATTATTTTTGCAAAATTCAATAAAGTATATACCTACTGATTACGAGTACAGAGACGTAATTCGCGCGCTTTTTTTTTGTTAGCGCGGGTGCCCACGCCCTTGCAACTAACACGTACCAGCCAGTTATTCATACAATTTGCGTTCGATTTCTATGTATGATATACTCTTCCAAATTCAAATTACTTTGCCGCCCACTAAAAAGTTCTTAACAGAAAAGAGCTATTTTGCTCCCGCTTAAAGAAGAACAAAGCGACACTTTTCGAATAGAAGAGATGAAAAAATATATCACTGCTAGCTTTATTACCAGCTCTTTTAAGATAGAAGCTTCGACGATGCTTACCTACTGAATAAAATACAGAAAATGTTGATAACTACAGACTACTGAAGTAAATATAATTATACACCATTAAAAAGGCATTATTACACAAACAATCTTGTTATTTACGAAACATCATCGTAATTTTATTTTATACTTCTTCTTTATGACCTTAAAATCATAACTATTATAAAAGGCGGAGAACACACCTTGACACAGAATCGTTTTCATTAACCGAGGGTACTATCAGGTTTGGTTAATGCTTCATCTCGTAAACAAATTAAAGGCAAATTTACTCCATCTATTACTTGAGAAAATATTAATATGAAATAGCTATAACGTTCCCAGTGTCTCTTGCATGTAAATCAAGAAGAGCTGGTTTCTCGAAACGTCCAAATCAAAATTCAACCGCCGGAGTAAATGAACGAATTATTTGAGCAATGTTTTATTTGCTATATTCACCAAAATAACGAGACGTAAATATCAAAGATGTCTTCTGTGTAATTGGAGCATATTTCGAATACAAAACTTTGTATTGTGTACTGAAGTATCCTTAGACCCTTGTCGCGTCCTATATTAAAGAATATTTTGAAACGGGCAAACAGTAATCTTCCCTTGCTGATTGATATGAACCTCGATTAATTTTGAAGCATAAAAATTATAGTAGGCACCCTACGTCTGTGTCATTACCAGACACAATGGAGGATCAATTACGCGAAGCTATACTTGTATAATCGAGATTTCAAATGATTAATAGGGGATGATATACCTCTGCGGTTATTGGATCGGCTTGCGTAAGTTATATCTGGATTAATTATCGAACCTACTTGTAAATATTTAACTTCAGAACAGAAATATGTAGGCATCAAATGAAATTGTATATATGTACATAACATATCAATATGCCAACTCTCTAAGGGATTAAATTCAGTCCGAGCGAAAATTTTGATGTTGAGTATGATATTCATGTACGAGTATGTATGGGTAGGTATGTCAAAGAGAGCAATCGAGTTGCGTTTTAGATACTCACCCAGTAACGACATCTTATGGTAGATAATGACGCATTGACGAGAAAATTGCAACG
Source organism: Euclidia mi (assembly GCA_944739405.2). Lineage (NCBI taxonomy): Eukaryota > Metazoa > Arthropoda > Insecta > Lepidoptera > Erebidae > Euclidia > Euclidia mi. Next base: position 23,613,685 of record OX123190.2, read on the forward strand.
GTGCCTAACTCACCGTACAGAGCAATCGATGAATAGCGCTTAATGTAGCGGCGCACAAATCGATACATGTCTTCCTATTTGTAGCTACAACTTTCTACAACGTTTTCAAACATTTCATTGGAATTCTAGAGTTCATTTCTTTGTCTGGTGGAATGTGAAAGGGTATTAAAGTGTTACGTCACACCGTTAATCTCATAGACCGATGATCGAAAAACGTTTAAGATAAAAGAGGGTTTAAAAAATAGCAGTTCGCCAGTCGCGTCAGTGATGTCAATAAATCATTCGTCGGGTCGTTACGCCCCGTGCGCCCCCGGTCAGCGCTCCTCAAAAACGCGCAAAAACATCCCAAATCTGTCTGGACCCACCCTTGTAATCGCTAGATAATGGGTGCGGATTGAAAAATCATCCCTGCTAATCGTTAAAGGCATGCACGGAGCCTCAGTTGCGCCCGTAATTTGTCACCAGGCTCAGTTTTAGGTTAGCTATTATTAATGATCGCGTTCAATTCTGCAATGAGGGTTACAGATTATGTGCAGATTTGGACATCTACATATCGAGACGTAGACATATCATACATCTAATATGTTGGAACTGAATTTATTATGCTGACGTTTAGAGTTTTACATAAAAATTATCCATTCTACAATATATCTTTATTCTTATTCCTGTTTAAGTATTCGCACTTTTTGTATACAGATACTGACATTATAATTACTTTTGAGAAAAATTACTTTTAGCGAGAAGACCTCTATTGTTACTTTTTCTATGTAACTTTAAAATTATATGGTGTTTCCGGTATCTATCGGTTGAGTTGTTAACAGCGTGGTTTTCTTTGTTGTGGTTAAATATTAAAAGAAAGTCTATGTTAGGGTTTCTTTAACTATACCCTCGTACATTATGTATGTAAAGTAAGCAACTGTATTCATAAATATGCACATAATTATTATACCTAAGGTACAAAATATGGAGTAAAATCAAGAAATGTATCTAAATATAAAACCAAAATAATTGGCCCACAGGATTTCGTACGATTAATCACTTTGCGCAAATGAAACTTTTCAGTGATGCATGTAGCGATGTACGTAAAATGTACATGAAATAAACCAAAAATGAAGCATTCGCAGAATCAACATATAAATATGTAATAGTTTATATTATTATTTATTATTTTTATTATTAAATTTGATTTTTTATTTTAATGTTGACATTTTAATTTAGTAATTTTATTTCTGATTATAATTTAATGCTGATTTTGTATATAGTTTTTGTTAGTTTGACATTTTGAATTTTAAATTAATTGAATATTGTATGTATAATTTTAATGTTGACATTTTTATTTTATTTATTGATTTTAATTTAATGTTCATTTTGATTTTGACGTGTAAATTTTATTTTATTTTTGATTTGATATTCATGTTAACATTCCAGATTATTAATTTTAGCTATATACATTGCTATCTTACATAATCATAATATTACTATCTAAGAATATATATAGGTACATAAATCGAAAAATAAAAAGTGAAAAATTGTACAGGTGTGTTTAGGCGTCGTAGAATGCTATCAATATCATCGGGTAACGTGCCCTGAAGGCTGGCAGCGTTGCCATGCTGCACAGTCGTACCGCCGCTGAACAAATGGGAAGTGGTTCAGATAGCAATAAAAACTCATAATATATTAGTGTATATGAAATTTAATACATAATGATATATATTTGATATATTGTTAACATGAAAAGAGTAATAAAATAAATATCAAAATATTATGTGTGGTTGTCCCCCGTTCTGAAGCGTTTTTGACAATAAATCAAAACTCTTTATATTGGGGTGTACTCTCTATATGTCAAAAGACACAACTAAATAGATAAATGAAAAATTAAAAATGGAAATCAATAGATATTTTACATGAAATCGACTTAAAATTAGAACTTACATATTTAAACTAGTGTCAGTTTATTTAGAAGGTACTGAAGCCCTGTAACGACTGTCAAAGATATTCATGACAACCGGGACCGACGGCTTAACGTGCTCTCCGAGGCACGTGATAAGCGATAATTAACAATTCAATACGCTCATAACTCCGAAAAGTCATTGGTGCGCGCCGTGGATTCGATCCCGATACCCTCTGCATGGCAGTCTGTTGGTGTCTCCACTAGGCTATCGCTGCCTTGCGTAAAATTAGAACTTACATAACAGATTTAAAATTAGCTAGACTTGCAATAAATCAAAAACTTTGGTTGCTTTGGCCTGTGCTACCATCAAATTCCCATTTCCCGATCAAATTTGAATTCTGATGAATTGATTGGCACTTTATCTAAAACATCTTTTGGTGATTCGAGGATTCTGAAAACTGTATAATCTAACAAACTTTGCAGTTCAATTCCGGCTTTAGATTCTGAGATGGATACATTATCTGGGTAGCACTTTTTTTGGCATTTAAAATACTTTGGTAGGACGGTAAAATATTACATGAAGTTTTACTATGGACAAAATTTCTAATTAGTAAATATTGGTGTTTAGTTAATTTAGCCTCTACAATAAGTGATAAAACCTCGTCTGCATTAATATCTGAAGTAAAACTAGTATCAGACGTCGATTAACCATTTAGATATATCTCGGAATAAAGAGCGAGCGCTCGGACCCAATGAGCCTAGCGTTTCCACCCCATATTCATGTAATTTTTACTTGTACTTTAACTTTATTTATGATTTTAATTTGAACTATTAATAAATATTATAACCTTGTACAACATATGATCGAATGGGTCGAAAAAAAATTTATTTGATTTGATATTTGATAAAAAATATCTGCTAAACAATTTTGTAGAGTACCGATTTTGATCTTCTGAAATGAACATGAAAAAATGGCACCTGTTGGCAACCCAACATTTTTTTTGTGTTGGTACACATCTATGTAAGATTCATAATATTTATGGGTTGGTAGCGCTATGCGGCCCCCGCCCGCACTTCTTCCCTAACTGTGGTACAAGAAAATACACGCATTTTTACCTCACGGACCTCGTTTAATTTAAACCAGCCCAAAAACAAATAAATTTCTTTTCATGGTCCTTCGAATGGTGAGGTACCGTGAGTGTAAACAAATAAAGTGCAAGATCGTTGTTCAGGACAGTTTTTACGACGCCCGAAACGGTTACAATCTCCACGTCTGTTGCTGCCGTGTGAGTGATTACCGATCAAACTCGTCGACAGCTGAAGCCGTCAACGGTGTATTCAATACTCATCATATATTATTTCCATTACCTACAAAAGAAAAACAGCGGAACTTCCAATTTTAACTGCCAAGAGGAAGATCGGAGAAAAACGGCGTTTCCAGAAAGAAAGAGATCTTTCTGCTACTCGCCGCTGCACGGCGTTGTGTGTCCTACTAGTGTGCAGTGAAGTCACGGTATTGGTCAAAATGTTTTGTTGTAGCGGCCGCGCCTCAACGCCATTGGCCACACTACCATTGCCGATTGCGTGTAATTTTGAGCGTGGCGCCACCATCTTCCATCTTGCCGTCGAACGCCACGACAGGACGCCATCCCGCCATTTTTAGCTTCAACAACTTTGTGTAAGGACTTTTAAGTTTTATGTTTAAGTTCTGTCTTGCCAAGTGCGTATATTTTAGCGTCATAATTATTAATTCAGTGAACGTGTATAAGTGCGTGCGCTGCAAATATGACCGAGAGTACGAATATAGAGGCAGAGCTATCTGCTTTAATTAGAAAGCGTGCCGTTCTGAAAGGGGCACTAACAAAGTGTTTTAATTTCTTTTCTAATGCGGATATTGACATTAATCCGCACATGTTAAGTGTCAAAGAAGAAAGGTTACGATCGTCCTTCGAAAAGTACGAGGCGCTTAATCTCGAAATATGTGCTTTAGAGCCGTCAAGTGATGATTCGGCGGCTGTCGAAGCCAAATATGTTGAAACTTTATCTATCATCAAGCGTTTGTCTGTTGAGGCATCTTCTGCGCCGCATCCAGCGTCTTCAAATAAAGACCAGTTTGCTTCAACACGCTTGCCTAAAATAAACATTCCATCGTTTACGGGTAAATATTCTGAATATAAACACTTTATAAGCTTATTCAACACTTTAATTGATAAAAATAATAGTTTGCAAAAAATTCAGAAGCTATGTTATCTACGTAGTGGTTTACAAAACGAACCTCTTGAGTTAATAAAAAACCTACCACTCCTGCCTGAAAGTTATGATGAGGCTTGTAAAATACTCAATGATCGATATGATAATGTATATAAAATAACTTCTGAACACATTTATATCTTATTAGACATGCCAGTAGTCATAAAGTCAACGGCTCAAAACATCAGACAGTTTGTCTCGGTAATTAAACAACAGTTAGGTGCTTTAAAAAATTTAAAACATGATGTGTCCTTATGGGATCCATTAATACTTTGCATACTAAATCGAAAGTTAGATAATTATTGCAATAGGGAATTTCAAATGCTGCATGATGAACGCACAACCAACTCTCTAATTGAATTTCTAGAGCGACGTGCCTTAGCGCTTGAAGATGCAGAGAAACAACAGGTACAATACAATGCTGTTCCAAAGGCCTCTCATGTGGCTACAATGAAAAGTGCGGTGGCTATTTCCATGAAGTCAACCTCAGCCTGCTTATTATTTAAGTCACCTCACAAATTATTTACTTGTCCTAAATTTCAACTTCATTCAGTTGTGGACCGACTAAAGTTTGTTGCAGACAACAATTTATGCAAAATCTGCCTTTACAAACATAATAATAAATGCAGATTCTTTTTCAAATGTGACATCTGCAAAGAGAAGCATAACAAATTGCTTCACCAAGAAAATATTCAATCTCCCGTCACTTTATTTTCAGAAGTGAGCGACAAACAGGTTTTTTTACCAACCGCTAGAGTTAAGATTATAGCGAGTAATGGAGTTTAGTATAATGTAAAATCTCTTTTAGATAGTGGATCTCAAATTTCATTTGTTTCCAAGGAGCTTGTCAGTTTATTAGGTGTACAGCCACAGGCTATTGCTACTCCTGTAGTTGGAATTGGCAACAAAATTTATAATGTAACAGAGCGAGTAAATTTAAAATCGCAGTCTCTCACTAATGACTTTGCAATCTTTGCTACATGTTTTGTTTTAGATACTATCACATCAAAATTACCTCAAAAAAAATTAGCATAAGCAAACTTAAGCTCCCCCCTAACATTGAGCTGGCCGACAAAGATTTTAATATGCCAAGTGTAATACATATACTTATAGGAGCTGATTTATTTTTCCAGCTGTTGCCGCCTTCTGAGCATCAAGCCAGTCTCCATGAGCAGGCGCAGGAGGAAGCCAGCCCTAGTGCACCATTTGTTCCAGTACTTCGCACTCAATTTGGTTATGTAATCGCTGGGTCTTTGCCAGCCTCTCAAGGGCCACAACAAGTAACCTCTTTATTTTGCAAAACTTGTGACAATACTTAAAATGACTGTTTAACTGAATATCTTAATACTGAAAGCATACCTGAATATTTTTCTGAATCTTTGCCAGAACATGATGCTTGTGAAAAAATATTCAATGATACAGTAACTTTAGACACAAAAAATAATAAATTTCAAGTTAGTTTGCCTCTTAAATTGCCACTAGATATATCTTGGTAACTCTTTTAATTTAGCACTAAAACGATTTTTAAACTTAGAACAGAGACTTCAAAAAGATGACATACTTTTCCAACTGTATAAAGATTTTATTCATGATTACATTGAGCAAGATCAGACAGATCAGAAGACATCAGTCAATATGACCTCCATTAAGATCCTGTCTATTTTTTACCACATCATCCTGTACTAAGGTTTGATAAAAGGACTACTAAGTGTAGAGTTGTTTTCGATGAGTCCATGAAAACTAATAAAAAAGTCTCATTAAATGATATGTTACTTAAGGGCCTATGGTTCAAAACGAATTATTAGACATTTTGCTACTTTTTAGACTTGATGAGTATATTTTTATAACAGATATAAAAAACATGTTCAGGCAAATTTCATTAAATCCTACACACAGAAGTCTTCAAAATATTCTGTGGAGGGACAATGCTACTGATATTATTCAATGTATACAGTTAAACACAGTGTCATATGGACTTAAAAGTTCATCCTTTTTGGCTACACGCTGCCTTAAGGAGCTAGCCATGAGGTATAAAGATGAGTTTACTTTAGCTGCTTTCATTATTGAAAATTCTCTTTATGTGGACGATGCTCTTGTTTCACAAAGCACCCCAGAACTTTTATTGCAATCAAAGCGCCAGCTCTGTGATCTCCTAAACAAAGGTGGATTTCAGTTACACAAATGGTTCTCAAATTGTCCAGAATTATTAAATGAAATTTCTAAGTCACAGCAACACTTTGATGATATTGAATTACAAAGTGATAAAACTTTCTTAAAAACTCTAGGTATTCATTATAATATAAGCACTGACTCCTTCATGCTTTCGTCCCCTAATAATGACGTTAATATGCCTGCTACTACTAATAATTTTGCTATTGCTACAAGAAATGCCAATAATAATGATAATTTGCCTGCTACTAAGCGTGAAATATTAAGTTTTATTGGTAAAATGTATGACCCGCTTGGTCTTGTTGGCCCAGTGGTGTTAAAGGCTAAAGTGATCATGCAACAGCTATGGCAAGCGCACATATCATGGGATAAGCAGCCTCCTGAGCACTTGCTAAATGCTTGGAAAGAGTTCTATTGCAGCTTAAGTATCATGCCGCCTATACAAATACCGCGTTATGTTAATTTAAAAAATGCACGCTTAATTGAACTAATGGGCTTTTGTGATGCCTCCCATTCTACTGCTTATGGTTGTTATGTTTATTTGCATGTTACTGATTTTAACATAGATAAATATATGTAAAAATTTATTTATTGTGTTCCAAGTCACGAGTAAATCCCCTTAGTCAAAGCTTAACCGTACCAAGGCTTGACCTTAACGCGGCAGTACTTCTTGCTAAGTTAACAGCTCGAGTGAACAGAATATTGCAACTTAAATTAAAAATAGATAAAGTGGTTTTACACTCTGATTCTCAAATTGTTTTGGCATGGATTAATACTAATGTAAACACATTGAATGTGTATGTGGCTAACAGAGTAAAAGTAATATTTCAGCTTACCCAGTCCTATACTTGGTCGTATATAGGTACTGAGAATAATCCTGCAGATTGCTTAAGCAGAGGCATCCTACCGCATGAATTGCACAGCCACGCTATGTGGTGGTCTGGCCCAAGGCTTCTTCATAATAGTGAGTATAAAATAGGGACTCCAACTGGTTCGGCGTTACACCGAAACCGTAGGGTTCTAGGTGACTTGGAGATGAAATGGACTGTATCTAAAGGATGGCGGGTTTTAGTCGCCTAGGATTGGTTAAGGGAAGAGGATGTGGAAAAGGAAGGTGTGCCCCACGTTGGGCGCCAGGATATGGTAGCGCCATCTACCTTCCTATCTATGACTAATCGCATCAACGTCAATCGTTCCACGATGACATGCGTAGTGCGAGTGCATAGATGGGAGACTCCGCAACCTCAGCAATCACGGGATAAGAAACAGACTTCCGTCCGGGTACATCTTCGTCTTCTGCACTGTGGTCAAAGGGTTGCATGGGCCATTCTGACGGATCATGGGAAATCCAAGAAGGTCCACGATGCCACAATGGATGATGCAGAAGATTAAGTGGAGTGACACCACGAGACAAGCCATCTGCGGGGTTCTCAATACCCGCGACGTGATTGAAACAAGTAGCAGGAACCAGTTCAATCAATTTGCTAACGCGGTTGGCGACAAAAGTATGCCAGCGATGAGGAGAAGCATGAATCCAAGCGAGCACTACTTTGGAGTCGGAAAATGCGTATATTTTATTAATGGGGTAGTGGGGCAAAACTGTGTCTTGAACCTTGCGGAGCAACTGAGACAGCAGAAGGGCCGCGCACAACTCCAGTCTCGCAACTGAAATGGTTTTAACAGGCGAGACCTTAGACTTGGCACAAACTAACTGCACCGAGTAGTTAGAACCAATGCGGACTTGCAGATATACGACTCCGCCGTAAGCACGCTCGCTGGCGTCAGCGAAACCTATCAAGTTGATGGTACATACATCTACCAACCCTAGATGACGCGAAATAGTAACTTGATTGAGCGCGGTAAGCTCAATACAAAACTGGCCCCAAGCGGCGACAATATGGTCATGGGGTGTTTTATCCCACTCACACTTCGATAGCCAAAGCTCTTTGATCAAGAGCTTGACGTACAAAATTGTGGGAGCCACAAAACCCATTATGTCCCATAGTCGAGCCACTGTGGACAGCATAGTGCGTTTGGTGCACTTATCATCTGGTGGTGAGACGTCAAACCGAAAACTATTGCAGGATTTGTCCCAGCGAAAACCGAGAAACTTATGCGGTACAGACTTCTCAAACTCAATGTCTGGAGAAGCCTTATGAGAATCTGGTATGCGTGCGAGAACCTCCTTAGAGTTGCTTGTCCATTTGACAAGATCAAACTGGCCTAGCTTGAAAAGCTGAATAAGCTCTTCACAAAGCGAAATTGCTAGCGGAGCGGATATGACACTACAGGCAATGTCATCCATGTACAAAGCGGAAGTGGCAACAGCCGCTGCGGCGGGAAAGTGATCGCCTTCATCAGCGATCAACTGGCGAACAACTCGTAACGCGTGATATAGCGGGCGGTAAGACTTGAGTCCAAAACAAACACGATTGAACTGATACACAGATAAAGGTTCTTTCTTGTCAAAACGATAAAAGATCCGTTGAAATCTACGGTCAGATTCGCTAATGCCGATATTGAGAAACATTTGGCGGCAATCAGCTGACAGAGCGATTTAGAAAAGACGAAACTTTATTATGATGTTAAATAAATCACCCTGTAGATTGGGGCCGGCATGCAAAATGTCATTAATCGACTGACCCGATGTAGTCTTACAACTAGCGTCTAAAACCACACGAAGTTTATTAGAGGTTTTGTCCGCCGTGATGCGGGATATAATATGAGGGCAGAGAGTTGCCCTCGTTGTTTACAACTACACTCAAAAAACCTTTATCTATCTAGTCACGAATGACGTCATTATAGGCGTTGCGTAACTTAAGTGATGCATCAAGTTTACGTTCCAAACAATGGAAATGTCTGAGCGCAGCAGCGTACGAGTCGCCTAACGAATAAGGGTCACCACAGAATGGCAACGCCACAACGTATCTGCCACTGTCGTCACGAACAGTGGTAGCTCGGAAATGTTCTTCACACTCGAGATCTTTACGGCTCATCGAGGGCGGTGCGGTAACCTCTTCAAGCTCCCAAAATCGCTTGAGAAGAGAATCAATATTATTTTCTTGAAGAACAGAACAACAGCAAGACGTAACGTATTGAGAAGTATGTAATGTAGGTACGGTACCCATAATCACATACCCAAATACCGTCTCAATAGCGGGCGGTAAATTATTTTGCTCACTACGTACCACTTTAGTTAGTAGCAAGTGCGGGAATATTGCGGCTCCGATCAAAACATCAATGTCTGCCGGATTCGCAAACTCCGAGTCTGCCAGTGGCAATGACTCGAGGTGTGTGAGATGCGATACGTCCACATTAGCGTTTGGCAATTTGTCCGTAATACGCTCCACGATAAGCGAAGAAACGTTAAAATTAATGTCGCCATCAAAACGCGAATGTATTTTAATATCTACGGAACCCTTGCAATGTTTTTCTGAACCGCCGATCCCTCGGACTATTGAGTTCGTATTTTTAAAGTTATTCCATAATCCGAGGCGTTTGAAACAATCAGAAGTTATGAAATTGCTCTGAGACGCGCTATCTAGCAGACAACGTACCATGTGCGGCGACCCATTAACATCATATACGATAACTTGCGCTGTCGCTAACAGAACAGTCTTAGACGCCATACATCGCGGCCTAGCACTGCTCTGATCACTACAAGCGCGCGAAGGCCGTCCGCGCGTGCGTGCCGCCCGCGCAATGGATGTCGTACACAACGATATCTCATTCTGAATCGTCTGAGGCGCAGTTATCGTAGCCTGCACCTGCGACGTAAGCGTGTCAAGGTTAGCGGCTTGGCTTGACAACGGGTTACCTTTATCGAAGTGAAGCAGAGAATGATGTTTTTGATTGCATAAGCGACACTTTGTCTTACTAAAACAATTACTTGTTTTATGTTTTATGCTTAAGCAGTTAATGCAAGCTTTGTTATCTTTTACGCATTTAAAACGAGCGGTTGGATTTAAATTATTAAAGGTGGGACACTTATAGAAATGGTCGTGCACTATATTACTGCACAGACACTTGACACTGTGAATTATTACTATTAGATTCCGAGCATGTTACGTAAGATTGTGGATTAGGGACCGAGTTATTATTACTATTTCGCGATTTATTCAACCTTTGTTTGTTGCTGTTAGTGTTAGTTGGGCCAGGTGAACCAGACTGCGTATTATGAAATATTCAACACTGATCTTTGATGAACGAAATAAAACTATCTAGTGTAGGTATTTTATTATTGTGCTCCGACATCTCGAAAGCATGAATTGTATCAGTGTCAAACTTTTTTAAAGCGAGTTGAAGCAACATAAAGTCGAAAAGGTCTTCTAATTTTAAGTTCCTAAGAGAATTAACCGCGGTTACAAAATTATCAATAAACAGCTGGAAATTCGCGACAGACGCGTTGCCGGACAGTTTGAGATTTAAAGCTTGGTCAAAGTAAGTAGACGCCAGGAAGCGAATGACTTGATATCTGTCATGTAGGGACTGAAATATGACCTGATAATAGCAAACAAATAAACAAATAAATGAATTTGAAATTTGAATTTGAAATAAATAATTCTCAGCACTGGGTGTGACACCTGCAAATACGGACTGGGCCTTCGGTGACAGTTTACCTATTAAATAGTACAACCTGTCAGCATCTGTCAGAGAACCATTATCGTGCACTGTAGACTTAAAACTCGCATAGAATAACGGCCAATTTCGTATATCTCCGTCAAACGACATAATCTCGATTGGCGGTAATTTCGGCTTGCGGGCCGCGGCAACGGGCTCTGCTGAACATTTACCCTCCAATTGCGATTGTATACGCTTAATAATACAATAAAGATCTTCGAATGAGGTGTACGCCTGATAATTCGGTTTTTCATCAGGATTGATAGAAAGTAATCTTGCGTTATAATCGTCTAACAACTTATGAAAATCTGTTCGAATACTATCTACTGTCATACAATAACTGAGAAATGCTTCGCTATTACTGTCAGAAATAGAGGCGGTTTTTGAACGCTCGTATATGTTTTGAATGCGCTCAAATAAAATATTGCGTTTTGCTTCTAAGATTGTCATCTCTTTGTCTTCCGACACGCGTGACTTCTTTTATTGTGACATACTTACGTAAGTATCAGCTAATGAGACCGAAACAAAATAAGAATATCTAAAGTACCTATTATTTTACCTAAGTACCTAGGCAACACTTTAAAGCGGAGGAATTAAAAGTTGCTTGAAATATGAGATTTACAAGACAACTATGATAGTTCCAGAAATAATAATTGAGTAAGTAGGTAGCTACATAAAAGTATATTACCTACTGAAGCGGGCGGAAACAACCATGTGACGGTTATGTGAATAGATTAGGAGTATAGCTAGGTGCTATAAGTGCCTAGGTATAGCGATATAACGTATAAAAACGTAAATGAATCCGACTCGTATGGATCAAAAAAATGGTTCGGCGTTACACCGAAACCGTAGGTTCTAGGCGACTTGGAGAAGGAATGGACTGTATATAAAGGATGGCGGGTTTTAGTCGCCTAGGATTGGATAAGGGAAGAGGATGTGGAAAAGGATTGTGAGTGGGTATAGGATATTCTAATGATGAGGGGCACTTACCTTGTACGTCAGTCCTCCTTCCTTGCAAATGGCAGCCTCCATGTGTTTTCGGGATGAAGCTGCTTGATTCACTCCACTACACAAATCACTTTCACTTGCGAGCGGTTTTGTATAAGCGGTAATAATTATAGCGGGAGCGGCGCGGTGCGGTACGGTATGGCGGACACGTATTTAGCGACTCGAAAGTTCTGGACTGTTTCTCGCGTCGACGATCGCGGCGACCAATCCGCGAAAGGCGTGCCCCTTCTAGGGAATGGGAGACAGGGACGGAAACATGGTATCGCTCGCACTAGACAAGCAAGCGTGGAACGATTGACGTTGATGCGATTAGTTATAGATAGGAAGGTAGATGGCGCTACCACCAACAGAGATTGCTCCTCCTGACTTACCTGAAGTTAAGGCCTCCTCTGCATTCTCACGCGCTATGGTGTTTACGGTAAACGAAGCATATATGTGTCTAGATTTTTTAGACAAATTTTCTGATATTAATAAAATGAAACGTGTTTTAGCCTATATACTGCGTTTTGTTGATAACCTTAAGTCAAACTGTAATAAAAATAAATTATCTAACTAGTAAAGAATTAGAAAACTCATTGTTACTAATTGTTAAATATGAACAGCAAAAATATATGCAAGATACTATTAAGGATTTAAAATGTAATAATAGTACAAAAGGTACTTTAAGACAATTGTGTCCTTTCATTGATGCCAATGGTCTAATAAGAGTAGGTGGGCGCTTAGAAAATGCCTCCATACCGTTTGCTCATAAGCATCAAGTTATTTTGCCTAGACAATCTCGAATCACACTCTTAATAATACAAAGTGAACATATAAAAAACCTGCATGCAGGTCAGAGACTCGTACTCTCAACTATTAACCAAAGGTTTTGGATAGTACATGGTTTAAAGGAAGTAAAGAAGGTAATACATAAGTGCATTGTATGTGTAAAACTAAAAGCAAATACAGCTAAGCAGCTCATGGGGTCTTTACCCAAAGATAGAGTGAATATAAGCCGGCCATTTAAAAAAATACATACATACATAGACTCACGCCTGTTTCCCCGAAGGGGTAGGCAGAGGCATATTAAACGCCCACTTTTCGCCAGTGTTTTGATCCCACGTAATAGGTGGCGAGCCTATTGCCGCTTATCGGGATATTTTGTTTGCCAGAGCCTCGTCCGTTGATCGGCAGGTGCACCACTTGCAAGTGAGGTTGGCTTGGGACCCTAAGTTCTTGGTGGGAACCCTATGCACCCATCCCCTATGCACATTTCAAAAAATTGGTTTAGATTTTGCCGGACCAATAATGATAAAACAAAGTCGAATTAGAAAAGCTCTAGAAACGAAAGCTTATGTATGTGTATTCGTATGTTTTGCTACTAAAGCTAAACATCTTGAGTTAGCTTCTGATTTACGAACTGTAACATTTCTTCACGTAGGGGTCTTCCAACTGATATTTACAGTGACAATGCTTCAACATTTTAGGGTGCTAATACCCAGTTAACTGAACTGTATAAGTTACAAAATTGTAAAATACATCAAGGGGAAGTTCATAATTTTGCATCCTAGCAAGGTATACATTTTCACTTTTTGCCCTGTTATAGTCCTATATTTGCTGGTTTGGCAGAAGCTGGGGTAAAAAGCATGAAATTCCACTTGAAGCGAGTAGTACAGAAAAATTTACTGACTTATGAAGAAATGAATACTGTAATATGTCAAATTGAAGCTATTTTAAATAGTAGGCCGTTAATGCCATTATCCAATGATGTTACTGACTTTGCATGTCTTACTCCTGGTCATTTTCTTATAGGATCTGCTTTAAATACTTACCCTGAACAGGATGTGCAGGCTCAGAGGAATAAATTGCAATTTTTGAAAGTTTGTACTCAAATAAAATGTTCATTTTGGAAAGTTTGGCATAAGAATTATTTAAATATTTTACAAACACGCAATAAGTGGAGAGATGGGCATCCTAATGCAAAAATAGGTTCTTTAGTCATTTTGAAAGAAGATAATACAAGTCCTCTGTATTGGCCTTTAGCTAGAATTGTCAATGTATTCCCAGGTGCTGATAATAAAGTAAGAGTTGTTGAAGTACAGACAGCAAATGGTAAAAAGCATAAACGTTCAATTGTAAAAGTTTGCCTATTACCAGTGGAATAAGCTAAGCATTAATTAATCAACATTTCAAAAACTTGTTGGTAACTTCTGTTTTTAATTTAAGCAATAATCGTTTATAGGAAGGCATATCGCATAGTAGTAACTATGTATTCAGTTTTCTTTAACGAATTTTCTGTAAAATTTACAATTCTTTGTTGTGTTTGGTGCCTACATACATAGCTTATATTATATACATTAATGTACCTTATTTTCAGACTTACCTATTTACTAAACAGTGATTTTATTAAAACAATAATTTTATTTACTGTTTATAACAATAAAGATTTGCATTGTGTGTCAAGTTTAACTTGAATCTGTAAAAATAGTTTCTGTGTAAGCTATTGTTTTTGTTTTTCTCAGATAGGCAGGATGTTGGCAACCCAACATTTTTTTTGTGTTAATACACATGCAGTAGTATGTAAGATTCATAATATTTTATGGGTTGGTAGCGCTATGCGGCCCCCGCCCGCACTTCTTCCCTAACTGTGGTACAAGAAAATATACGCATTTTTACCTCACGGACCTCGTTTAATTTAAACCAGCCCAAAAACAAATAAACTTCAAAAATAATTTAGTAAATCAATAATACAGTGTCAAAAGCACAAAGTAAAGTTATTAATATACCTAGTTATTGATACGTTGAAAGTAAAAAGTATTTGATTACGCTAATAGACAACGCACAAATACTCACACATAGAAAGATGAACAGGTAAAAGAAGCACTGTGACCCTATGATCAAACTCCTTCTACAAAACCTACGAAATCTTCGCACCGTAGCCAAATATTTCCAAAACTTCCAAATCATCCGTTTGCACAATTGTGATTCGATAAATATCATTTATCGGGGAATGAAGTACGCCGTATGGTCTCAAATACCACTCCATCATTCGGCCTGAGTGTCGTAAGGGACTGTATCGATAGATTGGTACCAATATCCCTGAGGGGTGCCCTCCGAAATCGTTCAACGTAACCCATGAGGCGAACATGAGCGCAATACTCAGTTTAGAGGTCCAGCAAAAGATTTGATCATATTTTATTTCGGCGATACCTTTTGGAATGCGTTTCTTCCTATGAAATTGAATATGAACTGCTCTACACTTATTTTTAAATTATTGTTACTTTTCTCGTAGTCATGAAAAAGGCTTATTACAAAAACTATGAAATATGATTTAGATATCAATTAACTTTTAAACAGCCTGTTAGGACTCGGTCATCAAATATAGCCTTATGGAATTTTATAGCTCACAAAAAAGAAAGTAGCAGTATCTTCTCTTTTCTAGCCTTCGTTCGTGCCTTGAGTAAGAAGCTTATCATTGTAGCACATAGATTGTTTCTCTAGTTGGCAAGACATCACACCTCATTTCTCCACAAATTCAATTTTATCGTAGTCACAAACGCTTGCAAAGCTTAAAAGCCGCATACCATCAATTGCAGTTGTTTGAGTATTTTTTTTCACAAAAACTGCCGCAGTTCACTCCTGTGATTTGACACCCACTGCCCTAAACCCAGTAAATGAAACATATAAATATTCAGTGCCGTTTCGTTCACGATTAATGCATGCTAATTTTATTACTTGTGGGCTAAATGTGTACAATTACTGAAATACTAGTGGCACAAGCATTTTGAATGCTATAACTAAATGATGTAGTGTCTTAACACGTCATGATGTATTCGATTGAAATGGACGCACTTCACACACATTTTGATTTGTAATTTACATAGTATTATGAAATCACGTATCCTACTAATTATTTTGTACTGAATAGCATATTATGTATTTAATGTTGAAAGTGGAAATATTTTAAGCAAAACATACACATATATTATATTAGAGTACTAGATTCAGGATTGAGAAGGTCTAGCTCATGTGTATTAGTACAGTGAAGCAGGTTTCACCGCAGTCAGACTACCTCGCCATTACATCTATCTATCCAATAATAATCTAATAAATAAGATTCAAGTGTCTTTCTGCAATATAACTATGCATGTTTTTTCAAGTGCATACAGTTAGATACACGATAGCAAGTCATAAAAACCTTATTTTTAATTTTGTCTGACTGTCTTTTTGTTTCTCCGGGGTAATCCCTGACATAGCTGAACCGATTTTGATGAGACTATTACTGGAATATATACATATAGGCTGTAATTTGACTCAGAAAGTGGCGTTGTTATCGAGATAACTAAAAAAACGCGGGTAAAACAGCTCGTAAAAACTAATATAGATTCGATTTACACACGAAATCAAACCAAAGATACCATATATTAACAGTATGATTATCAATACTATAACCTTTGAGCGATAATAATGACTTGACTTCAAACGCAAAAAAAAATTGACGAAAACAAAAGCTTAATTTTTTTTCTAAACTCTGTTCTCCATCGATTAGTCTTAAATACAAAAGCTTAAACGTGTCTAGCGTTGCAAACTCGTATCTGCGTCTACATTCAAGTGGATGACAGCTCAGACGTAGGTTTATAATCAATGGCCAGATATACCCAGCCACAGGGCAAGGTAGACGGGATATCATCTGTCAAGCTTCTCACAGACACCGATCAAATTGAGGTTTGCTGGCTTATAGCAGTTTGATAATACCTCACTGACTCTTGCTGCGTATTGAGGATTATGTACTTTATACTGCGCTGATGAACTGCTCGATTACGTATTAAGTGTGGTACAAAAAATTATAAAGGCAAATTTTCATACAGGATGTTACAAGACCCATCACCAAGCCGAAGTCTACTCGTTGTTGACATAATACCTGGGAAACGAATTTTTTTTTACGATTTCATATTTTTTAAACCGCAATTAAAAGCGCGCGCGTGCAATGCTCGAAATACCTATTTATCCATGGGGTTATAGGGCATCTAAAGAACATATTGGCGGGGTAAATGCATCGATTTTGTACCTAATTAGAAAAAATCCATACTAACTTTGAGCCTCAATATCTCCTGAACCAGTAATTTCCCAGGTATGGTGCCAAAGTAAAAAATGTTCGTAGTTCTTGGTATAACATGGGATTTCAGTTTTCGTTAAGGGTCTTGTTACACCCTGTATATCAAAATGATTTGCATGTATTGAAAATCGATGTGTGCATAGTAATTTCTTGAGCCTCATTACTAAAATAGCTGTAATTGTTTAAACTATTATATTTTTCATTTTTTTTTTCATTGATTTTCTGTTTGCATTGTACTAAAATATTTTGAACTTTTTAAGTCATTTAACATGATGTTATGACATAGGTATATAATCTTGACGTTATTGGGTATATTTCTTTCATTTCGAATATTTATTACGTATACTCCTCAATATCAAGGCAATGCATATCCTGGTAGAAGTGTTAATTATTAATTTCTAACTAGATACCAATTTAAGTTTGAATAAACATTATTATGACTTCTATCGAATAATCTGTTAACTTATATAAGCCCTTTTGCTAACAGTCTAAGCTGTAACGCTTAAATAAAGTGTTCCTGGATGTCTAAATTTAAAGTATTTTAGGGTTCCCTAGTCAATTACAAGGAACTTTTATAGTTTCGTCATAGCCTCGATTTGTTTGTGCGCGGTTTTCCACATAAAAATATAAGCACTAGTGAGCAGAAATTCAGCTTTCATTGCAACCATAGGGACAAAATTGTACGATAAAATTTTGAAAAACATTACATTTACGAAATTTGTCATACACCGAAATGAGAAAAAGATTATTCTTTAACTTTGTATTAGACGTCGAGTGAAACGCACGAAGAGTGCCGGCGAAATGCGCACCGAAGCGCATATGAGGAGTGGCGCTTGCGGCTGCATCTACCGCGATGCACGTGCCAACGCATCGTCGGTGCGATTTTGCCAATATTTGACGCCTGGCTCGAGATGAAAGAGTGCACAACTTTCCGGCTGACTCAGATACTTACCGGGCATGGTTGCTTCGGCGAGTATCTGAGTCGGATCGGACTTGAGGAGACGACGCACTGTGTCGTCTCCTCACCACTGCGATGACGACCTGGACTCCACTCAATACACACTAGAGGTGTGCCCCACGTGGGCGGACGAGCGGAGTACCCTGGTTGCTACAATCGGAAGGATTTGTCCCTACCAGCTGCAGTAGCGGCAATGGTAGAGGACACCCACAATTGGCGTGCAATGGTCTCCTTCTGTGAAGCTGTAATGCTCCAGAAGGAGGCCGCCAAGCGGGAGCGTGAACGACGCAACCCCGCTCGCAGGCGAAGGCGGCGTCGAGGCGGCGGCAGCGGCCGTTGAACCCGACTCTTCATCAGGTCTGCGGGCGTTGGAGGGGTAGCCTCTAACGACCTACCACAAGTGGATACGAGAAGGCAGCGGACTGTGTGGCGCAGTCTGCTGTGAAAGGCATTGCACACCCCGCCTTTGCCCGGACACGCGTCCCAAGCAAGGGGACGGACGCGACAGGTACAGCGGAGCAATACAACACAGTTCCCGCTGTACCTGCAAGGCGTCGAGCTACGGAGCCACCGTGTGGTTTTTAGTTGGTAACCCAGCCCACGGGGTAGGAGTCCGACGTACCCTCTTCGACCGCTCCCCGGTCGGAGAGGCATGAGGTAACTCATTTTCCACACGATGAAAAAAAAGGTATCGTTAGATAGATATTTTAAAAATACTACGGGCTTACTATAACGTTTTTTCATTTACAGATCCGTTTGCGAAATATTTTGAAAAATCCAAACACGCTTCTTTATCTTCTTAAGTTTAGAAGATAGAGGTTTAGAATGTAAAAACCATAGTGTTTAGGTATGTGTAAACTTTGCTAAGTAGGGACATATAATTATAACGAACTTTTAACGAGAATTATAACGGCTAATTAGCCTTTACCAATACACAATTTAGTAATACACAATAAACTTAAACTTCTACTTGCGAGCGATAAATGAATTTTATGCTTAAGTCCTACTATTCTTAGGTCATTATATAAGAGGTACTACTTTGTACGAGGCCTGACACGAATTAGGTTTTTATTGGTTGTAAGTAATTATATTATATATTTTATGTAAGTAATTATAGTATAGGTATATAATAATGCATGTTATTCTATATTTACAAAAATTTATACAGTGGATTTTGACTTCTAATACCTGATTTCTTAAATTCCGTCACTTCTTGTTCAGTTTACAGGCGAGGATTTATGAAAATGTGCTCGAAGGTTTAAGCTACAAAATGATATCCTTATACTTGTTTGAATATATTTTTCATTCATTCTTTCGAATATATCCTCTATAAATGTGTCCAAATATTTGTCGTCGTATCAGTAAAGTGAACCGGCGACCAAAATTATTCAATACATTTTATATTCACAGTTACAAGAGTGCCTGTCAAATACTGAACTGATGCGTAAAACATCGGATTATGTAACTAGGACGTCAGACTTCACGCTCCAGTGTTCCGCAGGTTCCGTATCTAGTGCGCCCTCCCTACCAAGCCAAATTAAATTTACATAAATAGTCAAATACACAAGGCCCAAAGTAAGCCATTCTAAATTCGATGGCCCGAAAGTTGTATCTCTGCAAATACGGACATTCGCAGCGGCAAATGTGACCTGAATGAATATTTGACCAGCATGTTTGTGTTGGACAAGTTACTCCTTCATTTGGCTTCTGTGGGGACTTTACATACGGTAATTTCTATGAACTCTAATTTAAGGAATTAGTGGTCTGACCCGCCTTTAGAATATTTAATTTACACCGCATGGGAATGTCGAAATTTCATATTAATTTTGAGACAAGTTAATACACACCTAGGGAAGTTATAATCGAATTCAGACAACTTATGATCCTAGCGGTCGTGGCAGAGTTTGTTGACGAAGATAAATGGGGAAGGCTTGTCAGCGGCGCAGCCTACTGCACAATCTAAAAAGATATTTTCGGTTGGGTCGATATTTGTATTAAAAAATATATTTCAACCATTTTTGAAATCCTGCGATTACATCACGAGGTTGGACGCGATGATTGAATTTTGGAATCACGTATTTATAACCAAATCTTTTATCAAAACTTATACCTAGTTATAGTTAGTTAACTAGCCATTCCACTCAGTTTTACTATGGATATTTTCTTATTATGTATATCCACTACATCGGGACCCACCGGATCAAATAATATGTTCTACAAAGTCCTATCTTTCCTTATTCTATCTTTCAGTGTTTCATCTCATTACAATCAGTTCAGTCATTCCAGAGATAGGCCCAGACAAATAGTTAAAACAGACATGCATACAGACAGACATGAATTAAAAAAAATGGTTTTTATGACTTGGTATTGTGTAAGTTCTAAGTAAATGCACTTAAAATAACATAGGTAGTTATTTAGAAATCACAGACAGACACTTCAAATGTACAGTTGAGCCTATTGTTTCACATTGTTAACTTATATCCATATTCAGATATTAATAATACAAATAAATCAAATTACATAAAACCCAGTGAAGCGGTATAACGTACCCCACAGATTATAGGTACGTAAAACCGGCTATATAAACCGTGCGACTTTATTTTAAAAATAAACACGGTTGTTCATTGAGGTGTCTGAAACATGAGCGTGGCACTCAGCCGGGGTGGCATTAAATATTTCATTTTAGAGAAGTTTTTATTACACCCACTGAACGTGTCCGCGATAAACGCTGAGAACGTGACTAGAGAACGTTGCTTAGATCGCCCCAAACACCTCTGGCAAGGAATTAGCTTTGAACTGGAAGAGATCAATAAGCAAACAACGAAATATGCTTATGGGTATATGTGTATGGGTTGTGGAGTTATGGCTTATTTTCTATTCATTAGCACACGTTTGTAATGTTGGTTGTTTTTGAGAATATATGAGGTCACAACGCACTGTTTTAGTTTGATATAAATTTTATGTCGAAAACATCGATGCAATACCTAACTACTAGATAGAGATATTTATTTTGTGTGTATCAGTTGACAATATTACAACTTTTTTGATGCTGTAGGTTAAATCTATCACTGCAAAGACCCCAAGTACCGTAAATTTCTAATCCAAGCAGCACGGAGGACTTTCAAAACATTCAAGCAATGGACACGTAAATCACCCAAACAATAATTTGTGAATCACATAACGTGTTGTCCGGTATGCGAATCGCTCTCTCGTTAGAATTATGCAGATAGAAGAGTTTCCTAAATAAAGGTTCGTCCTATCAGACCTTATACTTTGCACTAATGTGAAAAGTCGCTCCGTTAGCAGCACCATGCCATGGTCATACCATAGACTAGTTGGACTACCTCGATAATAAACGTAACTTAAGAAGAACCATCATCGTAAAGATATCAAATTTTAATAATTTTGTCGGTCAACTGACGAATGCTGAGCTGCTGAGCTGAGCACAACTATACATTCGCACAGCAACCACCTGACTTGACCACTTAATAAATAAAGAATTTATTGACAACGAACATTTTACAAAACCTCGACGCTGAAATATTTCATATGCGACAAGCAGGCGTGAGGTCGGTCACAGCAAAAAATATTTCTTTGGAATGTGTCCCTTCCCAAGCCCTCCACCGCAAAATTTACACAAACACGAGTATAATCTTACATTATTAGTCATCTTGATTTATTCATGCCTCACCTGCTCATAATTTATTGCTTCAACTTTATCGAAAGGCTTATTTGTGACTAAAATGTTCGCGACTACTACAAACTAGTTGAACGGATTTTATGAGTATTTGTACCTTACTGGTTATTTGTTATTGAATATAAATCATCATCATCAACCGTGTTGACAGACTGTCCATCGGGGCACAGGTAAGTAAGTAAGTAATTCACATATTGTCACACCATAACAACGTACAATCATGACGATACATACATAGGTATACATATAAATATAACACGTTGTAAGTTGGTAGGCACGTAGGTATAATATTATTATTAATACTGGTACACATTACACAGCTTCACATACACTTTACAGTCATGGTTGAGGTCTCTCATACTTTATCGTTTGACAAGGGCCAATTATTACCAATTGAATTTGCTCACTAGGCTACCGCTGCAGAAGAGCGCAACTGGCTGCTAGAAAAATAGCAGTAAAAACTGCCATTTTGCTATCAATCACAATGCTTTCATTTTATCATTCCAGTTATCTTCAAATTATTTTCTGCATTGCTACTTATATACAGCTATGCACTTTTTTAAGTAAGTAAGGGAACTAGCTACATAATTATATTCAAAAGCAAGTGCTGAAGACGGGTGTCACAGTACTTGAATAGCAAAAGATTAATGTTCACCTTGCCATACTATCTTGCACTCATATAAGTATATCAATATAAAATTGTCGACAAGTCTCCAAGTGAGTAGTCAAATTCTGCGGACCATATATTTCTTGAAATTAATTTTAAATATTCCAACATACTATTAGGTGTCTTCTACAGCCCATCTTGTACCATTGACTATTTTTCGTCATTGGAAACAAAGTTAGAAAACTGTTCTTCTTTGTATGAACACACAATTATTCTTCGAGACTTCAATACCTGTCTACTTAAGGATGATATACGCAGCCGAAAGCTTCAGTCCCTTGTCTACTCTATTAATTTGCAGATTCTTCCTCTTAATGCTACTCATAAGGCTCCTCAATGCAACCCTTCTCTTCTTGACTTAATTCTTGTTTCTGACCGTAACAAAGTAGCAACGCATTGACAACTTCCCGCGTCTTTTCATCACGATCTTATAAATATATATAAAATATATATACCTTTATTATACAGTTCGTCCTCCAAAACGCAAGGCCAAATATCTCACACTTCGTTCTTATAAGAACATTGATTTGAAGCGTTTGGAGATGGATGCCATCACTATAGACTGGATCTACATTTATAAGTCTAATAATATAGATGATATGGTATTTGCTTTTAATGCAATCATTTTAGACTTGTATAATACACACGCTCCGCTCAAGAAGGTAAGAGTCAAACACTTGCCGGCACCATGGCTATCTTCTGATATTAAGAAACTAATGGCGAAACGGGACAAAACTAAACGGCAATATAAGAAGTTTCCCACTGAGGAGCATTGGAATGCAAATAAGAAACTCCGAAATCGTTGCATTCGTTTGTGTTGGGATCGCTAAGCATTGGAAAAACATCGCAGAGCAGCTGCACTAGTATGGACTTGAACATACTCAATGCTCATTTTTCCAGGCCACCAATTACTCTTCATAGTAGCACCAAGACTACAACATTAAATTATCTCACCAATCTTTCTCTGCCATTAAATACTGCATTCTGTTTTCAGCCAATTGTGGAAGCGGACGTTAAAAAATCCTTCCTATCCATAACCACTTAAGCAGCTGGTGAAGATGATCTTCAAATTGAAATGTTTCTGCCGATTCTCAGCCAAATAGTGCCCGTGGTCACTCACATAATAAACTTCTCCCTATTCTCTAACACCTTTCCCGCACTGTGGAAAAAGGCACACATATCGCCTTTACCCAAAATTCCAAATCCTACTTCCTTATCCCATTTCCGTCCAATTTCATTACTTCCAGTCCTGTCCAAAATTCTTGAGACTAATGTTCAAAAACAACTGGCTAATTATTTGTACTCTAATAGCTTATTAAGTCCATATCAGTCCGGCTTCCGGCCAGGCCATAGTACTGTAACAGCACTTGTTTAAATTACTGATTACATAAGACTGGCCATGGAAAATAAGCAACTGACAGTACTGGTACTCTTGGATTTTAGCAGTGTCTTAAATTCCGTTGATTTTGACGTATTCCTTGGTATCCTATCCTCACTTAATGTCTCAGCTTCTGCAATTGGTTGGTTTAAATCTTATCTTCAGGGACGCTCACAGTTTGTGCGCTCCGAAGAGTTATACTCTGAGTGGTGTGATCTGGCTGCGGGTGTTCCTCAAGTTGGCGTGTTATCTCCTTTTCTCTTCTCCGTTTTTATAAACGCTATCACTAAAGTTATATCTTCACATTATCATCTTTACGCAGACGATCTGCAGCTTTATCGACATTTTAAGGTTCAGGATGTTTCTGAAGCCATCGGTGCTATCAATAATGATCTAGAACGTATTCGTATGTGGGCTGAGTCATTTGGACTCCTTGTTAATCCTACAAAGTCTCAAGCTCTCATTATTGGTGGCCGATATATGCATAACCTATTGGATTGCCAATTGCTCCCAGTGGTTCTATATAATTCAATACCCATAGTTTACTCGAAATGTTCTAAAAATCTCGGTGTACTTCTAGACTCGAATCTGTCCTGGGAAGCCCATATTGCAGAATTAAGCAGAAAAGTGTTTTGCACATTCCATTCTCTCAAACGCCTCCAAAAATTCCTGCCTTTCAATACTAAGGTAACACTTGCGCAATCTCTTCTACTTCCGACTCTTGACTATGCAGATGTCGCCTTTCTTGATATAAAGGAGGAACTTTTAAACAAACTCAAGCGCCTGCAGAATCTGTGTATCCGCTTCATATTTGGCCTTCGAAAGTACGATCATGTATCGGAATTTCGAGCTAGGTTGAAGTGGTTGCCTATTCGCCGGCGCCAGGATTCTCACATTCTTTCTCTTCTTTACACTATTCTTCACAATCCTACTACTTCATCTTCGTACCTTCGTGACCGGTTCGAATTTCTTATTCCGCGGGATAAGCCCTGTCGTTTAGCCACCTCTCTTCTCTTACGCACACCTCCTCATGGCTCTACTGTGTACGACCATTCTTTCTCCGTCTATGCTATCCGCCTGTGGAATGCTTTGCCGCATCACATTCGCGCTAGCCCGTCCTTAACAGTGTTTAAGGTGAATGTTAGGAGGCACTATCTATCGATATAAATAATACATATGAATAATATATATATATATAGTTTATATATGTTACATTTATATAATATTGTATGTAGTTTATTTATTTACTTATATATGAATATATATATCGGTATCCTAATTTTTTTTATTATTACTGTTTTTTTTTTATGTAAACTAAGAGTACCCTTAGCTCTCAAATTAAATCTCCAGCCTCAAAAGTTTGCTGGTAGAAAACTCAGTGTTGAGTTAAGCTCACCTTTGTATACAAAATTAATTAGTTTATTTATTTTTACTCGTTTCATGTATTTTTTGTTCTTTTTGTGTACAATAAAGAATTAAAGAATCAATCATAATCGTCATCGTTGAATTGTCTTTGATTCTGGTTGTTAATCGTTCGGTTGGATGCATTGCTACGCCAATACTTTTTTTACACTAACATACTTACAACTTAACATTAGGATTACTAGTACTATACAGTTGAATTACAAAAAATACACTTTGACTAATCTATTTTCTACATTTTCCCTGCACATACTCAAAAGCCAATGTTTCAGGTTTCACAGTTCACTATGCTATTTCTACATCATTCGACCAGGATACCACGCAATAAAATACAATGCAACATTTAAAATAAACTCGAAACTGCGTGTTTGTACTTTTGTGGTGGTCTGCATTGAATACCTTTAGCAGAAATGTCGTATTTATTCATTTGAATACAATTGAGACGCAATACATCATTTATAATCATGACCATGATGAATCAACGATTATTTCAGCTAAAAAATACCTTATAATATAGGAAAATCTATGTACCCACAATTATCTCATCACAAACTAGGTACAGTCTGTTACTATGGGAATCTAATAATATTCTACAATAATCATAACTGTAAAATATACTTAAATATGTATTATACATTAACACAATATATTTGATTTGCCTAACTGAACAGTGACATATCAAACAAACATACATACACATACATACATAGACTCACGACTGTTTCCCCGAAGGGGTAGGCAGAGGCATATTAAACGCCCACTTTTCGCCAGTGTTTAGATCCCACGTAATAGCTGGCGAGCCTATTGCCGCTTATCGGGATATTTTGTGTGCCAGAGCCTCGTCCGTTGATCGGCAGGTGCACCACTTGCAGGTGAGGTTGGCTTGGGACCCTAAGTTCTTGGTGGGAAACCTATGCACCCAATCATCAAACAAACAGTGACAACAAAGCTGTCAGCAAAGCCTATAAAGCCTAAATTATTACTATATTTGGAATAAACTACGTATTTTGGTAATAACCCAAATACTGTACTTTATTACATCATCGTGACATTTCACATCACTACATTCCATCCAAACCATTACAAAAACACATTTGCGTATTACAAAAAGGGCACCATTTGTCCTAATTAGTCCAACCATTAACACTGCATGGTTCAAAGAGATGAAGGGAATATTTCGTTGTTTAAAAAGAGTATTACAAAAGAATATGTAGCAATTTCGTTGAGTTCTGTATCCGCGTTTGTCACGAAACGATAAACTCACGCTTCGCTGACATTTAATTTAGTCGATTCCAGTTAATTCTCTCGTATGGCAGCACACCTAACACCTATCGACCTCGTCCCGGCCACACCTAACTTTGTCTAATACACTTTGCAACGTACATAATCCCATCCACTGCAGTAACTATAATTAGAATTTCTCTATAAAAGCACCAGACTTCTATATGAGAACTGAGTCTTATAATGGGTTGATTACTTTTGCACATAGATTGTGCTTTAGGAATCAGAAGGATTTCCAAGTGATAGGTGGAACTGTTATAAATAGTACTGTTCAGCATTGACTCTCATCAGCACTAAAACTTATGCTGCTTTACATATTTTAGAAAAGTTTAAGAAAAAAGGGAGCAACATTGATACTGATCCAGTTATTTCACAAGCTTATTGTAATAGTTTGCTAAAAACTTGGCAAATGTGCGAATATCAAACTAATTTCAGAAAAGTAACCTACTAAAACCCAATTTATAGTGCTATTACTCGTAACAGCTATAAAATATTTCATCAAATCAGCATGAGAACAAAATTTAAAACAAAATTGAAGAGAAGAAAATTCTACGTGACTCTTATTACATAGTTCGTGATTTAACTGCCATAAGCTGGCCGAGACAGGTTTACGATATGAAATTCTGAAAGAAATAACTCGAGAATCGCGTTCATAATACTCCATATTGAACCGGCGACGATCTGGCAAAACAAAATTAAACTGATTATTAAAATTTCAATTTCCTTGATTGTAGCTTTGTAATCCAACTTTTTAATAGAATAACAGAGCATCTCGGATAAGCTTCAGAGATTACGCTCTAATGTAATGTCTATAAAGAATTATGATGCTGATTATGTTTGACGAGATTTGAATTATTAAAAATGAATATTTACGGGTTCTTTCAGATCAAATCACTATGTAAATACTTTTCATCTGTTACTTATTTGTACAAATATTAACATTTACGTAACGGGTTTCAATCGCGTAATTATTCGAAACTAGCTTTTGCCCGCCGCTTCGAGCGCGTTAAATTCGGAGTAACACAAATCTACTTTCAGTCTCAATTTGTATTCTAAAGATTTCAGATACTCTATAGGGTACAAACATATAATAAATCTATGGGTACAAAGTAACTCGGTCAGTATACATGACATTATCTACCGAAAGGTACATAATAACATCACCTTCAAATGTCAAAGCCATGTTCTAATACATGTCCATATATATGTATAAACATTTACGCATTTATAATATCAGTAGGGCAAATCGTTTCATCCGTTTAAGCGCAATATATAATTTATTAGTTTATTTAAACGAACAATTTAATTACCGTGTACAATATGATATTATGTATGATGTGACAGTACTGACAGATATGTGATAGCACATGCGCAGCATTCAATTATTAGCGCATGCGTTCTTACTTCGCAGAGGTAAATTTGTGCCGTACAAACTTCTACCCTCCCTAGAATATCTGCCAGTTTAATTTTTGCAATTTATAGTAGCCTATGTCCGTCTCCATGGTCCAATATATCTCTATATTAAATTTCAACAAAATCGGTTCTGCCGTTTTAGCGTGAAAACGGAACATACAGACATACATACATACATACATACACTTTCGAATATATAATATGGTAGCGCCATATACCTTCCTATCTATAACTAATCGCATCAACGTCAATCGTTCCAGGCTTGTCTAGTGCGAGCGATACCATATTTCCGTCCCTGTCTCCCATTTCTTAAGGAGGGGCACGCCTTTCGCGGATTGGTCGCGGCGATCGTCGACGCGAGAGACAGTCCAGAACTTTCGAGAACATTCGATTCGCTAAATACGCGTCCGCCATACCGTATCGCGCCGCGCCGCTCCCGCTATAATTATTACCGCTTATAAAACCGCTCGCAAGTGAAGGTGATTTGTGTAGTGAAGTGAATCAAGCAGCTTCATCCCGAAACCACCAGGAGACTGCCCGTCTGAGACGAAGAAGATCGCCGTACAAGGTAAGTGCCCCCCATCATTAGAATATCCTATACCCACTCACAATCATCTCTCCCATTCCAATCCTACATCCTCTTCCCTTATCTTTTCTAGGCGAGCAGAACTCGCCCTAATACAGTCCATTTTCCTCCTCCGAATCGCCTAGAACCTACGGTTTCGGTGTATCGCCGAACCATTTTTATGATCCATACGAGTCGGATTCATTTACGTTTTTATACGTTATATCGCTATACCTAGGCAGTTATAGCACCTAGCTATACTCAAAATATATTCACATAACTGTCACATGGTTGTTTCCGCCCGCATCAGTAGGTAAACTTTTATGTAGCTACCTACTTACTCAATTATTATTTCTGGAACTATCATAGTTGTCTTGTAAATCTCATATTTCGAGCAACTTTTAAATCCACAGCTGTAAAGTGTTGCCTACTTAGCCTACTTAGGTAAAATAATAGGTACATTAGATATTCTTATTTTGTTTTGTTCTCATTAGCTTATACTTACGTAAGCATGTCACAACAAAAGAAGTCACGCGTGTCGAAAGACAAAGAGATGACAATCTTAGAAGCAAAACGCAATATTTTATTTGAGCGTATTCAAAACATCTATGAACGCTCAGAAACCGCATCTATTTCCGACAGTAATAGCGAAGCATTTCACAGTTATTGTATGACAATAGATAGTATTCGAACAGATTTTCATAATTTGTTAGACGATTATAACGCAAGATTACTTTCTATCAATCCTGATGAAAAACCGAACTATCAGGCGTACACCTCATTCAAAGATCTTTATTGTATTATTAAGCGTATACAATCGCAATTGGAGGGTAAATGTTCAGCAGAGCCTGTCGCCGCGGCCCGCAAGCCGAAATTACCGCCAATCGAGATTATGTCGTTTGACGGAGATATACGAAATTGGCCGTTATTCTATGCGAGTTTTAAGTCTACAGTGCACGATAATGGTTCTCTGACAAATGCTGACAGGTTGTACCATTTAATAGGTGAACTGTCACCGAAGGCCCAGTCCGTATTTGCAGGTGTCACACCCAGTGCTGAGAATTATCAGGTCATATTTCGGTCACTACTTGATAGATATCAGGACACGCGCGTCCTAGCGTCTACCTACTTTGACCAAGCTTTAAATCTCAAACTGTCCGGCATCGCGTCTGTCGCGAATTTCCAGCTGTTTATTGATAACTTCGTAACCGCGGTTAATTCTCTTAGGAACTTAAAATTAGAAGATCTTTCCGACTTTATGTTGCTTCAACTCGCTTTAAAAAAGTTTGACACTGATACATTCGCGCATTCGAGATGACAGAACGCAATAATAAAATACCTACACTAGATAGTTTTATTTCGTTCATCAAAGATCAGTGTCGAATATTTCATAATACGCAGTCTGGTTCACCTGGCCCGTCTAACACTAACAGCAACAAACAAAGGTTGAATAAATCGCGAAATATTAATAATAACTCGGTCCCTGATCCGCAATCTTACGTAACATGCTCGGAATCTAATAGTAATAATTCACAGAAGTGACTGTGCAGTAATGTGGTGCACGATCATTTATATAAGTGTCCCACCTTTAGTAATTCAAATCCAACCGCTCGTTTTAAATGCGTAAAAAATAACAAAGCTTGCATTAATTGCTTAAGCATAAAACATAAAACAAGTAATTGTTTTAGTAAGACAAAGTGTCGCTTATGCAATAAAAAACATCATTCATTGCTACATTTCGATAAAGATAAACCATTGTCAAGCCAAACCGCTAACCTTGACACACTTCCGTCGCAGGTGCAGGCTACGATAACTGCGCCTATTCAGAATGAGATATCGTTGTGTACGACATCCATTGCGCGGGCGGCACGCACGCGCGGACGGCTTTCGCGCGCTTGTAGTGATCAGAGCAGTGATAGGCCGCGATGTATGGCGCCTAAGACTGTTCGGTTAGCGACAGCGCAAGTTATCGTATATGATGTTAATGGGTCGCCGCACATGGTACGTTGTCTGCTAGATAGCGTATCTCAGACCAATTTAATAACGTTTGAGTTATTCAAACGCCTCGGATTATGGAATAACTTTAAAAATACGAACTCAATAGTCCGAGGGATCGGCGGTTCAGAAAAACATTGCAAGGGTTCCGTAGATATTAAAATACATTCGCGTTTTGATGGAGACATTAATTTTAACATTTCTTCGCTTATCGGGGAGCGTATTACGGACACATTGCCAAACGCTAATGTGGACGTATCGCTTCTCACACACCTCGAGTCATTGCCGCTGGCAGACTCGGAGTTTGCGAATCCGGCAGACATTGATGTTTTGATCGGAGCCGCAATATTCCCGCACTTGCTACTAACTAAAGTGGTACGTAGTGAGCAAAATAACTTACCGCCCGCTATTGAGACGGTATTTGGGTATGTGATTATGGGTACAGTACCCATAATCACATACCCAAATACCGTCTACCTACCTACATTACATACTTCTCAATACGTTACGTCTTGTTGTTGTTCTGTTCTTCAAGAAAACAATATTGATTCTCTTCTCAAGCGATTTTGGGAGCTGGAAGAGGTTACCGCGCCGCCCTTGATGAGCCGTAAAGATCTCGAGTGTGAAGAACATTTCCGCGCTACCACTGTTCGTGACGACAGTGGCAGATACGTTGTGGCGTTGCCATTCTGTGGTGACCCTTATTCGTTAAGCGAATCGTACGCTGCTGCGCTCAGACGTTTCCATTGTTTGGAACGTAAATTTGATGCATCACTTAAGTTACGCAACGCCTATAATGACGTCATTCGTGACTAGATAGATAAAGGTTTTTTGAGTGTAGTTGTAAACAACGAGGGCAACTCTCTGCCTTCATATTATATCCCGCATCACGGCGTAGTTCGCGAAAATGAAACATCTACTAAACTTCGTATGGTTTTAGACGCTAGTTGTAAGACTACATCGGGTCAGTCGATTAATGACATTTTGCATGCCGGCCCCAATCTACAGGGTGATTTATTTAACATCATAATAAAGTTTCGTCTTTTCCAAATCGCTCTGTCAGCTGATTGCCGCCAAATGTTTCTCAATATCGGCGTTCGCGAATCTGACCGTAGATTTCAACGGATCTTTTATCGTTTTGACAAGAAAGAACCTTTATCTGTGTATCAGTTCAATCGTGTTTGTTTTGGACTCAAGTCTAGCCCATATCACGCGTTACGACTTGAATTTTCTGCCAAAATTTCTGCTATCTTCTTGGATAAACAAAGAACGCGGCAATCAGTTCATTCTATGACGTAGCCACTTGCTAATCGTGAGATCCCAGTTTAAGTAAAAATACCGACAGTGTCACGTTTTCTCCACGCTTTCAGAGTATCGTCCTTATCGACCTAGATATCAATGTTCTCCGGAAAAAGAAGAAACAAATTCGGATATCGTCAAATTGAATTGTGGCTCTTCAATTTGCTGAAACATTTACTATAAACTATAAAAATGTGTAAGAATATTAGCCTTTGATGTTTTATCAGATTTACTATAATAATAAAGGTATGATCTATTACAGACTCGGATTAATCAGCAGAAGCTTGGCGTACGGATGCTTATGTAACTTTTTATAAAACCTTCATTTTAATATGGGCATCAGTCTATTTACACTTACGCCTTTATTTATGCTATTATAGATTATCTTTTGAAAGATGATCGTTATTTATTTGAATTCAATATTGATTGTTATACATAGAGACATATTCTTCACAAAAACAATGTATTGCAATCAAACTCGAATTATACACGCTGATTTTTTATTGGTTTAGGAAAAAAAAACTTCATGTCCGAAATAAAATCCTCTATCCATATTCAAAATCAAAATTCATCTAGCAACTTAAACAAAAAAGTTATAAAAGTCAGTAACTGTTGGAAATATGTAGTGACGCACGATTCTCTCGAGTTTAGTATGTTCGTGCGCCGCGCGGTCATGACCTCGCCGCGCGCGCCGTCAACTGTTACCTACAACGGTTGTAGGTAGTTAGTGCGGACCGATAGTGATACGTAATTTACTTAGAAAACACGATGTAGGTAATTACGATGCCAACAATTTTAAACACATGTTTTTTCTTCTTTTGTTCTCTTTTTAAGAACCATTCCCGCACCCTAGTGCTAAATCCTGTGTTACGAAGGACATTACAAACCTACCACTAACGGACACAGGAGTCGAAACAAGAATTTATGAATCACACAAAGTTTTGTGTCAAACATCGTTTAAACCACTACGCCAACCATGAAGTGCAGTAATAAATAATTAGAGCAATAAACGTATGTAACTAAAACCTATTCAATAATTCCTTCGTACATTACTCGGACTTAAGAATCAATAATCGTTGAAATAAGCTGTGGGTTCACGAAATCATAATGAACTTTTAGAAGAAACACGATAAACAAAGAATTATTAATTACGTTGTTTGTCATAGGTACCTACATTATCTTTTGAATAACTAGACTAAGATTTCAACAATGGAAATGTTCAGTACTTGCGTATTTCTAACGTATTTAAAATATTGTAATCACAGTAGGTATTCAAAAATAAATAAAGTAAATCATTTACCTTTGCTGTCTGCTGCCTACATCACAATCAATTTACACCTTTCACACATTGTCTTTTAGTTTCACTTGTGTTTCGTTCACCTTATCTTATCACCTTTGTATTTTAACTACACTTCGAATACGTCGCTTCTTCCATGTTCTGTCCAAACACGTAATAATTAGGTACATAGGAACCATAATACTCGACTTATTACGTAACACGGACAAAAAGTAATGGGATAAAACGTGACATACAACTATCTCGCTGACCTAATTTCTAAAGACTGAACTGAATTTCAAGGCTACCGTCTGCCGGCCCATGCCAAATGAACCCGAACACAGTCGAACGTGATTGGACACGAGTGACGCATTGCGCCCGCGTCAAGCCATCGCTATTGGCTGGCCCCGTGTTGAAATGCAGATGGGGCCCCTCATGCAAGCGAGGCGCGCGCGCAGGATTGGGGGGGGGGGGGTAATCGCAGACACCGCAGTTGAATGACCAATGCCTAGTACCTATTTGTGTATATGACACGATCGAACAGATTTCGTTAGCGTGCGGCAATGGTGATACTTCGTGCTCTCGAACTATTAAATTATTTATTTTCTCAATATTTTTTTAGCTTATATTTCAAATATTATTAGCTGGTTAGGTTCTGTTAACGATAAGTAATAAGATGGCTTTCGCTCCAAAACCAATTAAAAATCAGCGTGTATAGCTAATTACTTAGTTAACGTTTTATAATCAGATCAAAAGCCATTCACTTATATCCCTATCTATACTAATATTATAAAAAGGACTACTGATATTAAAGGGTTAGTTTTTTACATTTATTTATTTATTTCCACAGTACATTACAGGTTTATTACATGTTAGTAATGAATAAACTCTAAAACTATTGACACGATTTCAAAAATTCTTTCACCGTTAGAATGCAACCTTATCTCTGACTAATAGTCGGGACGGGCCGCATTATATAGTCTCATCAAATTTACTAACGCAATAGACATGCTATTACCGCTCTTGTAATTTGCCATAATGTATTCCTTCCAATACGCATTTCATAAAGCAGTAACAAAGTTGTAGACAGCGTTCACCGCTGAACCCATTTCATCTAGTAACCAAATCACGATCCTCATTAATGACATCCATTAGCACAGGTGTTTAGCGATACGAAACAGTTGTTGTACCACAATACCTAACCAAAAGTGTGTAACCACTAAAGAGAGAAATGTTAAAATGCTTTGCTCATTCATTCTCTGATAATAACACAGTAATCTACAAATATCTAAGGAGTACTGTCATGACAAAGCCTATCAAAACATTTACACATAAACATTAAATTGGAAGTACTTCTCAATACGACGCGATGTACTACAAACATTTACACATATTTCACATATAGAAGATAAAAAATTAACCTTGGTTTTGCGCAAACTCCTTCAGTTATTCACCATATCGTCCTCGAATAAACCAAAAATTTCTGCGTTCCAATTTTGCACACGTCGGGTACACAAATTTTGTCGAAATAAGTGGCCCGCGTTATCGAAAATTCAACGGCAGACAGTAATGTGAACAGTGTGTATCAAATTCAATGATAGCAGTGGAAATGAATGTTAAGGCTGTATGACAGTAATTTTCAGTGGGCCTGTAGAGTTTTGAACTGCATAATGTATCTTTTGATGCAGCCTTTTTATTTACTTTTATTTTTATTTATTTTGTTTATAGATTCACGCTTGTATCCCCGAAAGGGTAGGCAGAGGTGTAATATTACACCCACATTTCGCCATTTTATTTACTATGTCAATCTTTATACCGTAGTATTGGCTCAGAAACGAACGGGCTTTATTGGAATACGCAGATATACCTCCTATTTTTAAGTCATATAAAAAACTACGAGTTATAAAGAGAATGTAAGAAAAACGTGGCTGTCCTTCACCACCATCATTATCTCAGCATAGAGATGACCACTACTGGATAACCTCCCCCTAGGCTCTATACGCAGGCCGGTATTATTGTGACTATCCTTATTCAAATAATTATAACATACAGCACTTAATCATAGCTATTATGCATTTCAAGAACAATGAATATGTAAAGTCAATGTACATTGAAACATGGACTTGAAAATATAACTATTTCATTTCCTCCTCCTCTACCTTAGCTAGCCAGTTTTGGATTTTCGATGCTATACTAAACGTTGCTCATTTTGCTGTATTAGAAAACAGATATTTTGATTTCAACACAATCATTGTCTATGTTATGCGTAAACCGTCACTTATTCGTAACCTTGCCTCTTTTCAATTCATTTGTGGATTTCCTTACTAGAGATTTATATTTGACATTTATTATATGTAGCTTATATCAAATATCTATTTCTAGTAGACAATCCATAGATAGATCAAATATTACGACTAGCCGTTAGTCGATACTAAACTGAACGTTGCTAATGTTGCTATATTAAAATACAGATATTTTGATTTCAACACAATCATGGTCTACATAATTATGTTAAGCGTAAACCGTCACATATGGGTGACCTGCGATGTGATTGCTAGCAATGATTATTGTCATTTGATTTGCTTCGTTGATTTTATTAACGCTGTTGTGCCTAGATTGCCATATACTTATAATTTTAGTAAATCGAAATATGTGTTATTTGGCGATGTATTTGTTGCTGATCGCGATACCATACTGATTTACATACCCTAGTACAAACATGTTTTACACATAGTTGAGGCCGAGTTGTATGCAATTATATCGAAAACGTTTACTAAAATGCAGGTTGGTTTGCTTCCCAAGAAGTTTGGTAGGATATTAACATAAAAATGCAGTAGTTTATGCGTTGCGTCTATTGAAATAACACACACTATATAAACATGCACTTTATAACAGATGAAACAAGAGCCGAAAAGTAAATATTAAACCCATAACATTCACAAGATGTAATGGTAATACGCACGTCATAAACATTACACCTCAATGAACGCCATTATCTGTTGCTTATCTTAAAAAAATGAACAATCCCTACGATAAATAAGAAGCAATTTCTATAAAATAAAAAACATTGGCTGGGTCAAAAGGTAGTCATCAGAGGGCATTGGATATTGTGAACAAACAGTTGTTACGCTATAGGTAAAGGAATCATCGTAATTATTGTTTTTTTTTATAATAATAGGCGGCAAACGAGCAGACGGATCGCCTGATGGTAAGCAATTACCGCCGCCCATGGACACAAGCACCACCACAGGAGTCACAAGTGCGTTGCCGCCCCTTGAGGTTGGGAAAAGGGATAGGATACGGAGTGGGATGAGGGAGAAGGAATAGGTCATAGGGCCTCCCGGCACTCTCACTCACCGAACGAAACACACAGTTTAGGTACTGTTACTTTACGTCGATTTTCTGTGAGAGGGTAGTACTACCCCGGTCGAGCCGGTCCATTCATGCTGAAATCAGCAAGGCTCTACTACCGTAGATACCGTGTTATATTTTGGCGTCTATAAAGTTACTAGAGAACGCCAGCAGCTACGCCTGCATTGTTTTTAAATTTACCCGTTTTGGCCGATCTCGTGGGAATTTCGGGAAATCCCTTCTTAGTGCACCCCTACGGTCCCCAAGGAACATACATGCCAAATTTCAGCTTCCTACGCCCAATAGTTTCGGCTGTAGCGTGTCTGTCAGTCAGTCAGTAACGCTATGATTTTATATATTAAGATTATTATAATTATTTTCTCAAAAGTTCAACAATTCTAATGTTGAGCTTATAACAACAAGGAGTATTTCAACAAATATCGGAATTAAATTCGAAATTTTATTTTTGCTACGGAACGGTTGGTGTCGTAGCATTGCTACGAGAGCTACGAGTCGTGTCTTGCTACACTTGACAGCAAGATGGCAGTAAGCGGGTATGGGATGTGGGCAGCCAGGGGAAATGACACAACCGAAACTGGGAACAAGCCATCGCCGGTATTATACAAGAAATTCGAATGAAATTTTATGTACTAAATGTACATACATACATACATAACGTCACGCCTTTTATCCCCGAAGGGGTAGGCAGAGGTGTATTTATACACCCACTTTTCGCCAGATATACTTTAGTCCCACGTAATAAGGGGCGAGCCTATTGCCGTACCGGGCACATTTCCAGACTCCGTGCTGCTACTGAGAATTTCGTGACAGAAAAACCCAATAACACTGCCCGGCCCAGGAATCGAACCCGGGACCTCTCGATCCCACGCGCACATTTATGCCGCGAGACCAACGAGGCAGTCGTATAGAGTTTGATGTCGAGTTTTCCGTCTCTACGCAAAGATGGTATTTGCATCGTGTTATCCCTTAGTCGCCTCTTACGACACCCACGGGAAGATAGGGGGTGGTGACACTTGTATGCTATGCCGTCAACCACACGGCATAACTAAATGTATCGTAAGTATTTATATTTACTTTAATAATATAAAATGTTCTATCGTTAATGAATAAAAGAACTAGTAATATACCCTGGCTTTACACGGCTTTACTATAGTATACATTTAAACCTGCCTGATGAATCGTTCTGGCTATAGCAGAAAAATTGTTCAGTGATTTTGAGTTTATCTGCATCTGCCAGACAGGCGCTGGACTGTGTTTTGTAAAAGATAATGAAAAATCAATTCTTTCCACTCTTACAGTTTATCACCCGCGCAATTGTGACCACAAGACTCGTTCAATCAATCAACACGTTTTGTTACATACAAAACCACAGTTTGCATGTGACGGGACGCAACAGCTGGATATGGCAGCTAACATGTAAATTGAAAAGTCAAATCGGAAATATTGTAAGTTTACAGCTATTGACAAGTTATAACTTTAAGTTTTACAGTTACTACTTTTACAGGTGATACATACAATGACGTTACTTCTAAAGTTATTCGAGAGATACCTGTCTATAAAATTATTATCTTTATTATAGAATGTTATGAACAAGTGAAACGGTTTACCCGCTTTCTTACTCGTTTATTGCGCGCACTACCACTACCACCGTTTTCACTCTCGCGCGCAATCAACGAGTAAGAAAGCGGGTAGACCGTTTCAGTTGTTTATAACATTCTTCCACCCGCAATACTTCAGAGCATCCGTGAACATGGCGCTTGTAACAGTGCCGAAATATCGGTTACTCAAAACAAAGGTTACTTACGTGGTATATATCCCGTAGGAACAGTAAAAAGTAATGAGGCAAATGCTTATATAGTCAAGAAGACATTTAAGAACTATGTCTCAAGGTCAGTATTAAAGATTTTTATATGGTGAAAAACAGTTACTCGTATGGGTATTAATTAGTGGAAAGTATGTGTCAAAGATTAATCATTTAATCTTTGACACGTATTTTTGTAATATAAAGTCTTATAAGTCAGGAAAATACGCTCAACATGCAGAGACCTCTTGAGAACTTTGATCTAGGATTTGGTGGGACTCTCTTTGCGGCTTCTCCATAACTACACTATTGCGCATGGTATTAAGTGTCTACTGTCAGTCTGTCACAGATGTTAGATAAAGCACCTGTAGAGTTCTTCAGGCGCT
Organism: Euclidia mi; assembly: GCA_944739405.2. Classification (NCBI taxonomy): domain Eukaryota; kingdom Metazoa; phylum Arthropoda; class Insecta; order Lepidoptera; family Erebidae; genus Euclidia; species Euclidia mi. The sequence goes on from OX123190.2 coordinate 23,652,225, forward strand.
TAATCTAACTTCTGTCCCAGCGAGTCCTGATTCAAAATAGTAGTATAAACAAGTAAGTCTTGACTAAGGAAATGGCTGTTAAAAGGTGCTTATGAGAAAGCTTTTAGTACAAGTCTGCGATTGTCTGAAATACCCTCATCATCGTTATTATTATTATCTACGAATTCAAAACTTTTAAATAAACAATATAGGGTTGTTTACAGAGTTAAACTCAAAGGTAACGAAGCAGTTACAATCGGAAAAGAAGTAAAGAGCGCCTTTGTTATAACTTTAGTTAAACAATGCTTTGAGTGTCTTAAGCGAGAACTATGAGATATATTTCAAAGCGAAATATTTTCTTGAAAACACGCTTTTGTCAAAGACAAATAATGAATATTTAAAGTAGAGAGTGACGACTATGAATTCGTAAAAGTGTATGTTATAATTTGATATAAGTTAAGTTTAAATTCTGAAATTATTCTCAAAGTAAGCAATAATTAAAAATACAAGATGCGCTTTAAAAAGGCACTGCTTTGTGCCGTGGCATTGAACTCTAGACCTCTGCGTGCCACAGCTCAACATCTCACTTGACTATAACTGAAGAAGTGACAAGAAAAGTTCTAAAAAAATCTTTATATAAAATGTCTTACGTCAATACCGCAGCAGGCGCTTTATTGATTAATTTTGTTATATAATTATATACCTTTGCCTTTACCAAATTACAAACAAATTAATAGCAAGCAAGTAATCTTACCTTCAAAATGACGAGCCAGACAACGTATCCCGCTGCGAAGATAAAGAAGAGAAGAAGAAGCGAAGACAAGTCATTTTCAAAGAAAGTAACTATAATTGCGTACGACAAGATTACTCGTACCTACTTATTTGTTGGATTTGAAAGGACCCCGTCCTTTATGAGGTTGCTCCTTGATTTTCCGCCACACAACAAAAACTTGGTAGCCTAATGAATCCTCCTGCCCTGTTCTGTTGTCCTATTACCAGATTAGCTATACTTTGTACGTAGATATAGAGGCATATGTTGAAAAGAATTGTCTGTTATTATAAATGGTTAATCAGGTTGTCTTCTGTCTGGAGTAATAATACAGGACGGTTGTTAGAGAATAGGCGTATTTATATGAAAATGCATAATTCAGTACTTCTGAATACATAGCTACAGTGCATCATAAAAGTATCGAAAACGCCACTAATTTTAGTCATACAAACACGATTTTAAAAAATAAATATTTTGACAGAATATTTGTTTTTCTTTCTCGCAAACGAGACATTAACCTCAGCCACCGGTGATACCGCCAAGATGTATACATAAATTTTAATATACCTATCTTGTACGTAATCATAACACTAGTTATAGCAGAGTGGTAGCCACTCTGCCCTTGGTAGCTGTGGTTGGTGGCCAGCTTGCGTGGAGACTAAGCAGCCCCAGGGCTTCAAGGCTAGTCTTGAATGCAACCCTGATAACGCAAGCAGCACGATCTTGGACAGTCTCTTTCAAACATATACTTATAATCCAGCTATTCTAATTAAGAGAATACAATATATTACATATCTAAAATACGTGATCCGCGAAATAAAGGTAACAAATTCCTGCATCCAGAAAATTCCAACGCGAATTACATCGTACAGTAAAACAACAAAATCAACGTAGGTACTCACGTAATAAATTTAGAAATTGAACTTGGACTTTTTCTTCCCGCTGGAATATCGTCCCTTGCAAAGCAAACATGGGCTTTGGCCCTAAACAAACACAGCGGTAGTACCTCAACACACAGGAGAACATTTATCATCCGTGTACTTTATCTACATAGGATAGGATATTGTTTTGACATGAGGAGACTAAGTCTTAAAAGCTTATGTACAAATACAACTCGGACGTCCGTGATCTTTTTTACACACACAGTACACAGTTACAGTTTTTCCCTTTGTCGTGTTATGGCATGGCAACAAAGAAATACCTTGTAGTTCTTGTATATGGCTCATATTATCAAGCATTGCTATTATTATTTTGCATGCAGGCCATGATTTAGTACCAGTATGGTGAGGCATTCATTTTTCAAGATTGAGCCAAGTCTTCGAACGAAGTCTTCTACAAATAAACATATCAGATCAAGGCACTAAAGGTATAAAATAAAAATATAAAAGTCAAGTCAGTCCCTAGTCAGTCATAATAAATATACAATTTAGATTTTTTTATTTGGTGTGTTCTAGTTTATCTCTATCTTGACCGAACTCTCACTGTTATTATTATTATATAGCCAGCACAACTAGTCTGGAAAAAAATCCCTTTGTAAGATACAAAGGTTAACACAAGAACAGGACACTACTGTATAAGATTGTGGAATTGTTGAGATTACAGTCATGAGATACTGCAAAAATGTTTTAAAACTACATTTAGTACGACAGCAACGGATGGCGAGCAATCAGGTCTCATCAGTGTTAACTATGCTCTACAATGGAAACTTCTAGATAGCAATCAGTTATAAATGAGTGCTGTTGGCGCTTACTAGCGCTTAATTGGATAGCCCTGAGTAAAAGTCGTGTAGAATGGCAAAATGAATAGGAAGTGGTTTGATGTGACGGTTCATGATCGTTCTGCGTGGCGAGCCTTGGACAAGGCCTATGTCTAGTAATGGACGTGTCCAGTCTGAAATAATGATGATGTTATTATGATGCTTTAGTTGTGACTTCAACATAATTATATCATCCACTTCATCATCATCAGCCTTTCATAGTCCACTGCTGGACTAGGACCCCTCCTTTGAAGGAAGTAATTGTATTGGTAACTGCATAATATAGAATAGAATATATTTATTTGCTGTAATTAGGGTACATTACACATGTTGATTTAATGATAATATAATGATATAAAGGTGCAAGCCCGTTTAGCCAATTTTAAATAGCATGCAAATGTAGGAACATGCAATGTGAAGTGAATTTGTAACAATCATATTTAATAGTATTAATGTCATATAAATATTTATTAATAGGTCAATTAGGCATTCATTACACCGAATCATAATTGCTTGATAAAAATTCTTGGATAGAATAAAAGTTTTTCTGCATGAGCCAACTACGTAACGCTGGTATAAATTTATTTGTGGGCAGTATTTTTACATAATTTGGTAATTTATTGTAAATTTTAATACTCATGGCATATGAATTGTTTTGAAGCCGGCTACTTCTGAGTATCATATTTAAAACAAGCCTGTTAGGATTTCTTATATTGTCACGTCGAGTGACATCTTTTGCCTGTTTAAAAGAATCTGGATTTTGTTTTATAAATTTACCTATTTCTAGTATGTAAAGACAAGCTAATGGGAGTATTCGCAATCTTTTAAATAAAGGTCGACATGATACGTCAGGGGCAATATCGCAAATCGAACGGATGCATCGTTTTTGGGCCACAAACACTTTTTGTATGTGAGAGCTGTTGCCCCATATTAGTAACCCATATCTAAAGACGGATTCTATGTATGCAAAATAGGCTGTACGTGCAATGTTTTTGTTTGTTACTCTTGCCAATTTACAAAGAGCATATGAAAAACCGTTTAATTTGTTACAAATCTTTTCTACTTGTTCTATCCAATTAAATTTTGATTTTATTATAATTCTCAGAAATGTCACACAATTTGTATTCGATAAGGTATGTCCATCATAATTAATTATTATATTATTATTATTAATACATACATACATACATAGACTCACGCCTGTTTCCCGGAGGGGTAGGCAGAGACTACGGAACGCCATTTGCAACGATCCTGACATACCTCACTTGCTTCACTCACTCCCATCAAGTTTCTCATGCATGCTCTTCTGTTAAGGGTACTTCTGACTTGTCCTTTTTTCAGGATGTCTCCAATCTGGTCAGAGAACGTCCGCCTAGGTCTTCCCCTTTGTCCTGTTCCATTCACACTTGCCTTAGATATCTTCTTTGTCAGTCTATCGTCATCCATCCTCTCCATGTGTCCAAACCATCTTAACATGTCTTTCTCAATGCTTGTCACTACATCTTCTTTTACCCCACACCACTCTCGTATCACACAATTATTATTATTAAAATTATTGAAATTAATTATATGTGTCTTTGATAAATTTATTTTAAGATTATTTTTATTCAACCAAGTAATAACTAAAGTCAGAGTATTGTAAATATCATTTTCATGTTGTTTGATTGTCATATTTTTATTTGTAGTCACTATTATCGATACGTCATCTGCAAACAGTATTGTTTTATGTTCTTTAACATCAGGTGAATCGTTAATGTACACCAGGAAAGGTAGAGGTCCCAATACACTTCCCTGGGGAACTCCGAATTCATTTTTTTGTATTCTGATCTATATGTTTCTATATAGTCATTTGAGTTCAATTGAGAGATATCCACACTATGAATCCTATCTTCTAGGTAAGTTTTTAGCCAGTTATGTGCTGGTTCTCTTATACCATACTGTTCCAATTTTTCCAAAAGCAGTTTATGTGAGACTAAATCAAACGCTTTTGACATATCGAGGAACATAACTGTTGTATATATTTTGTCATTGACTTTCTGTAGAATGTCATTTACTAAGAAAAACATAGCGTCCCTAGTAGATTTATTTTTTTGAAATCCAAACTGATTTCGGTCTAATATTTCATACTTGCCTAAGAAAGATGTTATTTTATCATGCATGGCTTTTTCAAACAATTTAGAAAATATTGGCAAGATAGTAACCGGCCTATAATTTTTTATGTCAGTCTTTTCTCCTTTTTTGTATAGTGGTTTAACTACTGAATATTTAAGCTTATTTGGAAACGTGCCAGTGTGTAGTGACAGATTTACAAGAAAAGTAATTATAGGCGTCATTTGAAAACTACAAGATTTTATGATTCTGGTACAAACTGAATCATAACCTTCAGATTTCGTGTTTGCCAGAGACATTATGAGCTTGTGTATGTACAACTCATCTACAGGAGACAAAAAAATAGTGCCACAGGGTTTTTGGAATTTGTGTTGCTGATTTCTTGATTTATTAGGTTTGTGCTAGATATGAAATAGTCGTTAAACGCGTTGGCTATAGACAATGGGCTGGTAATAACTGTATTATGTTACTAGGGCGGTTCATAAGAACCGCCCTAGTAACATAATTATTATTAATAGTTGTACTGTTTGTCTCACTCTTAATAACTGACCATGTCGCCTTACAAGTATTCCCACTATTTAATACATATCTGGCATTACTGAGCTTTTTAGCCGTTATTATGCACTTTTTAAATAATTTGTCATATTTTATGTATTTATATTTATCCTTTTTACATTTTGAATGATAGTATTTAAAGCGTAACTTTCTCTTGTAAAGGCAGCTCTTTCGTAGGCCCCTCGATAACCAGTTGTTTTTATTTGATAAGTTAATCTTTATTCTATTTATGGGAAAGCAAAGATAATAAAGTAGACAAAAGTAATCATAAAATTCATCAAATGCTAAATTAAGGTCGGTGTGATTGTATAAATTTAAATATTGTAGGCTAGGCAGATATTCTTGAAATTTTTTCAAGTTCTCATCTGAATAGCATCTTTTAAAATTATAGACAAATTTAGGTACCTTACTTTTAGATGCAACAGACCAAGTGAGAATCTGGGCAGTATTGTGATCAGATAAATATAATGGTAACAATGAGCCTGAGGCATCACTTATATTACTGATGATTAGGTCGATACATGTTTTTTCTCTAGTTGGTCCAGATATTTGTGAGACTAAATTATATTTCCTGAAGATATCTATCAATCGTCGTGTATTTTGATTTTGTTTGTCAAGATAATTAATATTTAGGTCACCAGCCAATATAAGCCTATTTTTTGAAAATTTTGATAAATATTTATATAACATATGATCTAAATTAATAAAAAAATATTCTAAATGTCGTTTAATTTTATAGGGAATTCTATATATACAAATGACTATTACATTATTAGCATTAAGCTTGATTGCGCAAAGTTCAAAGTGATAAACCATGCTAAACTCATCAAAACATGATATCTTTTTATAAGAAATACCTCTCCTAACTAGTATGCATGAGCCACCTCGTTTATTTAGCCTACAGTAACATAATCCTAGTTCAAAATTAAGAATATTAATATTTTGCTCGGTACCCATTTTAACAAATGTTTCAGTTAAACATAATATATCAGGACTGTTTTTACTACCTAGGTCTGCAAGAGTTATTTCTAACAGCTTTTTTTTAGAGAAAATACCGTGAATGTTCTGATGTAATAGAATAAAGCAATTTGTTTTATAAGGGTCGAAAAAATTCTTTACTCTTTTTTGGAATTGGATCATTAAGTAATAATATGCTACCTCTGATGGCTTTTACAATACCCAGGGGATGATATGGGGTGGTGACATTCCGTATTCTTAATTGGTCGATGAGTTCGATAACGATTTGTGAGGTAATGGTTTTATGTCAGTTTTTATCTGCTGGGCCCTTGTCAAGGCTTTGTACATGCTGAATTGGTCACCCAGTTGCTGCAGCTGTATGGCAGAAGACGCGTTAATTCCGACAACCTTTATTAGTTTTGTTTAAGGCTATTTAGTACAATTTATAATTAATAGGGTCCGTGTGGTGACGGATTAAGAATACGAAATGTCACCACCCCATATCATCCTATGGGTGTCGTAAGAGCAACCAGAGGGAGATTATTATGCAGAGAACAGCTCTGTAAGAGAAGGAAAACTTGATACAAACCCTATACCAACCCGTTTGGCCAGCGTGGTAGAGTAGGCCAATTCCTCCTTTCAAAGGAGAGGCCTAGTCCAGCAGTGGACTTTTAAAGGCTGATGATGAATAATTAATAGCATCCATTTTTATAGTGTGCTCTGCGTAGCCCAAGGTTTCGGCAAACCATCTCTAGGGGCTTCGATTTTGATCGAGCGGGGCTGCACCCTCATCTCATCACCAAGCAGACGAGGAAGTGCCGCCCTCTCGTAGGTGAGTGACCGGGCCTCTGCCAACGAGGACACACCCGGCTCAGCCAGTCTCAAGAGCGGACCAACCCAAGGACCGGCCCACAGTAATAGGTCGCGATGAACAATGATCCGCGATGATCAGGGAGTTCACGTACATAAGGTATCCCCACTATCCCGTAAAGGGAGGTGAGAAGAAAACCAACGACGAAAATATCATAAAATCAGAGTAGATATTTAATATATAAACTAAAAACTCATTGAACTCATATGCAACGTAAAAGCAAATATTCTACACAGGGGGCAAATTAAACATCTCCATGTTTATCTTCCACAACTTCCTATAATTACACTTGCAAAGCATTTTCCAATAGTTTATACGCAAGGTTTAGAGACTTTCATCTACAAATATAATATTTCTCTAAGTTACTATTACGTAGTTGAGAACGCGGTACAGGGCATAATTCAAGTTTTATGGTGCAGAAGATATTATAAGCTACCTTTATATAAGACGTGATGAATCGAGCTAAAGTTGTGAATTTTGTTAAGTTTGAAGAATCCCGTTGGCCCTCCTCTGCGTAAAAGCGCACTGGAGTGTTGCTTTATGATGGAACTTATAGGATTTTTTTAATTATCGATTCTAAACTTTCTCACAAAACTTTGAACATTCTATATTTAGAATTTATTAATAAAACTTTCGTCAGAAACCATCTGCTTGTGATATAAAGCCTTTGTAATGTCTACAAGTTGCTCATGAGTTAGATATTTGAATTCCAAGCAAATTATGTTCAAGATTTTTGATGATTGCGAAATAGTTTTTTGATGCAAAGTACAATTTTTCTTGAGTTGCTCCAATCTTCACTGCTTTATAGTATGAATTTGGTGCGGGCAAAAGAGTTGTTCAGGCGAGAGACAGTCCTAAACAAGCCTTGCCAATCAGTTCACTGAAATCATCGCGGTGTTCTGAGATGTATTTAGCGATGATGAAATCTAATGAAGAACAAATGAAAGTAATCAGAAATGGATATTTCCAGCATAATTTGACTTGAAAAACAGGCATGTTAATTACAAAAGTCTTTTATTTTATTTTCCTTATCCAAACATCGATTTATCTTTTTCTAATCTTCTTAGTCTCAACTTTAACAAATCTAAGATATGTGCTGGCTGCCGGCAAAATTTGATACATAAGAATCTAGTGCCAATTTCATCACTAGACTACCAAAATTAAAAAGCTTAATTCAAAAATAATTAACGAACTATCGCAAAGCAATTCACCCCTAGTTGAATAAGCAGAAAGAAAAGAGTTCGAGTGCTAAAAGACACCATGTGTTTCGGTGCAAACAAGCAACTAACGCTGGCCTCATATGAGGGTAAATCTGTAGCAATGTACGACGCGGCTCTCAAAGGATTTGCTGCGTACAGTCATTGGCAAATATTTGTCACTCTTTGTTTCCATTCACGGAACATTCTTCACCCGTTCCGCTTTAGTTGAAACTTTGTGATAGAGAAAATATTATTACGGACATTTTTCGTATGTAGGTTATGTACACTAGTTATGTGAAATTGATAGTGTCCGAAGACTGAATGTTTAAGGATAAATCGAAATCAGTTGTGGTTCTGATTGATTTCAAAGTATTTTATTCAATGTTAACTGGTTCTTCACCTTGAATGCGGTTCGTTACTAAGGGCATACTGACTGTAGGAACGAATATCGAGCAACGAATACAGAAGTGAAAATATAAATAGGTTCAATTGTTTAACTCTGAGTACAAATCTTCACACTAAGATGTCATTATGAAGCAGAGAGGTCTTCTTAGTACAGTAATTTATAAAGTAAAAGAAAATGCACTACAGCTTTTATATATATATATATGCCTGTTAAACTTTATTGCTCTTAATTCTCATTGTATTTATCCTTATGGCGCTGATACACTTGAGCATTCACCTGTAATGAGCATTCGTGCAAATGTTACAAAACAGATGGCGGTTAAACCCAATATTAAATATATTGAATATTATATAGTGAAGTAAACTTCACTTTGATAGGTAAGAGAAAGATAAATAATTATTTAGGCGGGTTTTTCTGTCACGCTGATCGCACGCCGACGGTCCATATATTCAGAGGATCAAAGTGTTCGCTAGAAAGATCGTGAAAATGTTCGTATCCTATCGTAGCAATGTTCGGCTCTGTTCGTTGTTCGGTTTGACCAAACAAAAAACGACGAATGTTTGCTGATCTGTTATAACGTTACAAGTAAATGCTCAAGTGTATCAGCGCCATTAGGTAAGTAGAGCCTAACAGTGAATACGTCTAATGTGCGCAAATATATGGCTATCAGAAAAATAGGTTTTTAAGTATCTCTTTCACCTCGAGACGAAAAATTTAAAATATTTCACGTATTTTATTATTAATGAGTTGACTGTCAACAAGTCTGCCTCTAATTTTAAGAAAGCCAGTTAGAACCCGGTGACCGCTTTCTCGTTTAACCGGATTTGACCATTGATCTATATAACAACGATTTGACCGAATATTAAAGAGTAAGATCCCAGGGCCGCCAGACCTTATGGGAGACAGGGTATGATTGTCACACGGGTTGGTTGTCACAGAGGTCATAATAGAATATCGAGTGGTCGAATAAGTCCATGAAACGGCATGTCTGAGTACGCTGACATGTGGTACAAATGGATGTGCTACTCACTCGCTCCTACCACTCCGTTTAATCGTCTGTTATGGCCTCTGTGACAACCAACCCGTGTGACAACCATACCCGGTCCCCCTACTTATTTTCTCAGAAACGAAATGTATAGAATAATGTAGTGTTAGTATCTGCTATGAGTGTACGCATACTTGCTAGTTTGGATCGAGGGCCATTTTTTAGGTATGAGGTGCTAGAGGTGGCGCTCAAGTCAAACATTTGTGTGCATGAACATGGATGTTTGTCTTGGTCTTGGTGTTTCTATGTATAATATGTATGTACTTAGAAAAAAAAGGATATATGTATGTTTATGTATCCAATAATGTTTAAGTAATGTTTATCCATTATTTACCCATAGTACAAGCTCTGCTTAGTTTGGGACTAGATGGTGTTGTGTGAATGTGGTAGAATATATTATTTATTTTAGCGTTTCTGCCCTAATTTCGGGCAACCCATACTTAGTGCACCCATACGGTTCTCAAGGACGCACATACACATACCAAATTATAACTTGCGCACAATAGTTTTGGCTAAGCGCTGTCTGTCTGTCAATCGGTCAGTATTCTATATCCCTTCTATATACCTTCATTCCACCGACAGAAAAGTTAACTCCAGGATATAAACTTCCTTGGCCAACTTGGAAGACACTAAATAGGCTGCGCACCGAGGTTGACGGATTTAAAGAGAATCAAGTCAAGATCATCATCAGCCCTTTATACTGTCCCACTGCTGGGCACGGACCTCTTCTCACAGTGAGAAGGGAAGGCCATAGTCTACCACGCTGGCCAAGTGCGGGTTGGGAGACTTCACATGTCTTTCGAGAACATCATAGAGAACTCTCAGACATGCAGGTTTCCTCACGATGTTTTCCTTCACCGATAAGCAAGCAATAATTAACAATTTAATACGCACTTAACTTCGAAAAGTCCTTGATGCGTGCCGTGGATTCGAACCTGAGACCCTCTGCATAGCAGTCTGTCGGTCTCTCCACTAGGCTATCGCTGCTGGACAGAAGTCAAGATCATCAAGTGAAAATAAGTGCGACTGTGGCGTATCACTACAGACAATGAGCCATATGCTGACGTGCTCCAAAGTCTAAAATTGTGCACACTTGACAACGTGCATCAAGCAAGGCCTAAAACGATACGCGTTGCCGAGTACTGGGCTAAAACCGTATGACAAGTGTTGCCATCGACACGAGAAGAAGTAACGGAATAATGAAAAAAAATAATATCCACGTAACGTGGTATTTGTACTGTCGCTTGGCTATAGTTTTAACTAAAAGCTTTTCACAAGACTTACTAAACAAGTAACTTGTAAGGAATCTGGGTGGACTACCGCGATACGAGATTTAGTCCTATTGCAGAAGTTGTCTTTTAAAAGAAAACAAATCTTAGATAAAAATGTTTAGAACATATAAAGTGTAGGTACTATCCGCCAGCCAGTTTCCCTGTTTTTGTGTGTTATCGGCAGGCAGCGGTGGTGACGCGACTAACGATAGCTGTCGGCGTCTCAGTGAAACGTCACAATGATTTATCGAGCCAACCATGAGAGAATACGACCCAGATATTTAGATATAGTTTTTACGAAGTAAAACCTGTAATCTCTGTGTACGTAAAAATATATTATCGGTGGGGTATAAAGATATATCTATAGTTTTGTGGCCGTTTTATGAAGTCTACTGATACCAAAAATGCAAAGAGAAAAATTGGCTAAATATTTTATGTTGTTTCTTACTCACGTAAATTTTGATGGGGCGACAACAGCGCCACCTACTGGATTAAATTATCGCCCATATGTAGCCCAAAAGTCTTCTATCTTACAGTAAAATTCCATTAAATTCGAAGCCATAGGTACCAGAGATTACCTCGGACAAACAGAAAGACGGCCTGAGAAATAAAAAAGGTTGTTTATGACTTGTTATCACGTTGCTAATCAAATGAAAAAATATTATTGAAATCACAAACAAATACTGTAATTTTAACCTTAGGCATACAAGATGAAAAGAAAAAACTTACCTGTATACCGTGAGGATAAAATAACCCCTTAGTAAATATGTATGATTTAAGGGTGTTAGTTAATTACAATGGCTTACATATGGTTCCTGGTTTATTAAGTTATATAGCTATAAATTAAAACATAATTCAATTTCATTCATAAATCAACTTGTAGTGCTCATAGCGAGACTTGGCTTGACGTTCGTAACAGATCGCCAAGTTACGCAACGCTTGCACAGGTCGCAACATGGATGGGTGACCAAGTGTGGCATTTACATCTGAGCGCTACCGTGCTTCGGAGGGCACGTAAAGCTGTCGGTCCCAGTTCTTGTCTCAGGATAACAATCATTAGGCCATGTCAGAGAACTTCGGGCGGTCTGAAAACTCCGACACTAGAGTTGGACACACTCACACGAAAAACAAACAAACAAACAATAAATCAACATAATTTAGAAAATATACTTTAATCATAAAAACAAACACAAAATGCAAGAGCGAATTTTTCTTAAATAAAAATAAACCGGTCAAGTGCGAGTCAGACTCACGCACCGAGGGTTCCGTACAACCCCCCGTGGGATCTCCACCTTGTCGTGGCGGGGGGCTCAGTAACCGTAGGTTTGAGGTACACCCACGATGAAGCTAAGCGGGATCCCGGTAGGGGACGCTCCATGTGGGCTTGAGTGAGGCCTGCGTAGGATGCGTCCAGGGTGCGGGTGCGGGGGACAGTTCTGTCTGTCCCTCGCAGTCGGGTGCGGTCGCGGGAGGAGAGGCGTGTCAGTGTTGCGTTGCCGCGCGCCCTATCTCCCGCGACCAAATGAGGCGCACCATTGTTGCGTCGCGGTGGGGCCGCAGAGGAAGAGGAGATGCTGTTTTGCGCAAAAAAAGGGTTCCGTACAAACCTGTAGGTGTATATATATATTTGTTTAAACTTTATATATATATAGAAGGCAGCGATAGCCGAGTGGATATACCAACAGACTGATATGCAGAGGGTATCAGGTTCGAATCCACGGCGCGCACCAATGACTTTTCGGAGTTATGTGCGTATTGAATTATTAAGGCGCTGTCCTAAGCGACTGTTTTGGTAAATGAAGGGGTGAAGCAGGGGAGGTGAAGGGAGCTTAGCTGCGTCTACTGCGGGGCGCCCCCCTTCATTCTCATCGCGTGCGGCCGTATTCTGGCGACATCCATATTCCAATATTTCAAAATCGCAAGCAAAACGTTTTAGCATATTGAATTGAGATACTGATATTAAAATTTATATTACATACATCAATCTGTTTGTACAATATAGTCATAGCGCAATTTTTGTTCTCAGTGCAGCCATGAGCAAAACTGGTTTACATTAGACGTTATAGGTATTAATAGTTGACGAAAGTAGGTAAATACCTACGTGCCAAAAGATGATAAAAATAATTAAGTCAGTTCCATGTATGGAGAGGCCATTATCATGTTTGTTTTGTTTTGTATAAAAATAGTGAAGCAGTTCATAGAATACCTACATCTAATTCCATTGCTGCCAGTTTTCAAATCTGTTTTGCAATATATTGGCTGTGACATACACATTTTAGGGGTTGTGAGTGATTGGAGAGGGAGGAGGAGAGGTCTTGAAACCTCCCTCACCATTTTCACTTGCCGGAAATACTTGGTTTCCTCTGAAAAAAAAATCTCCAAACATCGGTGTGTATGGCACTGCCAACTTCCACATTCATCACACTAGTTTAATAAACTAAGGTTGTCGGAGCCCTGCGAAGGGCTCCTATTTTCGGATTAAGGGTCAAAAGAGAACCTAACATAACCTATTTATTTACTTATTACAGTCGCACCTAACCCAAGGCACTCGAAAGCAATGACGCACAAATTTGACATTAGCTGTCAATATGATCATTCCAAGATGGCAGTTTTGCGTTTCGTTTCACGTTTTTCACATAAAACCTAAAAATGACATTTGTAATACTAAAGTATAAAAACTATGTGCCGTTTTGCATAATTGCCGAAGTATTTATGAAATGGAAATTGTTTAAAAATATTTAGACGCAACTCCGGCAGCCAAAATTACTTTTAGGGGATTAAAACGAACTACCTTAAGTCCCCTACACTACCAATACCCTCAAATTCAGGCGACTCGTTTCGAAACCCAACCCATTATTATTTTTCAAAATAGATGAAACATCAAAATTAAATGTGGATATACCTTATTCATGAGATACTGCTATGTCGCTTAGAAAATAATAGAATTAGAATTTGAGTTACTGCTTTTTCGTTAGCTCTCCTCATACATGTTTGTATAGAAAAATATAAAAAAATTCTTTCGCTTCAAATATGTGTTATAATTAAATATTTATCATTTATTAACGAAATACAGAGTTTACAGCTCATCAAAAGTTAGCTGTCTGCTACAACCCGGCAGGTTTTCTTTATTCTCATCGAATGTTAAAGGCAGTGTGTGAGGTGATAAGGCTTCAATACTTATTATTTGCTGTTGTTCACGAGGCACAGTTTCATTTACTTTCTGATCTCGCAATGCCATCCCTTGAGCTTGACAAGAATCAACAATTTCAGGCAACTGCCGATTCATATAAAACGCCACAAGCTTTTCTTATCCCAGAAAACATCATCTCTTTCTATAATTTCTATTTTTAGTGGTATACTTTTGCAGGGCAGTGATAGCCGAGTGGATATACCAACAGACTGCCATGCAGAGGGTATCTGGTTCGAATCCACGGCGCGCACCAATGACTTTTCGGAGTTATGTGCGTATTGAATTGTTAATTATCACTTGTCTCGTGCCTTGGAGAGCACGTTAAGCCGTCGGTCCCGGACTCCCGGTTGTCATGAAGATCTTTGACAGTCGTTACAGGGCGTCAGTACCTTCTAAATAAACTGACACTAGTCTAAACCATTGAATATCGCTATCCCTTCGGGTTGCGGAGGTCAGACAGGCAGTCACTCCGTGGAAAAACTAATATTCAGCCAAATCCGGTTAGACTAGAAAGCGGACCCCAGACTGAAACTGGGCTAACGCTAAGAGAAAGAGGTGGTGTGCTTTTGCCACTCCACACAGCAAATAAACACTTTTGTTTGCGTGTAACGTGGCGTTGCCCCTGAATTTGGTAATAACAATTACAATATTTGTTTAGACTAGTCGGTTCACTTTTTTATCATGCTTCCATATTTGTATTTTATTTGCTCTTATACTATTCTCCAGGCCATTCTTATAGGCAACTATAGAACATTAAATTTCCACAATCGTGTTTGGACCAATTAATCCATCTGGCGTGGCACTAATAATCGGATAATCCACAAGGCTCGATTGTTACATTTTCTTGCTTCGCCAGTTGTTGCAAAGCCAGTTGTTCATTTTAGATTCCATGCGCAACTGGTTTTACATTGCAAATATTTTATTTGTACAAAATATTTTTACTAAGTTGGCTTTACTGCTGCTATATCTTCTTTTAACCACTATACCAAAATTTCAATCTGTCAACATATTCTTACGCAATTCGAACCAGTCACTGCTATCCCTCTTGTAATTTTTGCTTATCACTACGGAATTTAAGTCAAATTTGTTAAAAAAGTTGTTTGGCATTTCTTGGCTAGCTCTTGAACAGATCGTGTTAGGAATGACTGCAGTCAAATGTGTGTAAGACGTTGCAGAACTGTTATCTTTAACTTCACTGTAATTACAATAATGAAAATTAGTTACGTACTTTATTATTAAAAAAATACCATTTCTTGTGTTATAGCAAACAGAGAAGTCACCTTCTTACTTATAAATGATTGATTTTAGAAATTAAAAAGATATTAGATGTACTGAGACATACCTAATAGTTTATGAATAAGTAATCAAAGTTTTACCCGATGTACTTAAAAAGGTTTATGTTCACAACACAATAATACAACATTCGTTATCGCTTGTGTGCGGATTGCGGAGCGCCATATTAGCGCTGTTTATTGTTCGCCGTGGCGGCATCTTAGCGCTCCAGGCGCTCTGACAAGCTAATACATTTGAAATATAGGTACATAAAATGATTCGATTTTATGTTATGACTCTTTCAAAAATTGAAAACTGTGGCAGCTATGTATTGTGAGAATAATTTATATAATTATATTATGCATAATCGATAATATATAAGTAACATAGTTAGTCATAAAAGACTCTTATGAAAATAATTTGTGTAAAAATGTTACATATTTCATAATCACTTGGTCATGGATGAATTTCTATTTTATTACGACGCTTTCTTGTACAAATCCTTTGTAGAACTTCATTTCTCTAATTGTCCATATTTTATTCTTCTAATTATATATTTATAAGCACAGAAACAATAACACATTAAACGCAACAAGAGTATAAACTTAGGTCCTAATTATATGTGCCCATAGTTACATGAAAAGCCTATTTGATTCAAAGTATTCAGTCTATAACATAAAACATGAAATTACGAACTCAAATCGGCGTATTATAATAACAAACAGGTTTACGTAAAATTTCGTGCAGCGGAGACGCAAGCGACATGACCTATCTCTCACAGGGCTCATAGCCGAATGATGAGGTCTGGGCGGGGCGTAAACTAGCAACTGACACTCAGTACACCGCTTATGCTAATAAGGTTTAAATTGCTGAAGCGTTTGATATTGATGGGATCTACCGAGCGTCAAAATCATAGACGTTTGGCAGATTTTATTTAATTTTACAAAATATACACGTATAATATGAAAATAAATAGGGTAATTCTTTAGTTCATTAGATTTCCGACAATATTATCAAATAAAATATGACAGCTTACGATCAAAATATTGCAAACAGTGAGACGAAAGATTATTTTCTGCCTCGATTTTGTGATTTTTTTACCGTGATTCTATTTTACATACATGAAAAATTCTTTCAAAAGTCTTTTGTTCAAACTTTTGAGTTTAAGCTCTATTTTTTGCTAGTTTGTAATATGTACCGTTATGGCTAGATGCGCGACGAAAAATTAGGTGTTTCACGGCTTCTGAGGTATAACAGCGCCTTAATTATCGCTTGTCCCGTGCCTCGGAGAGCACGTTAAGCCGTCGGTCCCGGTTGTCATGAAGATCTTTGACAGTCGTTACAGGGCGTCAGTACCTTCTAAATAAACTGACACTAATCTAAACCATGGAATATCGCTATCCCTTCGGGTTGCGGAGGTCAGACAGGCAGTCGCTCCGTGGAAAAGCTAATATTCAGCCAAATCCGGTTAGACTAGAAAGCGGACCCCAGATTGAAACTGGGATAACGCTAAGAGGATGATGATTTATTTAAACTTTATGCACATAAATTTTACAGAGGCGGACTTAATGCCATAGTCATTATCTACCAGTCAACCTTTGGGTGATGCAGAAGATACAAGTAATAGGTGCAATTCATAAATTTGCATTGAATCTTAGACAGAAACCTAATTAATACATATATAAATATATATATACATTAATATAGTACTTACATACCTTATAAGTTATATATATACATATATATTATACACATACCTATACAATACAAAATACTTTACATATATACAATATAATTATATACATACAACATAAATAGACGATAATCCTACGATGATTCAGTTTGTGCGTCTATGAAAATCTGGCGAACTCTGGTTTTAAATGTGAAACGGCTAGTGGACATCCTGATATCGAGAGGAAGAGCATTCCAGAGAAGGATAGATTGAATGTTAAAGGAAGAATGTACAAGGCTAGAAGTGTGAGAAGGACAAAGGAGAAGAAGGTTATTTGAGGAACGAAGATTTTTCTCATGTGTATTACAAAGAAATTGAAAATGAGGTGTTAAATACGCAGGAGCATATGCGGAGTGCAATAAAGAATAGAGAGTACACAAAGTACGTAAGCTACGCCGTTGACGAATGGGTAACCATCGTAACTTTAATCGGTGCTCTGTAATATGATCATATTTGCGGAGATTGAAAACGAATCTAATGCAATTATTGAGAAGGCGGTCGAGCTTGTTGAGCTGATCTGCATTAAGGTCGAGGTAGCACACATCACCATAGTCAATTATAGGAATCAATTATTAAAGTCTGTACTAACGTTGTCTTCGTCTTGACCGGCAGGAAGTTCTTCAGACGATAGAGCGACCGTAAGGCACCCGTTTCTTTACGACTGACGTTCGCTACCTGGGTGTGCCAATCAAGGTTGGTATCAATATATAAACCAAGATCCTTGACGCTAGAACTAAACGGGATAATTTGCCCATCAAACATGACGGCTGGTAGTGCCTGCAGGTCAACCCTGTTTAATATACGGGAACTGCCTACTAGAATGGCCTGACATTTATCAGGATTCACTGCCAATCCCAACCGTTTCGACTAATCCTTGATTGCATTAAGATCTTGGTTTATTGCTCCTATTGCAGAATGTAGATTTTCCACCTTGGATTGTGTGTAAAGCTGCAGATCATCGGCATACAGATGGTACGCACAATTAAGTTCATGGGTAAGTTTGTTTAGTTCATTCCCATTAATAAATAATGGGAACAAAAGTGGAGAAAGTATTCCGCCTTGAGGAACACCAGAGTTCAAGTCACACCAGATTGATGAGGTTTCATCAACTCGTACTGACTGCTGGCGTCCTCGAAAATAAGATGAGAACCATTCCAGTGCCATAAGTGAGATCATAAGGTAGGAAAGAATTGAAAGAAGGAGGTCGTGATTGACGTTGTTGAAGGTGTTTGAGAAGTCCAACAAGATCAAAAGTGTAACCTTGGTTTCCTCAACCCCCGCACTCATATCGCCAGTCACCTTGAGCAATGCGGAGAGAGTACTATGTCCAGGTCTGCATCCAGATTGAAGTGGAGACAGGATATTGTTATGGTAAACGATCCCGGACAACTGTCTCTGAACGCACGACTCAAGTACCTTGGATAGAAAAGGAAGTATGGATTTAGGCCGGAAATTTGTCAGCAGAGTGGGATTGGAAATTTTAGGTAAAGGTGCGTCCTTTACCTAAAATTTCCAATCCCACTCTGCTGGGCTTATAGGCTTTACGCCATAGGTGGGGAAATTTATCTGTGTCGAGGGAAAAGTTCAGGATATGGGTAATTTTAGGCAGAATTTGATCAAGGATAACTGTGATCATGCGACGACTAATGTCATCGCAACCCACGGCATTGGACTTAATAGATAGGATAGTTTTTAAATCTCACCAGATGATAAAGGAAAAAAGGGGAAAAGGGTTTATGTTTGGACGAGGTATACCGTCCAAGTAGGCCATGGTTTGACACTTGGTTTGGTCGTCTAAAGTGAGAGTGGTAGAAAAATGACGATTAATGTCATCCAAACCAATAGTCACCGGTAGAACCACTTGGCAGTGAGATTTACCAATGCCCAGTGATCTTAAAAACTGCCATACATTGGCAGGGGATGAATTAGTAATGTTTTCGTGAATATGTCAGCGTTTAGCGTTGCGTACCATCTGATTGCACCTGTTCCTTGCTGTCATGAAGAAAGACCAATTGTCTTCACACCGATCCTTTTTATACTTTCGAAAAGCTCGGTCTCTGCGTCGCATTGCCATCCGAATACCCTCTGTCATCCAAAGTGCAGGTGGACGCTTCAATTTGACCTTTCTAATGGGAGCATGCACATCGAATAACCTCTTAACTGTGTTTTTGAACAAGACTACTTTGTCGTCGATAGTGATGGCCGATGTCAACGGTCTCCAGTCAATTTTTGCAGCATTCAACCTCAATTTTACAACGTCCATGCGCCCAAAATAACGCAAGTACAGAACTTTAGAACACGGCTTAGGAGGCTTCAGGACATACGAGAGGAAGACAAGGCCATGACGGGAGAAGCCAGGAGCAGGATGTTGACCGTGAAGGTGGACTAAGGTAGGATTAGAAGTGAGGATTAAGTCCAACCAGGTGTCCTCCCCGTTAGAGTTGTGGTGAGTGGCATTTAGAGGCAAAACGTGGAGGCTGGCAGACTCGATGATGTGGGTGAGTTTGAGGGAGCGAGATGAAAGATGGGACAGAAGGTCAGTGTTGAAATCGCCCATGATGATATGATGTGCGTACTCAAAACCCAGCGATTCTAAAACCGATTCCAAATCAGTGAAGTAATTGACAGAAGGAGGACAGTATATGTACTACTCCAAGAACCAATTTAGTTCCCCTGACCCAAACCTCTAGAAAAAGATACTCCGCAGAAGTAGAGTTTTGAGGGGAAGTAGTAAGAATTTTAAAGGATAGATTGCTACGGATGTAAACAGCAACGCCTCCGCCTCGCCTGTCATTCCGGTCGTTCCGGATTAAGACAAAACCAGAAAGAGGGTATAAGGTAGAAAGGAGGTGAGGTTTGAGCCAGCTCTCGGAGATCAGGATGGCATGAACGTTGATGTCGTTAAATGTAGCTAAGAGTTCGTTAGCTAATCATCATCGGAAATAGACATAATAATTTATATATATATATATATATATATATATATATATATATATATATATATATATATATATATATATATATATATATGTATATATAATAAATGACCTCTACACCACCCGCCAACTGAAGCAATTGACAATATACTCATCTTACAGCTATAATTACATTCTTTAAAATAACACAAACCAAAAAAATACTGTGATTAAAGTTAGCATGACAAACAATTTTTAAGAAAGAATTGTTTCTGAACGCATCCGTAAGAGTTCAAATGTCAGTACAATCATATGTCATGTCACTTTGACATTTAACTAAAACAGTAAACACCTACAAAAAAGTTTATAATTGCACTGATTTAAATACTTGTAATTAGGAAAAGTGGGTTATTGATTACGAAGTAATGTTATCAAAACATGCTAGTGGCTCAAGACAAAATAGAATGTGTCAATACAAATATTCTGTTTACATACACATTAACGAACAAAATGAAACAATAGAAAGTTCATTATGCGGATGCGTAGAACAAAAAGAGACATTACTGGTTATACCAAGTTCAGCTAGAGGTACAGTCAGCATCAAAAGTCGCTGACCACATTCAGATTTTTAAAATCAATGAACATAATATCATCCATAAATCGCTCAACAAGAAGGGCGCCAGTATTGAATGAACATCATTAAAGTTCAAAACTAACTGAACACTACTTGTCAAAGGTCACTGAACACCATTTTGTCAAAAATGGCTGATCGTTATAATATCCGAAAACATTTAGAATCCTCAGTTTGAATTTATACCGTCGACATAATTATAGATTTTTTAGTTCGATTGAATTGTAACCTTATTCGTAAAGCAATAAGACTTATTTTCAGAAATCACGCAGATTCCGTTCAAATTCATGCCGTCGACTTAGTTTATGATTTTTATAGTTACGATTATTGAATTAGAACCCAATCCGAGGGTCTAGTATGAAATTTACACGGTGATGATAGGCTAGTCGACGGGAACAATTTTCATCATCATTCTCTTAACGTTATCCCAGTTTCAATCTGGGGTCCGCTTACTAGTCTAACCGGATTTGGCTGAATATTGGCTTTTCCACAGAGCGACTGCCTGTCTGACCTCCGCAACCCGAAGGGATAGCGATATTACATGGTTTAGACCAGTGTCAGTTTATTTAGAAGGTACTGACGCCCTGTAACGGCTGTCAAAGATCTTCTTGACAACCGGGACCGACGGCTTAACGTGCTCTCCGTGGCACGGGACAAGCGATAATTAACAATTCAATACGCACATAACTCCGAAAAGTCATTGGTGCGCGCCGTGGATTCGAACCCGAAACCCTCTGTACGGCAGTCTGTTGGTCTCTCCACTCGGCTATCGCTGCCTTTTGACGGGAACAATTTTCATACATTTCCTTAATGCGCCCTCTATCGATCGCTACTATCCGATAAGGGCGCTTTTAGAAAATCTGTGGAAATAGGGTTGTTTCCAACTAGTCAAATCAAGCACTTTTAATTAAATGTCAAAAACGACCTTTGTCAAGAGTTTTGTATGAAATATGATATAGTGACGTCATAGTGTTTTGCTGTCAAGTAGAATACTTATTATCAATAAATTGACGATAAAAAAATGTTAAATTAAGTTTTAACATTAATTGATGAATTAAACTACTATTATTTTGACATGTTTCACTAGATAAAAATACTTGTATAATTTATTTCACATGCAGGAAACTTCTGTGACGATCGCGTACAAATCTCGTGGTTTGTTTGAAAAACAAACTCTTGGTAGACCCCCTATATACCTACATATAAGACTCATTTTCAGAATTCACACAAATTCTGTTTTAATTCAATTCTTTGTAAAACTGTTTACCCTTGCTTGAATGTAAAATAATATTTCTACTTAATTATCACTTTGTATCGAATGTAGACCATTGCGGTTGCAATTATTTATCATCTATAAAATATTGTATTAGCAAGACTATTGTATTATATAAAATTATTTACTTCATAATACTTTAATAATAATATAATTAATCACATTAGTTTATCAAATGTAACGACCTCCTTTATTTAGTTCTCGGACGTCACTGGCCGTACTGGCCGAATGACTGGTGACGTGGTGTTATGCTTTTTTTACCATAACTTTGTTTGGCTACTTTTGAAAAGTCATGGTCACCTACTTATACCCTTTTAAGATAATCATTCATATCTGGCGCTTGTCATGTTGAGCAATTTAGGTGTATTATGGTGTACAGCGATATTGAAAATCTAAATGTGGTCATCAACTTTTGATGCTGACTGTACCTGAAGAAACTTTGGGATACTTTTTGAGTAACGGCTCCAACTCGTCCAGTGAAGTAACTTTGAAACGACTTCCATCAGGGCACTTGATATTTGCAATGCCGTCTTTAGTCCAGCAACCCCGCATCCCGAAATGTTGCCTCGCCTTACTGAAAGTTGCCAGTCGCGCCTTGGTCAAGAACTCCCTGACGGATATTGACGACCCTTTTAGCTTGGTCTTCCCTCTCCAGACAGCAGCCTTCACCTCCGAGCTGGCAAACTTTTCCACAATGGGACGATGATGTTCTTTGCCATTGCACCCAAGACGATGGCATGTCTTTATGGAACTTTCAGAGACATCCTTCATCGCTAATCTTGTCTGAAGAACATCTAGAACAATAGCCACACAGTTTTCCTTATTGTGTTCTGGAATACCTGAGAAAAGGCTTTTCCTTCGTTGTCTCATGTCAATGTTGTCAACAGCCTGAGCGCATGCAGCAATTTGCTTCCTCAGCAGCCCGAACATAGAGAAAGTTAGTTCCCGAAATATACGGAACTCCTCCGCTACTTTGGCTTCAGTATCTTTGGCGGCCGTTCCACTTTGTAACTGTGCCTGAAGCTAGTCCATTTTTTTGGTCACACTTTCTTCGAGGCTCTTCTGCGCTAGTACATCATCGTCATCAGCCTTTAACAGTCCACTACTGGACTAGGCCTCTCCTTTGAAAGGAGGAATTGGCCTACTATACCACGCTGGCCAAACGGGTTGGTATAGGGTTTGTATCAAGTTTTCCTTCTCTTACAGTGTTGTTCTCTGCATGATATGCTCCCTCTGTCGGCTCTTACGACACCCATGGGATGATATGGGGTGGTGACAATCCGTATTCTTAATCCGTCACCACACGGACAATAGCAAATACAACAAAGCGCTAGTACAATATCAGCGTATTGTGACATATCTCCAGAATAACTTGCTGTATCTTAGTGATAGTGATGATAGATATGGTGAAACTGATCAGTTGGCAGGTGGTGTTTGTGCAAAGTTCTTAAGTGTCACATACAGATCTAATAACACTTGGGCATATAACTGTAATTTAGTTATATAAAAGTATTTTAGTTATAATTAGCACAAAAATAGTACTTACTTTATATGTGGTAAATCTAATTTAAACTATATTTCAAATTTCGAATGTGTGGTTACTTTATTTGCACCTACCGCCAAAAATAAAGCTATATAATTACCTATTTAAAAATATATGTGATGTAACTAAAAATGTAAGGTAAGTATTCTAAATTTTTCTATGTGCTATAAAACGTTGCTTTATGCCAAATTTCAAGATTCTAGATCGATTGGAAGTACCAGTTGTTAGTAAAGTTAAGTAGTTTTGACTTGAGCATTTGAAATGAAATTCAATTTTATACCTCTATGGGTTCATGAGGAAAGGGGTAGAACCTTTAAAATTATTAAAAATATTTTAATTATATGATGTTACTAAAAATTTACTGTTTTCGCAATTTTTCCTTTATCTGTGCTATACGACAGTGCTTCGTGCCAAATTTCAAGATTTTGAGTTCACGGGAAGTACCCTGTAGGTTTTGATTCCTTTGCGAGTAGTTGCGAGTTTGAAAAAATGCTTAAATTGCTGTTTCTGTTGATTGCGTCGACATATAAGTTTGATTTTATTATAGCTTGGCGGTGTTATAGACTTGAGTATGTGATATGAATTTCAATTTAATAACTCTACGCGTTCATGAGAAAAGAGGTAGTAACTTAAAAAAAAAACAATATTATATGATGTAACAAAAAAATTAAATTTTCGGAATTTTTCCCTTAATCTGTGCTATAAGACATTGCCTCGTACCAAATTTCAAAATTCACGGGAAATACCCTGTAGGTTTTGATTCCCTTGTGAGTTTCGAAAATTTGCGAGAATTTGCGGCATAAACAGCTGTATTTTTTTATTGCGTTAGCTTAGAAGTTTGATTTTGTTACAACTTAAAGATATTATAGACTTGAGTATTTGATATGAATATCAATTTCATATCTCTACGCATTCATAAGGAAAGGGCTAGAAACTTTAAAATTATAAAAAAAAATATGTGATGTAAATAAAAATTTACGGCTTTTGCAATTTTTCCTTTATCTGTGCTTTAAGAGGTTGGTTCGTACCAAATTTCAAGGATCTGAGTTTACGTGAAGTACCCTGTAGATTTTGATTTCCTTGCCAGTAGTTACGAGTTAGAAAATATAGTAAAATTGCTGTTTCTTTTGATTGCGTTGAGAAAGAAGTTTGATTTTGTTACGGCTTAAAGGTATTATAGATTCGAGCATTTGATATGAATTTCAATTTAATAACTTTACGCGTTCATGAGGAAAGTGGTAGTAACTTTAAAGTTAATTCAAATATTTTTCTTATATGATGTAACTAAAAATTTACGGTTTTCGCAATTTTTCCTTTATCCGTGCTATAAGACATTGCTTCGTACCAAATTTCAAGATTCTAAGTTCACGGGAAGTACCCTGTAGGTTTTGATTCCCTTGCGCGTAGTTGCGGGAAAATATGCGACTTTAATTGCTGTTTCTTTTTATTGCGTTGACATAGAAGTTGGATTTTGTTAAGACTTAAAGGTATTATAGACCTGAGTATTTAATATGAATTTCAATTTAATTACTTTACCCGTTCATGAGGAAAGTGGAAGTAACTTTAAAATTATTACAAACATTTTTATGATATGATGTAACAAAAAATTTACGGTTTTCGCAATGTTTCCTTTATCTGCGCTAGAAGACATTGCTTCGTACCATATTTCAAGATTCTGAGTTCACGGAAAGTACCCTGTAGGTTTTGATACCCTTACGAGTTTCGAAAATTTGCGGAAATTTTTGATTGCTTCGACTTAGAAGTTTGATTTTTTCACAGATTTAAGGAACAGTAGATTTGAGTATTAAATATAAATTTCAGTTTGATACCTCCACGCGTTCCTGAAAAAAGGGTCTTGACAGACGGACGGACAACAAAGTGATCCTATAAGGGTTCCATGTTTTTCCTTTCGAGGTACGGAACCCAAAAAATAACGGGAGTTTTAATATTTCTAGGAACTTTTAGTCTAAGCCAATAATATAAAACTAGACATACTTATAGAACATTATAAAGAAATAATAGAAATAACGAACATTATCTATTCTAGCGAATTATTTCGTTATCTAAATCAGTACTATTTTGGCTCATCAGATTTGCGTGTTCGTTACATATTGCATTTAAAACAACGGTACAATTACTTCCTATCTTTATTTCTTGGACAAAAGGAACATGTTTACAATTTCCTTGGTTACTTTCGTGGCAGATCTGGCACCTCTTCATCCAAAAAGTCTTCTGATATCTCAAGAAACATGAGGATTATCTTTTCTTTGCCAATTATTATATGATAGATTGTCTTCAAGTAAAACCACCATCATCAATATCATCATCTCGTATCCTATTTAACATCTTAATTAAACTAATTCAGAAATAGAAAACAAGCTACATTTAATATAATCAAATTTATATTGAAAATAACAAACAACGTAAGAATATATAAATACCTTTCAGCACCGTCCCATACAACGTGGGGTTAAAAACACCCAGGACCTGCTTTACGAGCACGGTCCGCGCAGCACTGATCCAAAGACAAGAGTCGATGCGGCAACGTTTAACGCCCAGCTACTGGGAATTTCAATGTTATTGCTCGATTATTACTCATAAATCGACGTATTTTTCTCGAACTGGAGTTAAAAATACCCTACGTTGTATGCCGAAAGTTAAACATTCGCGATATGTATATATCATACAAAATAAATTAGCGGGTCTTAATAGCGTAAACTTAACTTGCACCGATCGTGGTCGCGGAGACCACGAGCACGAACGGTGCAAGACGATCGAAACGTCGGAAACAGCCTATTACATTATAACATTTATTCTTTAAATAAATAAAGTTTACGCGATTATGACCTGCAAAATTATTTTGTATGATGTACTCCAATTTTGTTTCTAAGTGTGTATAGACGTATAGATCAAGTAGCTGACGATAAGTGTTAGTTGAAACAAATCACGCCTGTATATTTGCAAAAGTTAATCTCTCTCGAGGTTATTCATGGCGACCAATGCTTGACAGGTTACTAAAGAATTGCATGCATTCCAATGTACACATTGATCATTGCAAATTCCAATTATTTAGTCATGATTTTGCCAATTGACTTA
The DNA here is from genome assembly GCA_944739405.2 of Euclidia mi. Lineage (NCBI taxonomy): Eukaryota > Metazoa > Arthropoda > Insecta > Lepidoptera > Erebidae > Euclidia > Euclidia mi. Next base: position 23,678,794 of record OX123190.2, read on the forward strand.
GACCTAAGGCACTTAGAAAGCTTAAAAAAAGAAACAATACACTGCAGAATATATTTATAGCCGTATATTTACAATAAAATTAAATGTGTCAAATATTATATCCTAGTTACAGAACTTACTTCCCCAGCTATATTAATGACAAATCGGAACAGAATGCTTTTGTATAGCCCTGGGGCAAAACGACGGAACGATACGAAATTGTATTTTTCTTCTTGTACCTCTTTATGCATCAGCGAAAAAATACCTCAAAGAAAACCATTCTGCTCAATTCTTGTTCCCTATTCGATAGGGTTTGAATAAATGTTTTAAAATGCAATTTCGCAAACGTTCCTATTTTGTTTTGATTGTATGTGAGCAGAGCTTTGCATTCGTATTGAATTTCGTTTGATATGCTTTGTGTATGTAATCGTATTTTAGCTGCTATTGTATTAAGTACGCTTTGGAATATTGTTATGATGATATTGCAAGTTTTTGTATATAAATTACTTTATGCACTCAAACAAGTAAGCATGCCGTAATGTATTGCATGAACTATTTGTTAGGCACTGATTTGCAAAACTTTTTATTCCAAACGCACCCACCCAAGACTGAAAATAAGTAACAGTATTTTTTATTGATATATTTATTTTTTTTGGTGTCGGGTTGGAAAATCCTCATGGAGTCCCTCCGCCCTGGGGAGGAAGGACGAAGGCGACTGTCAGACTCTTACTGACTAAAAACCAACCCGTGCTCCTCATGTATCCATGTGTCGGAGGGTAGGGTTTCACCGAAGCATTCCTCGCTACCCCTCGACGGATATTGGCCCGCCAGATGGTCAGGTTGCCCCGAACGAAACCCCCTTGGCGGCAGACGAAGGTGTTGGGCTCCGCCGCCAAAACACTCAGCGGCCGCAGAGGATAGGGAGGACGGCAACGCAACACCGCATCCCCTCTTCCTCTGCGGCCCCACTGCGACGCAATGATGGTGCGCCTCCATTTGGTCGCGGGAGATAGAGCGCGCGGCAACGCAACACCGACACGCCTCTCCTCCCGCGACCGCGCCCGACTGCGAGGGACAGACAGAACTGTCCCCCGCACCCGCACCTTGGGACGCATCCTACGCAGGCCTCACGCAAGCCCACGTGGAGCGACCCCTCCCGGGATCCCGCTTAGCTTCACAGTGGGTGTACCTCAAACCCACGGTTACTGAGACCCCCACCACGACAAGGTGGAGATCCCACGGGGGGGATTGATCAATTATCTGTTGTTATTGGAATTTCCCTAACCTAATATTCAACCTATAATTCCTTAAGTAATTATGTTAAAAATAAACAAGATTATTTGTATCTTTAGACTATCAAATATTGTACCTAGTACTTGACATTATAATTCCTAAGAACATGCTTAGTTTGACTAGGCATTATAGTAATAAGTTCCAATCCAGGTTTATTTCATTGCTAGTCATAAAATTTTGATATAATATTATTCCCTGTGTCAACTACAGGGCTTCAGGTGAAATTAAATTACGGTCTAATATTCAACACATTAGGAGTACGCAAAGTACTTAAGAAGACATATGTCACTGGGCAATACTTATCAGGGCTCTATATAAAATCTAAGATTTCGTTTATGGTTTACGTAATGGACTGCCGAGACGATGGTCCCGGTTTCGATCCTCAGATACCCCGGGCACACCTCTGACTTTTCGAAGTTACATGTGTATTAAAAATGTTAATTATCGCTCGCTTAACAATATGCCCGGTAGATGGCAATAGGCTCGTCCCTATCACATTCGGACCAAAACATAGCTGGCAAAGTATAGGTGTGTAACACACCCTTAGGGGATAAAGGCGTGAAGTTGTGTTACGTTTTAGTAGTTTTGTAAATATCACAACTCCATTTAATTATCTGGGTGTCGTAAGATGTTATATTTGGGAAGAGACGGAAAACAGGACATCAAATCCTAAGTATTCTAATCCGTTTGGCCAGAGTAGTAAAGTTGACAAAATACACTTATTGTCTCGCAATGTTGTTATGCGACAAAGTAGAAGAGGCCTATATCGAGTAGAGAACTACAAAAGACTGTACTAGAAGGACACACATCACACATAGCAAAATAACCTTGTGCTGTATTAAGCGTTGAGTATGATTGCGCGACTGCTCGAAGAGGCGCCCTACTATCAGTAGTCGAAAGGTAGTCATTCGTATTAAACTCTGTTCTTTATCTAATTATAGGCAAAATTTGGTGGGCCAAGGAATGTTTCCCTAAGATTATAAAGCCAAGTTGATTGCTTGTCTAAACATACGCACGTTGTTAGGGCCTGTGTAAACCACGTTTTTTAAACGCGCCTTCGACGCGCGTTAGTAAAACGCGCGTCAACGGCGCGTATTTATCCTACAGAGCAGTTTGTTGTCGTTTGTATCGATTCAAACGCGCGACACCGATGTGACCACTAGCGCGCGCGGGGTTTCCCTCACAACGAGGGTAGTGTGAATCTACGCTAGTAGCAATCCAGCAATTTGGCTCACCGCACTTGGAACAACACACCGTCTTTGGAACAAAAATATGGAGTCTTTCGAGGCAGAAAACTTTATAACTGAAATTCAAATCCGTTCAAATCTCAAGAAGTTCTTGAAATGATGAATACGACAGTCGATAACAATTTGCAATTTTTTTTCACGTCCTATTAATTTTCTAAACGTTTTTGTTTAATATCCACACAATCTTCTCTCGTTTGTAAATGGGTGTACCCAAAAACGTCAGTAATTTTTCTTCTTCCTTTTTTTTTTAAATAATAACAAAGCGCATGCAATCAATGCTGTCTTGACGCCATCTTGCTACTGCTGACGAGGTTCTGATTAAAAACGTAAAATGCCAGCGCGTTTGTATCGATACACACGCGCGTTTGCATCGCATCTGTATCGCTACACACGTGCATCTGTATCGATTCAAACGCGTATTTGAATTTATTCAGGTGTGCAAAGGGTTACAGGCTGCGTCTGACTTGCGTGCGTATCGCGTCTGTATCGCTGCAAACGCGCATCAACGGTGCGTTTAAAAAACGTGGTAAGCATAGGCCCTTACAGTTGCCAACAAGTTTGACACGAAATGTAGTGTATCAAAACTATTTGGCACTATTACCATTACCAAAACTATTCGACTATTGGCAGCACATTGCCAATCTTCAGGTGCAAAGGTAGTCAACATTTACATTAACCTCGTTTTCCCTAGTAACTTGGCAATGCACTTATATTTAATAGATTCAAAATTATACAGGGTGTCACAAGACCCATCACCGAGCCGAAGGCTACTCTTTTTGAACATCATGTCAAGTCATACTAAGTAAAAATTATACCGGGGGAAACGATTTATTTTTTAAGTAGTCAGATTTTCTAAACTGAAATTAAAAGTGCGCGCGTGCAATTCCCGAAATACCTTCCTATCCATGGGTGCATAGAAAATCTATAGAACATATTGGCGGGGTAGTTATCGATATTGTAAAGAAAACTTACGTAACAAACAAAATTGTTATTTCATAATATGTATCATCAAGGATGCTCATCAATTTTTCAGCGTACTCGATGCATTGCCTCATCAATGAAATGTAGCCATTAAAAATCGCACGCTCTGTAACAAAAAGAAAATATGTTTACTACGAATTGATTTCCAAACTTTCATACCTGGATCTTTTTATTCAGAAATCTGTAAATATTTGAGCATCAATAGTTTAGGCATAAATGGAGCACTCATTGAATATCGATAGGTATTGTAACCTGGTAGAGTGAAACATGCACATTGATTCCTGACCACCTCGAATATCATATTTTTAGTCTTATTTTCTTCAAGTCTTTTGTTGTTATGATTCAAAATCATGTGAACGTAGAAATCTTGCGGTAATATATTAGAATATTACTGTGCAGGCGAGCTAGTATCATCTGGTGCAGACACGATTACAATATCGTTATCGATTGTATATGTATGTAAGCGACTTTATATAGTGTAATGGCCATATAGAATTATAATAATTAGAAGCTTATATATATTATTTAAGCACCCAGAAAACGTACCTCAGCGACGAAACAATGTTACTATTTCAATTAACTGAAAAATAAGTGTGCTATACTTCTGTCTTTCCAACGTCCGAGCGTTGATACGAAAACACACAATACGCTCTTAAGCCATCTCAGATAATTATCTGAGATGACTCAGGAGATCTACGATTTTTGTCGGGCTTATCATATGATAAAACTTACTGTTATGCTGAAAATCGCGAGGAACCCGTTTTTGTGACCCGAGTTTTTTTCCAGGTATCGGATCGAAGAGGAATTTTTAGATTTCATTTATGATGATGTTCAATCAATCCTACTAATTTCCTGCTAGGTGCGAATTTTTGTTCCCGCGGATGCCTAAATTAACCGGACTAATTATTATAGAGCACTGTGGTTAAACGGATATAACTCGACAGAAAAATAAAACGAATAAAACTTATCACATAAATCGAAAGACATAAAGCGTGGCCTCATTCAACATTCGAAATACTACCTCCTTTAAAACTTATTGCTTCTTAAGCATACGTATATACATACGTAGTTACTACCGATAATTTTAATAGAACATTCGCAATTCAGAATATATATTCTTTGTGAAAGGTTTAAAACTTAAACTTAACGCTTTATCTTCGGAATATCGAACAGTAAAATGTAAAAGTACGCCAAGTCAGGTAAAGTTCTGAAATCGTATCAAAGACTTCATGGATTGTACTAAAATTTTACACCACTTTTACAAAAGGTTTTCTTAGTACAGAGTATTTCTCTATGAACATAAAGTAAAGAAAAGGCACGGAACGGCACCGCTCTTAACTATTCAAAAGTAACCTTTTGTAAGGCACTGTTTTATATGTCACACTAGGGAATAATGTCAACATCATGCAAGAATTTCAAGCAAGATTTTTGTTCAGCAATTTTAGCTGAAAGGCTATGTTTAAGAGATTATCGTTTTGGTCAAGATAAAACGAGAACCCATTGCTTACGGTGGTAGTAAGACGAGCCAGCTGCTGAAATGGCTGCATTCACTCTTTCATTACGTACGTAAACCTACAAAAATAAACAAAGCACTGAAGGAGGCTGGCGGAATCTGTAGCAAGAAGATGATGGTGAATGAGGATTTAGACTCCAGCACGTTCGTTTAATTTACTTACTTGAAAGCTCTGAGAAAGGTTAGTAAACTACTAGCCCAATTATGCTTCTGTAGTTCGGATAGTACCTAATATTAATATGTTTTCAAGTTCCAATAATTAAAATTTTTCTATTTTGAACACAAACGTACGTGGCTTGAGAATCTTTATTCTACCATATAATAAGCGTAAACGAAAAAATGTAGGGGAGTATTTTGTAGACATATTCATATTCCAATAATAGTCGAGTTCGGCGCGAAAAATCGTGACATTTACGGATGTGGGTAAATCAATTCGGAGACGGGTGCAAACATTACCCGTGTCAGCGAGGCGCGAAGGTCCCTCGTACATACGATTGTTTTGCGTAAAATTGATTTCGACCCTATTCAAACGGCATAAATACTACCGCGGTAACTTTACCGGGGATATTTTGGTGCGTTCATCGTGACAGGCCCTGGCAAACTGTTGTTATAGATAACAGAACGGCCAACCCAACGACTCAGGTAAACATTGGCTTTGTCAAATATTATGCGGATGAAATTTCAAGCATTCTTTGTTTCCACCTCATGAACCGTCGCTTGGATCTCTGTTATTATGTATCCTTTCATATTTAATCCTCTATTGTATTTGATAACAATTTTTCCTACTTATTTCGTTTGTTAAATTATTTCGTGTTGTTATATAAAGTGAGAGCTTGTTATAGTTGATATATGAAAGAGCTCAATGCAGTCCACTGGTGTTGTTGTTTGAATGTCATAGTCGTCCTTTTGTAGTCCTGATTGCATCCAAGACTTAAACACTTTGGAGCCCGGGGCTCGCTTAATAGTCTAAGCAGATATGACAGATTATATATTTTGTTGCTTCTATGTTTTCCTAATATAACAGGCATTTACGTCTTATTTGTACATTTATCATAATTATAAGCATATTAACCTGTCTTAGGTATGAGTGTGATGGCAGAGTACAATTTCGCTTTCAAGCCAAACCAGACCTCCATTTCGCAACATAAAATCAGACCTTGTCGGCTTTGTTTGTATTTTCTACTTGTACAGTAGTAGCCTTCCATTTCCAGAAACAACTAAAAGCACGTTCCATTTCCGAACATAGATCAAATCCGCAACATCGAGCCATTCAAGCCTATTTACTCTTCCACGAAACAGGGATTCGTATAATGCAAATGTCAATCCCGTCCACTTACACGGAGCCTGGTCCGGCAGGGCCTATTAACCGGGTGTGTGATGAGGTGTGGCGAGGGGCAAGAAGGGTAAGAGACGTGCGGGGAGGGTTGTCCGTCAGTTGATCCGATCGCGCCGGGACGAGCTGATTGATAACGCCGATTAGTGATACCCAACCCGTCCACGAATAAATTGTCGACCGATTTTTTGTAAACTTAAGTCCGAGCTAGACGGTTTATGTACCTACGTGAATATACCATGTGTGTGGAAAATTCAACACGCATCGCTCAAGCTGATATTTCAATTTTAGACTCTATGACGGTACTATCACATATTTTTATAGGTAAATCAAAAATATATGTTCTTTAAACAGTAATTCGTATGATTCGATACCACAAACCTGTCTTAACCGCTTTACGTGAAGGGATGCTTCTGTTTAAGGTTAAACCTAAAAATAGCTTCATTTTCTATGGAAAAATATATATGAAAATAAAGTATGTAAGTTTTTATCATATTGCCCAGTGGGAAGACCAATAGGCTGCCACTGGTAGACTGTGACAGTGACCATGGCAGCAAACGACCGCACATTTGCTTACCGTTATAGGTATCATCATTATTAAACGTATTGGTAATACTTAAGAATATTCTCGCAGAGTACTAGAAAATAGCCATGAGTAATGATTTATCATATTACTTAGAACACAGGTTACACCTTTTTCTCATTTAAAACTAGATCAGTAGAGAAAATCGTAATTTTGGGACGTACCTAAGATCAACGTTTCGTAGGTACTGAAGAGGCCGGCTTTCAAGCTTCTACGTGGAAACAAAACCACCTACTACAGAAATTATATTTTTTATCACACACACAAAGTGCATATTATGTATACCTATTTCGTTAAGAATCAGCGTTAATTGTGTACAGCACTGCCGAAGAAACAAGGAATAGATTCCAACGGTGTTAGGTGCTCTAAAATTAGAATGAGGAAGAAAAAGGAATTAAATAAATGTGTGTCACGGTCAGTTGTCTATCGTACACATTTCCAGTTTTGATGGCGTAAGCGAAAACTTCTAATCTGACAATCGAACTATCAGACCTGGGTTTCACGACCAAATATAGGACACAAAAATAACCTAGTGTTTTTATGAGTGTATATATTTAATTCAATCACATATTTGCCTTTACCATTATTGAAAATCACCACACTACCACTCACAATAAACCTACAAACAGTCCAGCTCACCAGAAAGTTACGATCCAATATTCAACAGTGGTAAAAAATTGGATTTAAAATGGGTACCTAATTCAAAAGTGGTCATTAACTGTTCCGTATATCATGTTAATATTTTCGGCTTGAAGCGACTGGCGTATTGTGTAATTATTGGCTAGACACTGCGCCGAGTATGGCGTAGGTCCGATCCACCACCGGTCTAAACTTTGTACAATCGACTGCGAGTATGGGTGTCTTTTGTTTGAGTGTTTGTAAACTTAGCCGCGTAACAGTATCTACTGCTATTAATAAAAATGTGTATTTTTACTAATAAATGTATTATTTATTGCCATAAGGTTTTTGAAAGACTGTCGTGATAAATTTTGATTCTCATCAACTCGTTGCAGTCCGAGGGAACGCCACAAAAACCGATCTCTCATTTCAGCCGCTGCCAGCTTCCTTCCTGCCAGTCGTGATGAACATATTTATCGTTTTTTTTATTTATAGTCTCACGCCTGTAACCCTGAAGGGATAGGCAGAGGTGTAAATAATACACCCATAGTTTATTATTATCAAGTTATCGATTAAAAACGGATACATTACGGCTTCAACTACTGTTGAAATACTGTCCTTAGATTTGCACAATCATCATGGCTACCTGGGTTATATTCAAGAGTTTAAATAATTGTAGCTGTTTGCTTTATTTATTTTCCATAACGGAGGGTGATTCGACACTTTCTCATCTACAAAACACAGACATTTAACAATCTTAATATATAAAATCCTTGCGTTACTGACTGACTGACAGACACGCTACAGCCGAAAGTATAAGGCGCAGGAAGCTGAAATTTGGCATGTATGTTCCTTGGGGACCGTAGGGGTGCACTAAGAAGGGATTTCCCGAAATTGCCACGGGATCGGTAAAAACGAGTATATTTAAAAAAAATGCAGACGTAGCTGCTGGCGTCTTCTAGTATGTGTAATAAAATGGTAGCTATCCAACAATTTAGGCGTTTAGCAATATTTTTATTATATTAAAGTATCGTGTTTACGGATGAAACGAGCGTTTTTCGTTTCAATGAAATAGGTATAAACAAATTATGTAAATATTGAGAACATGCTGTTAAAATGTAGTTATGAGAGTTATTTGTGTGAACGTTTGGGACAACTGGACAGTTAGGCTATCCCAAATCAAAACTCAATAACGTAAGGTATTTGTTTACGAAATTGAGTTTTGCCGATGACCGTTGGACAGAAATGATCTTGCGTGGCAGCCACACACCAGGGGGGCAATTCTCCTATTTTGACCCGACTACAGTGAAGCCAAAAGGAAGGGTAATGTTTTTGGCAGTCTATGTATGTATGTTTGTATGTACCACCGTAGCGACTAAACTACTGAACCAATTTTAATAAATGGGGTGTCAATAGATTCCTAATAATGGCCCGGGTGACATAGGCTATATAAATTTTAGTAAAATATTCTATTATAGAATTAATGGCTCAAATCTCAACCTCAAAAAATGTTTAACTGAGATAATTATTTCGTGTTTGGTATTAAAAGAAAGGTATTGGTGAGCACATTACAAATATGTACATACATTATACTGTTTCAGGCAAAATATAAGTTTAAAACGCGGTTGTAGTTACAATTCACGCGGTTCAGTCGCTTTGCGTTATCTATGTTTTTTCTTTCTTTCTTCATATAAATATGACAATGTAAATATTGTATGGTTTGTTTACATGCCCCATGGGGATAAGGAAAAGGATTTAAAAAAAAGTTAAAAACTACAGCCCGAATACGTCAAAAAGGGGGTCTAAAAACAACAAAACAAGAAAATAGCTCATTCTGATAAAAATCCAGATAAGTATAAGTACTGAAATACTCAAGCTAGAGCCGTGGTCGCACCTAATGTGGGTGCTAGGAACACTTACCTGCATTAAACAAGCATGACAGGTAACTACATGTACACTAGTATACAATAGGTACAGGTATTTTGTTGATAAGTTTTTGAACATTATTCTCATACAATAAATGTCTACATTTTTAAAAGACAAACTTTAATAGCGGCAGCGTTTTCCAATTTATTGATGCTATTAAAGACTGTCTTAATAGTTTTTACGTGGAATATGATTGAAATTCTCAATAAAAAACGCATGTAAATTAGAATCACTACTTCAAGCCGCGATAAAGATCAAGATATTGTACTTAATGCGTTGTGAAGACTGTAAATGGTTACTCGTTAGGCGTTTAAATAGAACCACTGGATACACCACTGCTGTGTTTTTTGTCGAATCGTATAAATTGCCCTAACATTTGCAAACCATGGTCACGGTATGACTAAGATTTAAGTTTTAGCCCTTCAAATAAACACAATTGGCTATCAAAATAATATAATTATAATAAACATAACATTAATTGACGTACAAGTATAATCGAAGACGTTTTTTTCCCTTACAATTGATGCGCTTGCTAAATTATCCAGTCCCCACCGCGACTGTCATCGCACGCAACACGATCGTGCCGACATGCCTTTTGCACCGCTCATTAAAACAAATCAGGCTCATTCCAACGTAAACGGCAAGTAGTAACCTTGATTTGCATAGTTTTGCATCGAGCAATATATAGTGCAAGCGGTGCAGGCAGTTGCGAAAGCTATAAACTATCGCTTCCGACGTACCGAGCGCTGAAGTGAGCTGATAATAAATAGCTAACTTGCCGTGCAATTACGCCGGCACTGGCCATAGAATAAAACAATACAGTTGGGTATTATACCATTCATTATACGAGCTGTACGGTAGCGCTTTTTTATCGGTATCGATAAATTGACCAGGCTACCAATTACCTATTGTAATTGTTATGTAGGATAATTGTATTTACATGTCATTGACTTCGGTAAAATCCTGATGCGTTATCCTGGACGCATACAAGACTAGTGCTTAGCAGTTTGCCCAGTATCAAGTCTAATCAGACTTTACAGAATGATGAGCTTTTCTAGTTCCTACGAAAGATTTTAAGATAGTCAATTGAACAAGCCAGTTAAAATTTGGTATTCTGGGTATGGCTATTCTTCCAATGCAAGCAAAACGAGGACAATTTCCTAAAGTATGCCATTAACAAAAAGATTACTTAGCCTTTTGTTTATAGAAGAAGCAACTAATAGCACGTATCAATCTAATGTCCTATCTGGCATAATATCATCATTATCAGATAAGGGCACAGACAGGTGCGCCCCCGCCGGACGCGATACATCCGCACCATCCGGGACCAATTTCATTAACTATGCTAATGGTTAGCTGGTTTCTTAAGACTTTATATCAACGGACGGGCCTCCGTCCACTATGAGAAAAGTTAGGTCACAGCCTAAAACGCTGGCGTGAACGCATATGTATTCTGAGAACAATATGGAGAACTCTCAGACATGTAGGTTTACCCACTATGTTTTCTTCAGCATTTAGCAAGCGATTGTAAACAATTCAATACCCGTATAATTTCGAAAGTCAGCGGTGGGCATTTTTGTGAAGCAATCTGTACGTTCACCACTAAGCAATTTTATTGTTGCCGTACTATTCATTTGCATATAAAACAAAAACACGTATTTACTTTAGCACAGAAGTAGAAATGCAGGTTCGCGATCCGTTTGTAGGAAACGATTAATGTAAATTGTAAATTCTTGCAACATTTATTACCAGTAGTGCATCTTGCGCACAATTTGGCTGCCATAAAGAGATGGATTGAGACACCAGACTAGTTCCTCTTTGATAGCTCACCACTTTAAAGACGACTTTGACTAGGAACTATTCTCGGAAGCAAATATGTTTGACTGCGCTCTTAACGTAAAGTGAAACTACTTGGGCCGCTTTTATTTGAATTGAAATTCACTTAAATGTCTAACTATGTAGCCATTCCCCGTGGATTCGTACGCGGATAAAATATCATTACATGATAGAATCAAGTATAACAAAAAACAGATTTGCAGCCTAAACTTAGAAAAATAATTGATATGCAGTAACTCTCACCTTTTATTTTAACACTTGCAAATTTATTTTTGCAACAAAATGCATTTATTGCAAAAGTAAATATAGAGACGACGTGCGTAAATTATCAACCATAGAAATATAAATAAGAGTTGTTTATTATATCTATGTTATCAACGGAGACCTATATATTACAAAAAAATGTATCAAATTCCGTTCAGTCATTTTCACATAATGACGTACTGGGAGTTTATGAGACATGACATCATCTGTGCAGTCACTTAACCTAATCATCAGAATCATCCTAGCATTATGTCCGTTGCATCCAAGACCTATGCGTTGGATCCTGAGGTTCGCTTACTAGTTTAACCAGTTATGACAGAATTTTAGCTATGTCACCTAAGCTGATATAGTCCTCAATATTGTAATAATGTTTCGTTCCTCCTCACTTACATTGAAAATAAAAAGATATCAATAGCGTAACATAGATTCCACATCCGACTATAGGAGAATATTTTTATTTTTATGAACTCAAAGTGTGTGTGATCCCGTTTATAAAATTGTAGCCATTCTACGCGTAATAATATTGGCAGTGTGTACCGTTTAGGCATAATAGGCCATCGCATAAAAGTTATTTATTCTAAAAAATACTTTTATGTAAAAGTACTTATCTATTTCATAAATGTTATTGCAGTTTTATCTTGTACTAGAGGACGCCAGCAGCTACGCCTGCATTTTTTTTTTAATTTACCCGTTTTGGCCGATCCCGTGGGAACTTCGGGAAATCCCTTCTTAGTGCACCCCTATGGTTCCAAAGGAACATACATGCCAAATTTCAGCTTCCTGCGCCCAATAGTTTCGGCTGTAGCGTGTCTGTCAGTCAGTCAGTAACGCAACGATTTTATATATTAAGATTACAAGAAAATTGCGATATAAGGTATGTTATTGCTGGTAAATTCTGATAATAATTCTGACCGTCGTCAGTAAGTTGGGCGGGGTTTCGAGTAAAGAAAAACTCAGTAAAAGCATGGAATAATATATTATGTAAATCTGCGTTATAGACTTCAACATCGCTCGCTTCTTCTTCCTATAAGATTTTATGTTTCTGATAGAAAAAGCCTCATAAACAGAGAAAACATAATTCCGCATGTTATAAAAAGCTTGCAGCTTTACACACGTCAGTGATTTTATGTTATCAAATTTTCATCTGTGAACAATGAAAATGCTTGGCTGAACAAAATAAACCAGGGTAGATAATTTTTGAATCGATACAAAATTATAGTAGGATGGTATGGGTTTCCCATTGGAAAAGAAAGAGAATATAGCAAAAATTTAAGGAAAAATAAATTAAGGGCGATCTGAGATCGGGAAGTGGATAGGGTTGCGATTTTAAGGGTAAAAAAGGGTTTATCTCAATTGCCAGCAAAACTACAAGTCCTACGGGAAAAGCGTCAATGGCAAAGTTGTAGGTAATAAAAAGATCTACAACTTTTGTATTTACACTTTATTCACACAACGTCATAATTTATGTGAAAAATTCAAATAACCAAGTTTTTGGTTTTTTATTTTTAACTTTTACAATAGTTTTTTTCTTTTACGCGAAATTTGGTGAAAACTTGCCTTTTTATGTTCCAAACAGACTGTAAATGTTTTTTAATTAAAATATTTATTTTTAAGCCTTATTTTGACTTAATATCAAAATAAAACCCTAATTTTCAATTGAAAATTCTCACGTCAAAATATCAGCTTTTTTTTTAAATTGTTCGGCAAATGTTCTTTGAAATCTCTACTTTCTGATGGTGTGAATAAAATATACATTACTAAGGTAAACGTTCTCAGAAAATGCAAAGAAATGAAACAAACTCGAGACCAATTTTTTTATTCATAATGTACAATTTGGACATATTTACTTTTATATTTACTTTAATTACTCGAAAAACGTAAGATTCCATGCTACATTGATAAATAAGAACTTAAAAATCGATATATAAAACTAAAATTAGCAACCAAATACAAAAGTTGTAGATCTTTTTATTACCTACAACTTTGCCATTGACGTTTTTTTCGTAGGACTTGTAGTTTTGCTGGCAATCGAGATAAACCCTTTTTTACCCTTAAAATCGCAACCCCATCCACTTCCCGACCTCGGATCGCCCGTAATTTATTTTTCCTTTAATGATCGCTATATTCTCTTCCTTCTCCAATGGGTTTCATCCTACTGTAATTTCATTTTACATTTTACCGTTTTCTAACGTATCTGCACTGGTCTAATAATCCAATATCATATAAGTAAATTTTTCAGTAAAGGTCAGTCCGAGAGACGGTTACATATATGTATCTACTTATTTGTTTTATTATCTTTCAGCTTTGTTGGGAATCCGTCCCAAAGCCAGGCACAGGTCTCTTCATATTATGAAAAGGTTTGTGCCAAAGTTTGAGAAAAAACACATGCTCTAGTGGGACATTTCATATACAGTGCTGATAATTAAAAGTCATAGTCTACCTCGCTGGCCCAATACGGTTAGGCAGACTTCACATGAACATCGAGAACTTATGGAAAACTATAATACATGCAGGATTCATCGCAATGCTTTCTTTCACTGTTTCGCAAAAGATAATTAACAATATAATAATAATATGCACTTCGAAAAGTTAGTAGTGCGCGTCATGGCACGCGTGAAAAGAGTCTCTTTTCATAGCAATCCGTTAGTCTACCCACTCACCTATTGCCTACCAATTTGTATATTGATGTATCTCAAATAGTAAAAAAATATAAACACTGTCTTCGAAGCTGCAAAATGATACTAAATAAGTAGAAACAGAAGTGCCAATTCAGTAAGTCATTAGCAACGCACGAATTTCAAGCATCACAGGCACATACGCACATAGACGCATGTGTAAGTACCTAAAACAGTGTGAATTACGTAGATAATTATGTAGATTTACAATACATTAACGTTTATGTATATGTACAATAACATAATATTAATGTTTCATGATGTAATGGTGTGAGCAGGACTCACCACTATCGTTGCATCGCAAGGGCACGCACACCTCTCCTCCCGCTCGCCCCGCCGCTTCCAACACGCCAACGGCATCCGCTGCAACAATGTTTTATTACTCTAGATATTATTTATACTTTATTACGCCACGTGAATTTATTATGTGCCACGGTTACTGCTAGTGGGGCTATCAGTAAGGCAGGTGGATAGAGACAAAAATTGTATGATATTCTAATAGAAGTTCAGTCGTGTGGTTATAGAATAATTTCTCGGTTTGAGCAAGATGTCGCTGACTGCAGACAACGCACAGCCGAAACTACTGGGCCGAATTAGCTGATATTTGACATATGTATGTTCCTTGGGGTGCATAGCGGGAGCACTATAAGAGCATTTTTTCACGCGGGTGAAGCAGCGGGTGAAGCCTAGGTTCTAATAAAATACTGCCTAGTTTAGCACCATGAAAGTCGTCCAATTCATCGCGATGATTGGAAGCGTGTTCAAAAGACTTGCAGCATTGTAGCGTTGTATATTTTTTTGCCAAACACTATGAACATAATTTATTGCTTGAGTATGATCATCATCATCAGCCCTGTATATAAACTGTCCCACTGCTGGGCACGGGCCTCTTGTCACTATGAGAAGGGTAAGGTCATAGTCTACCACGCTGGCCAAGTGCGGGTTGGCAGACTTCACATGTCTTTCGAGAACATTATGGAGAACTCTCAGACATGCAGGTTTCCTCACGATATTTTCCTTCACCGTTTACATACATACATATGTATGTATGTATGTAAACGGTGAAGGAAAATATCGTGAGGAAACATAGACTCACGCCTGTTTCCCGGAGGGGTAGGCAGAGACTACGGAATGCCATTTGCAACGATCTTGACATATCTCTCTTGCTTCATTCACTCCCATCAAATTCCTCATGCATGCTCATCTGTTCAGGGTACTTCTAACCTGTCCTGTTAAAGATAAAGATGTATTTATTTGCTTAAACATGTGTAGGTAATAGTACATAATGATATACACATTAGATCTTAAATACTATATTGTTGTATCGACATGTTTGACCTTTGATAGGTGTACAAATGTGTAGGCATCTATATTTATAAAAACACATCAGTGCCACAAACTATTAAAATTAAAAGTCAGTCTGCAATAATAAACTTAAAAAAAAGAAAAATATTAAAAAAATAATATACAAATTACAATAAAAATTATACATTAATATCGTTAATAAAAAAACTGAAATAATATTAACTTTTATGATAGTTGACTGTTTTACACACTCATAGAAATTTGTCATTCAAAAACTCACAAATATTGTAATAGCATTTTCCGACCAGTTTGAGATTTAATTTTTTTTTTGAATAGACCTTTATTCAGCTGCCTAATGCTATCTGGAATTTTATTATAGATGACTGGACCCATACATACTATACTTTTATGCAGCAGCGCTGTTTTTGCAGGATGTATACGAATTTTGTTCATATTGCGACGATTACGTTTTACGGTGTCTGCTAGTGTGGGAAACAAGTGTGAGTTATTTCTAATAAATAGTGCCACTTCTAGTACATACAGTGATGGCAACGTTAGGATTTTATGTTTTATAAATAATGGCTTGCAGCTTTCAGTACTTTGTATCCCGAACATAGCGCGTATACATCGTTTTTGCATTTTAAATACCATATCTTTATTTGTTGAGTTGCCCCAAAATATTATGCCGTATCTAAGTATAGATTCAACTAGTCCATAATATGCTAGGAGCAGTGCATCAATGCTAATAGTGGGGGCAAGCTTATATAATGCATATGAAAGGCTGTTATAAGGATGTCTCCGATCTGGTCAGAGAACGTCCGTCTTGGTCTTCCCCTTCGTGCTGTCCCATTCACACTTGCATTATATATCTGCTTGGTCAGTCTTTCGTCATCCATCCTCTCCATGCGCCCAAACCACCTTAGCATTCCTTCACAGTTTAGCTAGCGATAATAAAAAAATTAATACGCACATAACATCGAAAAGTCATTGGTGCGCGCCGTGGATTCGAACCCGAGACCTCTGCGTAGCAGTCCGTCGGTCTCACCATTGGGCTATCGCAGCTAGCCTAGCTTGAGTATGATATCAATAACTATTAAATTTTGCATTAGTAGATAACTCACAATGTGAAACAGTTGAAATGAAATGAAATGAAATGAAATGATTTATTCGCATAAGATAGGGTTATACAGGTGTTACAAATTTATTCTAGGTACATCATATCTCGCCGTAATAGGCATACGAATGTCAATGTTGTTATGTACTTTAAAATTATATAATTATTAAAAATGTTGAAAAATTGTTAGATTATAAATTGTCATTAATTATTATTATACATACAATTACAAATGTCAATTCCATATGTCATTCTTTCAAAATTAATTATATTTTTATCATTTATTATATCTTACAATTCAAAAATTCCTGTACAGAGTAAAAACATCTTTCAGCTAAAAATTTAAACAACTGATTTTTGAATTTTGTTATTGTTAGATCTTTAAGACTCTGTGGGAGATGGTTATACATCCTGATTGACATAACATAACAATTTCTACTAGATATATCGGTTCTTACATTTGGTAACACTAATTTGTTAGGGTATCTAGTATTAAAATTACAAACACTTATTTTTGTCATGTACATATCAGGGTTCATTTTAACGAATATACAGCTTTCGAATATATAGAGACATGGCACAGTTAACAAAGACAACTTTACAAACAGCGGTCTGCAACTATCCCATGGAGCCACATCACATATAGCTCGTAGACAACATTTTTGAGTTATAAATACCCTATTTATTTGCACTGAGTTTCCCCATAACATAATGCCATACCTAATGTTTGAGACAACAAAGGCGTGGTACGCCTTTAAGGCGGTTTCTTTGTTTGTGATTTTTGTAAGTCGCCATAGCGCGTATACAAATCTGTTTAGTTTTTTGCATATGTGATCTACATGGGGCTTCCAAGTACACTGGGAGTCAAGCATCATGCCCAGAAAACAAGACTCATCAACTTCTGTTAAATGCTGTTCACTATATATAAGAACAAGGTCCTGTTTCTTTGCACCTTTGTTTCGAAATTGAATAAATTTAGTTTTTGAGATATTTACACTCAAGTTATTATATTTCATCCATCCTACAATGTCACATATAGTTTTATTTAATTGTTCAGTGTAATCTGTTTTGGTTGTTTTCGGCACTACGACAGATATATCATCTGCGTAGAGAGTACACTGATAGTTAGTAATAGTGGGCAAGTCATTTATGTATAACAGAAATAGCAGAGGCCCCAATATACTGCCCTGTGGCACTCCCACTGTTATATTTTTATTTTCTGACTGTACCTTGATTTCCTCTTTATGATTATTGTGAGTGGTTATTTCAACGTATTGCGTTCGATTTCCAAGATAACTATTTAGCCACTCGTTTGCGAGCCCACGTATTCCATATGCTTCACATTTACGAAGCAACAAGGTATGTGAGACACAGTCGAAGGCACGACTCATATCGAAAAATAGAGTAGTTACTGGTATTTTTCTGTTGACACTTCCTATAATATTGTCTACCAATTTAAAAGTGGCTAGTGAGGTAGACTTACCCTTCTGGAATCCGTTTTGTTCAGGGCAAAGAATATTGAATTTGGTGATGAATGTCATTAAGCGTTTATGCATTATTTTTTCGAACACTTTGGACAGGATCGGTATCAGAGCAATCGGTCGATAATTAGCTATCTTAGTTTTATCTCCTTTTTTAAGAATGGGCTTAATGACAGCGGTTTTCAATCTAGTAGGAAATATACCTTGTGAAAAAGATAGATTTATTATGTGTGATAGTACTGATGCAATATATTGTCTACCTACTTTAATGATCTTTGTTGGTAAATTGTCGTAGCCTACTGATGGGGCGTTTTTGAGGGATTGAATAATTTTTTCTACTTCGCTGTCATCGGTTGGGAACAAGAATATACTAAAGTCGTTGCGTTTAAAATTAAATTGAGTTGATGTATTATCTCTGTAGTATGTTTTACAGTCGTCATTTTCTTTATTTAAATTTATGAAGTAATTGTTAATAGAATTTGCTATGTCAAAAGGATTATTAATAGATTTATCATTAATTATTAGTTCTTTAATGTCGTTTGATATATCTTTATTTTTATTTATATTGTTATTAATTACCTGCCATGATGCTTTACATATATTTTTAGCTTTATATATGAAATGTTGGTTACTTAATTTTTGGGCCATAATTATACATTTTTTAAATATTTTATTGTATTTATTATATTTCATTTTATCTTGTACTGCACGTGATCTATAATACTGAAAGCGGAGAATACGCTTTTTATTTGAAGCTTTTCTCAATCCTTTAGTAAGCCAGGATGCGTTTCTTTGCGTATTATTGATTTTAACTTTAGAAATCGGGAAGCAGAGATCAAAGAACAATAAAAGCGTATCGTGAAATACATCAAATGCTGAGTTAGTATTATCCTCTGCGTAGACCTCAGACCACGAAAGTGCCTTCAGACAACGAACGTACTGTTTTACATTAGAACTACTAAGATCCCTTTTGTATTTGAAAGTTGACAAGGGCGGCATGTCTTTGTTTTCTACAGCTACTTCAAGTAACTGTCCCGTGTTATGGTCCGAAAGGCCTAATGGTAGAACACTGGATTTTGCGTTTGGGATATTACTTAAAATTTGGTCGAGACAGGCGTTTAGCCTAGTGGGTTCGTTGATATGAATAGTAAAGTTATAATTTTCAACTATTCTGTAGAGAACTGACAAAGCTTCACAGGGTTTTAGCAAGTCTAAATTAAAATCACCCGTAATGATAATTTTTCTTTTTGTTTTATTCTTTATTTGATGCATCAGTGTTTCTAATTTGCGTAGAAAGATATCAGGCTTAGATGTTGGTGTACGATAGACACAGAAAATTATACAGTTATAAGTCGGTATTTCAATGCCACAAATTTCGAAAGTAAACTCTGTACTCAGTTTCAGAGTGAGAGTTACTTCTTTATACTCTATATACTGCCTACAAAATATACACACACCGCCTCGTTTTTGCTTAATTCTGGAGAAGGAGTTGGCTAAGTGAAATCCCTTTATATTTATGTTTGGCTCATGTCCTCTTTTAAGAAATGTTTCGCTTAGACATAATATATCAATATAAGTGTTCTTTTGTGACAATTCCTCAAGTGTAATTTCTAAAGCCTCTTTTTTACTAAGCACCCCAGCAATATTTTGGTGCAGGATTTTTATAGTTTTAGTATTATTTTTGACGAAAAAGTTGCTTCTGCCCAGTTGGTGAGTTTGTGACGTTTTGGTTATTGCATATTATGCCTTTATTTTTTTTTATGGCGAAGTATTTCAGTATCGATTGTTGAGACTGTTTAACTCGTGGCTTGGTGCTTTGTTGACTCAGATCTAATGAACTCTGTTTAGGTGCAAAGTAATAGGGTATTGTTCCCCTTAAAGAGTAGAGGCGAGACGTATTTTTGAGATTAATAGCAGAGCTGTCTATAGTAGTAGGCTTCATTTTAACATTTTGTGGGTTCATTTTATATTTCAAAAATGTTTTGTCGTAATGGTATTGGTCTATTTGACTATTTATTAGTGTACACATGTTCATTTTGATATTTTTGGTTCTGTATGCTTTATAACACTGTGAGATATCTATATAGGTGCAATTTTTAAAAAGGTTACAATTTATTTTTAGCACACTATTTATCATTCTTTCATTTAAATAATTATTTTGAAATACACTTACTATAAGCACTGTACACATTTCAATCTTTTTAAGTGTGCTATATAGCTCCAAGTTTATTATAGTAGGATTATGATCGTGTTCACCTACGGAAAGTATAACGATATCATTTTTAGTAAATTCTTGTATATTGCATGTTCTTAATATTTCCGCGGTATCAGCTCCAGGTTTTGTAAATGACTCAACTTCATATTGTTCACGCCAGTTTTGAGTGTCCAGCTTCTTAATGTTTGATGCCAGGCCAACACATTGTTGTCCCCCGAAGATAAAGATCTTATTTCTTCTGACACTATTTTTATACAAGTCTTTATGTTTGTTAACATTTTGTTTAGTGTGTGTCAATATTATTTGATCTTTGGACGTAGTTGTTGAGCAAACTGACTTAGGTGTAGATATATGTTTTTTGATGAATGAAGTTTTTGGTGTTTTATTATTATATATTTCAATGCTGGAATGTTTTTGTATTTTTGGACTTTTGCAGATTGTCTTCAGGGTAAGTATTTGTTGGTTCTTGTAAGAAATATCTTTTTTAAGTTTGTTGTTTTCCAATAATAAATTATCAATTTCATTATTAGCAGTAGTAGTAGTAGTAGTAGTAGTTGCAGCTCCTTACAAAGATAACATGTAAAACCATTATACTGGCAGTTAAAAACGTGGCCACGAGTTTTATTGCCCGTTCTTTCTCGTGGTTCTACCTATTGCATTGCGAACGTGCGAATTGTCAGTTTGGTGATGGATTAAGAATACGGAATGTCACCACCCCATATCATCCCATGGGTGTAGTAAGAGCCGACAGAAGGAGCATAATTATGCAGAGAACAGCACTGTAAGAGAAGGAAAACTTGATACAAACCCTATACCAACCCGTTTGGCCAACGTGGTATAGTAGGCCAATTCCTCCTTTCAAAGGAGAGGCCTAGTCCAGCAGTGGACTGTTAAAGGCTGATTATGTGTGTGTGATTGCGAACGTGGTAGTAAAAGTAAATGTAGAATCATCTAGTAATCTTAATATATAAAATCCTTGCGTTACTGACTGACTGACAGACACGCTATAGCCGAAACTATTGGGCGCAGGAAGCTGAAATTTGGCATGAATGTTCCTTGGGGACTGTAGGGGTGCACTAAGAAGGGATTTCGCGAAATTCCCACGGGATCTGCCAAAACGGGTAAATTTAAAAAAAATGCACGCGTAGCTGCTGGCGCCATCTAGTTAACTTTAATTTTTGACGTTCATAAGCGTCACTTTGTGGCCTAAATGAATAAATGATTTTGACTTTGACTATGGTCACTTGGATGGAGGCTTTAACCAGCCTCGTCCAAAATCTTTAATAAAATATCTTGTACTTGGACCCCATAGCCCCAACGCTATGACTCCAAACGGCCTAAACAGATAATTTACTTCCACATTTCAGCATTTGCACCTTTTGAGGGACTTCACTGTAACAGCAGCAGATCCTGCATAAACCGCTGTGCTAGAAAGTCGCAATCGCGCAAGGCTATCAATAATGCTATACACGTTGGCCAAAGGCTTACCCGACTTCAATTCATGATATTAAAGACTGTAAATAGTTGGTAGCTAAAGTCTTCAATATTTTATTTTGCTTTTATCTGTTTGTGCTACTTTCCAGCCCAAATCTAGAAGTCCCGGATTGACTGCCGACAAATAATATCGGTTATTGTCGAATGTATTCCTTCCAAAAAGTTTTTACCTAAAACTAAAATCTTAGACATGCTCCAGTCGTTATATAGGCAAGCTTAACTAATTAGTCCAAATCTGGCTGCAATAAATGAACTAAATAAGTTTCCAGGCAATAAACTTCAGGACACAGACTGTTCGAAGTAAATTTGGGCCACTACATATGTATCATGATCAGGCCTGTATATAAACTGTCCCACTGCTGGGCACGGGCCTCTTCTCACTATGAGAAGGGTAAGGCCATAGTCAATAAATATTATTCTAAAAGTTTACAGTTTCAACCAAACCAATAATTCTTGATACTTGTTCATCGGTCACATCAATAGCACTAATAATGCTTTCACAGTAATCCATATTGTTGTCCACAAGTAAACTTTTCAATGAGTAACTATTTAGAAAGTATAATAATATAGAATTATTAAAATCTGTTACAATTAAATAAAAGTAAAAATCTACTCCATAGCTATTTTATAATCAATTTGACTAAAGAAATATAACCTTATTAAGTCACTCTCTGAATTTGACATTAATAGTCAAAGACAAAATATAGTATGAAAAATGTTCAGAAATGTCCATGATTGATTGAGAAACAAAGTTAGCTGTGAAACTCCTTGAGAAAAGTGTAATGGATAAAATTTTTAAATACCACAAGTGCATCTGTGATAAATTCCACCAATCTTAATATATAAAATCCTTGCATTACTGACTGACTGACAGACACGCTACAGCCGAAACTACTACTAGTCACAAGAAGATGAAATTTAGCATATATGTTCCTTGAGGAGTGTAGGGTAGCACTAAGAGAGGATTTTTGGAAATTCCACCCCTAAGGGGTTAAAACTAGGGGTCAAAGTTTGTATGAAACTTTTTATTCCTTCAATGGATTGACTCCAAACTTTGTATTTTAGTTCCTCAAACAACGATAGTGAACACTAAGAATTTGTTTCTTTGGAAATTCCTCCCTTAAGGGGGTATGATAGGGGTCAAAGTTTGTTTGAAACTTTTTATTCCTTTAATGGACTGACTTCAAACTTTGTATAGGTATTGATTCCTCAAATGACGATAGTGAACACTAAGAATTAGTTTGTTTTTATTTCCTACCCTCAGGGAGTAAGATAAGGGGTCAAAATGTGTATGAAACTTATTATTTATTCAGTGGATTGACTTCAAACTTTGTATATTGGTTCCTCAAATGATAATAGTGAACACTGAGAATTATTTTTTTGGGAATTTCACCCTTACGGCGAGGACATAATATGTCAATTGGGCGTCATTAGGGGTAAATTAAAACCGTTTTTCTCCGTAATTGTTATAGAAAAAAAATCCAAAAAAAATATGTCTTAATAATAATATATATAATATAAAGCATATTCTCTTCGGTACCAAATCCTGAAAAAAAGTATTTCAAATATCTGAATAAAATATGCAAAAGAACCTCTGTTTTTGTAGTAATTACCTTTTTTACCTAATCTATCAATCACAAGATTGTTTAAATTGAATCAGCCTCTTATATATTAGAACACCAAAGGAACCTTCAGCTTATTTTTTGTAAATAACTTTACTTATTATTTTCTAAGGATTTTTTAGATAACCGATACTCGAAAATCGCGCGTGGACAACTAACCAGTAGTACAAGCAAGGTCAACGGCGTATATCCACCTCTTAAGAGGGTAAGATTGAAGGTCAAAGTTTTTATGTATCTTTTTATTCCTTTTATGGATTGACTTCAAACTTTGTATATTGGTTTCTCAAACGACGAAAGTGAACAGAAATATTTTGTTTTTTGAAAATTACTACCTTCAGGGGGTTAGATGGGGGATCAAAATGTAGCTTTTAGGAATTTCTAACCCTAAAGGGTTAAAAAGGGGAGTCGGAATTTGTATAAAACCTTTTTATTCCTTCATTGGATTAACTTCTTAGTTTCGTTTAAAACACACTTTGAGCCCCTATCTTACTCCCCAGATAGGGGTTCAAAGTGTGTTTTAAACGAATCTCATTATTTCTTCAGTGGATTGACTTCAAATTTTGTATATTGGTTTCTCTAATAACCTTAGTAGACATTAAGAAAAACTTTTTGGAATTTCTTATCCTAATGTGATGGAATTTGTATGAAACCTTTTTATTCCTTCGTTGGATTAACTTCAAACTTTGTATATAGGTTCCTCAAATGACATTAGTGAACACCAAGAAAGGAGTTTACGAAGTCACTCCTCTGTGGGGGTTAAGAAAGGATGTCTCATTTTTTATTTTTCAAAACTTCAATAGGTTCAGTTGAAACTTTATATAGGGTCCTCAAGTGACGTTAGTTAATTCACCACTAAAACGGGGAGTTCAAAAGGGGTCCCAGTTTGTATGAAACTTTTAATTCCTTCACTTGATTTTTCTTCATCTTCCCTGATGTGCATTTAATTTTCATTAATTTAAATGTATGCGGCTGGCTCTTACCTAAGCGTTTTTCACCTTCAATAACTAAAATGTATGATGGTTCTTTATATGACCAATAGAAGCCAAAATAGTAGAACCGTTATTTTGCTATTTTGATTTATTTTTAATCAGATAAGCACTATTTATCAGTTATCTGCTTTGTCCAACTGCTGACCAAGGATTCTCACATAACTTTAACCTTAAAATACTAAAAAAGGGTTTGTGAACTTGTATAATTTATTGTACATTTTTTACAATATCGCTGAGATATACAAATGTATACTGCTACGGAATCCTTGACTAATTTAATTTTAACTAGCTTTTGCAAGCAGCTACGCCTAAATGAAGTTTTCATCTTTTGCTGGAGAGTTTTCATGAACCATTAGTAAATTACACATCTAAATCGATTCAGCCATTTTTAAGATTTCCTTGAATAAATAGACATACAGAAAAACAACTAAAGTAATCATTGGGGTACTGGAAACGGGTTAGCAACAATATGCAATACAGTTATTTTGAGATTACTGACAGTTTTTTTTGGCTCACGCCTGTATCCCCGAAGGGGTAGGCAGAGGTGTAATATTACACCCACATTTCGCCATGTTGCATATTAGGTCCCACGCAATAGGGAGCGAGCCTATTGCCGTTACCAGGCACATTGGCAGACTTCGTGCTGCTACTGAGAATTCGGAAAAACTCAGTTACACTTTTGCCGACGCGGGAATCGAACCCGAGAACTCCCGTTTAGCAGACGCATAAGCTATCCAATGGAACACGGAGGCAGTCAAATATTATTTATTTTTATAATCTTCTGTATATACTTAAAACCCTTGCGTTACTGACTGACTGACAGACACGCTACAGCCGAAACAACTGAGCGCAAGTAGGTGAAATTTAGCATGTATGTTCCTTGAGGTGTGTAGGGGAGCACTAAGAGAGGATTTTTGGAAATTCCTCCCCTAAAGGGGTTAAACTGGTTGTCAGAATTTGTATGAAACTTTTTATTCCCTCAATGGATTTACTTCGAACTTTGTATATTGGTTCCTCAAATGAAGTTAGTGAAAACTAATAAAGTCTTTTTAGAAATTCTTACCCTAAGTGGTTACAAAGTGGAGTCAGAATTAGTATGAAACCTTTTTACGCCTTCAAGAGATTAACTTCATGCTTTGATTATTGGATCTTCAAATAACGTTAGCGAACACAAAGACATTTATTGAGAAATTCTTCCCCTAAGATGGTAGAAAAGGTGGTCAGATTTTGTCTAAAGCCTTTTATTGTTCAATGAAATAACTTCAATTTGTCTGCATAATATATAAAATCATTGCGTTACTGACTGACTGATAGACACGCTACAGCCGAAACTATTGGGCGCAAGTAGGTGAAATTTGGCATGTATGTTCCTTGAGTAGGGTGTTTACATACATACATAGTCTCACGCCTATATCCCCGAAGAGGTAGACAGAGGTATATTGCTACATCCACTTTTCGCCAGCTTTATTTTAGTCCCACGTAATAGGGGGGCGAGCCTATTGCCGTACCGGGCACATTACCAGATTCCGAGCTGCTACTGAGAATTTCCTAACGGAAAAACCCAATAACACTTTGCCCGACCCGGGAATCGAACCCGAGACCTTCCAATCCCACGCGTACATTTATGCCGCGAGACCAACGAGGCAGAGGAGGATGTTTGTACAACATAATTTATCTAATAGTAAATTACGCGTGTGAAGCAGCGGGCAAAAGCTAGAAATCACATATTATTAAAATAGCGGATTCTGCAAGATACCTATTAGAGTAAAATCCTGCATCTGCCAGATTTACGTCAATTTATAATCGCTAATATGACGGCCGGTGG
This sequence comes from Euclidia mi, assembly GCA_944739405.2. Lineage (NCBI taxonomy): Eukaryota > Metazoa > Arthropoda > Insecta > Lepidoptera > Erebidae > Euclidia > Euclidia mi. The sequence goes on from OX123190.2 coordinate 23,705,087, forward strand.
GCGTAGCGGTAGTGTAAGCGACTGCTATGTCGAAAGTCGCGGGTTCGATTCCCGCTCAAGTCAAACATTTGTGTGTATGAACATGGATTTTTGTCTTGGTCTGGGTGTTTCTATGTATAATATGTATGTATTTACAAAAAACAAGTATATTATATGTATGTTTATCCATTATCTAGTACCCATGGTACAAGCTCTGCTTAGCTTGGGACTAGATGGTGTTGTGTGAATGTGGTAGAATATTATATTATTACATTATATTACCATACTTTTCTCCATTTTCCTCATCCCTCTCCTACTCGTATTCCTTCTGCCATCCCAAAGGGGTGGTCTTGTGTCCATGGGTGGCAGTAAACGCTTACCATCAGGCGATCCGTCTCCTCGTTTACCGCTTATAATATTGCCCCATTATTAAGCTAGACAACGGTTGGGTACTATCCAATTTCAGCCATCGTGACTGTGACTGGTAAAGGGTCTTAAAGTTATAAGTATTAAATCCCAACTACATTTTTCAGAGCATAAAGCTACGGTAGAGTATGGAACCTCCGAGTACTTCAGAGTCGAACGGAAACATTTTCATTTTATAAAATTATGTGAGTCACGCATACCTACTTGGACTATATTTCTAAGCGGAAATACAGATCTTAATGCCTTAGCTCATGAAGAGCGTTCTATATTTATAATATTATTTAATAACCATATTAGTAAAAGCGATACTAATTAAGTTCAGTATCACATTATCTATTACGTGCATTAAATTCATTGATATTATAATTCAACAAAAAGCTTACCAATGGCTGAATGAGCGTCGGCTGCTTGGTATGGTATGCTTGGCTAGAAAATGAAACAACCGTTTGATGCGAGTAAAAAAATTTAATTGTTCGGACCCTTATATAGCTGCCTCGGAGAATCTTAACATCGTGATTCAGAAACTCGGTACAACGCCATCTATCGAGCGTTGTGGTAAACTTTACACAATCTAACATCCCACCCACCATGGACAGAATGTCCGTAACAATAATTAAAACTAACAATAAAAAATACACATGTAACCGCCCACCATGACGTAGGCTTTACTTCAAAGTTTTACACAAATAAATATTATAGGTATCACAACAATATAGTAGACTGTATAGTTAGTGACATAATTATACCGTATCATAATTTAGATTCACAAATGGGGCCTGAACCGAACAATCCTAATAAAAATACACATTCTATGAGAAAAATCTCAATACAAAATATATATTAATACAAAGTTAAGAAGCAATAGGTAAAACTATTAGCTTTGAAACGGATCTCCTAATCACAGAACCCTTGCAACGCAATGATACTACTCTCATGACTTTGTCTGAGCCAGTATGTTACTCGATTATAAGGCCGTAGAGCCATCTTGCAGGAGGCATGTCATCCTCCATAACTAAAACTACATCCCCTTCATTAGGTTCCACTGTCAGATGGGACCATTTGTATCTGTGCAGAAACTGGACAAGGTATTCATGGGACCATTGACGCCAAAAATCTTGAACCATATGCTGAGTCAAATGCCATCGCTTTAACATACTGACATTCGAACTTTCGAAGTTTGACTCAGGAGGAAGCAGTAATGGTTCCCCAATCAAAAAATGGCCTGGTGTCAATGGGTATAGATCTTCAGGACTACCACTAAACGTAGAGATGGGCCTCGAATTAAGACACGCCTCTGTCTGGGCGAGAACGGTAGTCAGCTCCTCGAATATAAGAGTACTGACCCCTACCACTCTTCTGAGGTGATGTTTTGTGGACTGCACTCCAGCTTCCCAAAGCCCTCCAAAATTTGGAGAGTGGGGTGCTAAGTCTGATGCTACGCCCGACCTTTCTTGAGTAAACAAAGCCTTCAACTCTTTGTTGGCTCCGACGAAGGTGGTGCCGTTATCACTCCACAGTTCCTCACAATGGCCTCGTCTGGCTGTGAAGCGTTTGAAGGCTGCTATGAACGCTTGCGAAGTCATATCGCTGACAACCTCCAAATGTATAGCACGGGTAGACAAATAGACAAATGTAGCCTTTTGTAGAGTGATAACCGCGCCCTCTTGTGGGCCTGACACTAATAGGACCTGCGTAGTCCACTCCACTCTTTGAGAAAGGCCGGCTAGCGTTGACCCTAGCTGACGGCAACTGCCTCATTTACGGTGGTACAACTCGAGCTGAGTAGCGAATACAAGTTACGCACTTGCGCACGTATTGCCGAACTACACTCTTCGCATTGAGAATCCAGTACTTGGATCTCAAAAAGTTAAGGACCAATTGTGGCCTGCTATACAGAGTGCGTTCATGAGCATCAGCGATTATGAGGTTCGTAAAGTGCGACTTGTTTGGAAGTATAACAGGGTGCTTTATTGTGTCCTCAATGTGAGCCCTATGTAACCTTCCGCCAACTCTCATAATCTGATCTTCGTCCAGATAGGGATACAGTTGCACAAGTTTGCTCTTTTTATCGACCTTACCTATTTTCTTTATGTTATCTACTTCGTTAGAAAAGTATTCATTTTGACACATTTTGATACATGTTAAAAGACCTTGATTAATTTCTGAAAATGTTAAACAATTATTGTAAGATTTATACTGATTTAATTTGTTTTTTGATTTTAGGAACCTTCTGCAATAAGCGATTACTCTAGTTAACTTTCTTAATGATGAAAATGTTGTTAATATGTTATCCTCTTCTTTACTATTTATTATTACATTGCACACAGTATTTTAATTTCTTTCCTCTAGGTTAGTTTGATTGATTTTTGATCTACTATGATCAATAATGTTGTTTCTAAGCCAACTAGGTCCCTGCAGCCATAACTCAAGATCTGCACACATTGAAGGATTTACTCCACGGGAGGCACAATCAGCGGGATTATCCCTGGATTCAACATGCGACCATTGTTCGCTGTCCATATTGGTGTGAATTTCGGCAACTCGGTTGCCAACAAAAGTTTTCCAACGACTGGGGTGGCTCCCCAACCAAGCGAGGACCACTGATGAGTCAGTCCAGGCATGTATATTATTCCTGTCAATCCCCAAGGTGACGGAAACTTTACGCAGAAGTTTTGATAGCAGCACCGCGTCGCATAACTCAAGACGAGGTATGGATACCTGTCTGACGGGGGCCACCTTGGTTTTTGATGCCACGAGACTGACGAAAACTTGACCGTTGGAATCTATGGACCGAGTATAGACAACTGCAGCATATGCTTCATTAGAGGCATCGCAAAAGCCTTGCAGTTCGAGATGCTCGTCGTCTTTGCTTGTGTGAATCCATCTAGGCAGACGAAAACCAACTATACTGTTGAGTTCACTCCTGTAGCTGAGCCAGTCTCTCAATAGGTTATCTGGCAATGCATCGTCCCAATCGATACCCGAAAGCCACAGACGTTGAATAAATATCTTAGCTGTAATTATTGCTGGAGCGAGCCAGCCCAGTGGGTCGAATAAGCGGGCAATGTCAGATATGACCCTTCGTTTAGTCACGGGAGAATTCAGTGGAGGAAGGTGGACAGTAACAGAAATTCGTCTCTATCTCTATTCCAAGTTAAGCCTAATATTTTCATGATGTTATCAATTTTGAAATCTACTGAATAATGTGTTGTCTTTGTATCACATTGTATTTTACTTAATAACTCTTTGTAGTTACTGGACCACTTCTGAAGCTGGAAACCTCCGCATGCTAATATATCATTCAGCTGATGATATATCTGTTCTCCTGCAGCTACAGATTCGCAACCGGACAAAAAGTCATCGACGAAAAAATCCTTCAGGGTTCGGTCTGCAACTAGAGGATAATCTTTACCTTCGTCGCGTGCCAGTTGTTGCAAAGTACGTCCCGCCAAATAGGGAGCCGAAGAAACACCAAAGGTGACACGTAACAAACGTAGATGTTGTAACTCTGTATTTGGGTTGTCACGCCACAAAATTCGTTGGAAGTCTACGTTGTTGTCAGCTACTCCAACCTGCTGGTACATCTTGATGACGTCAGCGACTAAGGTAATGGGATGGCAGCGCCATCTCATAATGATATGACGTAAATCAGGTTGTAAGGTTGGGCCAACCATCAAATCGTCATTCAACGATACCCCGTTGCATCCCGAACAAGAGGCATCGAAGACGACCCGAACCTTAGTAGTACTTTTATCCTCGAGTACTACGGCGTGATGCGGTAAATAAAAGGCATCGTTTTTTAAATCTGCTTGGGGAACAACCTCAGCATGTCCTAATCTAACATACTCCTGGATAACCTCAGTGTACTGCCTTCTTAGCTCAGGATTGCTTGACAACTTCCTTTCCAGCATGTTGAAGCGCTTACGAGCAATATCCTCGGATCTCCCATAAACGCAACTAAGGCGATCAGTCTTAAACGGCAACTGGACGATCTATCGTCCTGTTGCATCTCTTGTGGTAGTCTTGGAGTAAAAGTCCTCACACTTCTGCTCCTCCTCAGTCAAGATTACCCGATGAGGAGAAGACTCAGACTCCAACTCCCAAAATTTTCTCAAGAACCCGTTGACGTCCACGCTTGCATTGCAACATACTGGTTGAGTCCTGAGCGATGTGTGGATCTCACCAGGCAAGATCCACCCTAACTTGGTCCTTTGGGCAACTGGAGTTCCAGGCGGGCCCTTGACCAAACCGTTCATTTGAACTTCACCGACCACGCGAGTACCCAGCAGGAGATCTATTTTACCTGGGGTAGCGAAAGATGGATCTGCAAGTTCCAAGGATGAGATTGTCGGCAATACATTGACGATCTTCCTTTCAGGAAGTCGTGATGTGAGTCTGTTCAGCACATAGGCATCGACATACAAACTGAATGTGGGATCTAGGCGTGACTGTAATCTAAACCTTACTATCCAATTAGAAGGCATCGAAACCCCCTCATCATCGCCTAGTCGTAGTATGTCGGTGTACGCAGGTATTTTACGCAAACCGAGTAACTGTACTGCGGCCTCCGTGATAAAGGAAACCTGAGAGCCCTGATCCATCAGAGCTCTTAGAACAATAGCAGTACCAGTTCTTGACTCGATATCAACCAAGGCTGTGGCAAGCAAACCTTGGTTGTGTACATCTGCGAAACAACAAATGGTGTTGGTTGACTCGCATTGATTGGAAGAAGCGGCGGCCGCGGCTACCACAATATTCCTGTCCGCTGAACCATCTAGTGGTTCAGTGGCCTCGACGGTTATTTTTGGATGAAGTAGTGTGTGGTGTCTCTTTTTGCATAGATGGCATTTGGTGGGCTGACTGCAAGAATATACGGCGTGATTTTTGCCTATACAATTAAAACATAACTTATTGGCTCGAACAAAGTCGCGACGTGCATCACAATCTTGCTTTGCAAACTGCTTGCAATGGCACACTTTATGGTCTCCAGAACACAAAGTACAGGATAAAGAAGCAACATGACAAGTCTTTACATTAGAATGTTGACTATTATATATATATTTCTTGGGTTGGCTACTGGGCTTAGGGCTTAAATATTCTAAAACACGAAATCTCGATTCAAGAAACGTTTTAAATTCAACAAATGTAGGTAAATTATCATCAACACTAATTTTAGATTCCCACAACTTTCGAGATTCGTTATCTAATTTTTCACTCACTAAAAATATTACAATTGTATCCCAAGAATCTACATCAATGCCTAGGGTACTCAAACCATGCAAACAATCAACTGTTGTGTCTAAAAGATTTTTAATAGAAGTTGAAGACTCCTTTACAATAACTGGTTGTTTGACAAAACGTTTTAACATACAGTTTGATAAAAACTTCTTGTTATCGTACCGTTTACATAAAATAGACCAAGATTCACTATAGTTAGCGGCAGTGACTGGTGTGTGTCGCAGTAATTGAGCTGCTTCTCCTAACAAATGTGACTTTAAATAATGAAGACGTTGTACATCGTCCAAAGATACATTATTATGTATAAGAGACAAAAACAAATCTCTAAAAGTGGTCCACTCAGTATACAAACCAGAAAATGTGGGTAGACTTATTTTTGGTAATCTTACATGTGTCGATGTTTTTTCTTGTTGATTAGAAGTTATGTTAATATTTGTGTTTTCATTCATTTGTTCCTTTAGTTCTGATTTATACAATATGTACAACTCCTCGGTATTGTCATATACTTCACTTGAAAAGTACTCGTTATATAAATCACACACTGTCGCTTTCTCTATAATATTTCTATGTGTTTTTACAAATTGTTTCCACTGTTCTTCCAATGATTCTAGTCTAGTTTGTAAATATGTTTCTGTTATAAGATCTTTTGGTGATTTTTTGTAATTAATTCTAGCCTTTTCAATTATTGTTTTGTTATTCATTTGTAATTTTATTAATGATTTCATTGTAAATAATGTTTATGATTGTACACAAGTTTCAACTAAATAAATTCACCAAAGTACAAGCTCAAATATCTAAGTTACAGATTATTACACTACTGACTAAGTTGCTAAAATTACAAGTCTATGACAACAACCGAAAATTTTACAAGTCTAAATTACTTCATAAACTTCAATTAATTGAACACTAAATTTTACAAGTCCCAAATGGTTCTACTTTACTAAAGTTTACTAAATACAAGACACTGATGCAAATTTTCTAAGTTGAACATATTATCACTGCTTTAAAATTCAAAGTTAATAATTTGTTCACTACTTACAGTTTTGATTGACCAAACCTCTCACTGCACGTCACTGCCGATATGATACGTCACGTCCCTTGACGTCACAAGCTCCAACCGCATCCAGATATAGGATGCCCAGTGGCGCCCTCTCGTAACACAGGCTCGAACTCAAAGGCACTTGCAGCGCCCTCTGCCAATTCTCGTCACAACTCCAAGTAGCGATGATTGTCGTTTTATAGTGCTTAACAGCGCCACACACACTTGTAAACACAAGGATTAATCACGTCGAACTTTGAACCGTACACCAGCGGGGTAACAGATTAAACTAGGAGCCAACAGAACGAACAACTGAGAGGAATATTGTTGTTACACAATAATCCCGTCCGACTCCGAAGGGCCAAAAATGATTGAGTGTCGGCTGCTTGGTACGGTATGCTTGGCTAGTAAATGAAACAACCGTTTGATGCGAGTACAAAATTTTAATTGTTTGGACCCTTATATAGCTGCCTCGGAGAATCTTAACATCGTGATTCAGAAACTCGGTACAACGCCATCTATCGAGCGTTGTGGTAAACTTTACACAATCGAACAATGGCATTTACAAGAAGAACACAAGAGCATTTGATGGCAAACATCTTCAAAGCAAATATTTACCCAGTCTTTGTTTTCCTAGTTTGCGTGTACAATGTACACCCAAGCCCTACTCTCTTAGAAATTACTTTCAAGCACTGTGTAATGACATTAGCAAGAAAAATATTCATAAACTCTATAAAGGAGGCTGTTTATTATCTTTATTTCTTTTCATGACGAACCGCAATAAAAATAAAACACAATAAAGACTCTTTCAATAGTTTTGTTCTTTATAATGAATCTAGGAAATGTTCAAAAACTTATGATTTGTTAAGTTTTTAAGAAGTTTGTCCGGTTTACAGTGAAAAACAAAACGAGATTTTATGAAGCACTCTTTGCAACAAACGCTAGTAGGATTGTAAGGCGTGATCATTAAAATTCTCGGGGACAGAGTTTCTTTTTGTGCCTCGGGACTACACTTTAATTCTCGTTTATACAGCTATACAAATTACAAAGTTCGCGTGCGCTCTAGTACATCAACGTGGCAGTTTCGTGGTAGTTAGTATCTTTCGTAGAAGCTTGCACTTTTAGCGCATCATTTTGTTGCGTGCGTTTAATTTTGCAGTGTCACATTTGCAACATAATTATTATTTTCTGAAAGTTTGAAGGTAGGTACTAGGATTGTTTGAAAATTTTTTTGGTTGTAGCTGTTAATATCGGCAATTATTATTCTTACTTTTAGAAAGCTACTTCATCTAGAAGTTGCATAGGATTTTTTATTACTTAGTATTAATAATGATGCCTGTAGATTTCTTCTCAAGAGAAATCTTTGTGTAATTGGCTCGAAGATTTATTCTGTATCTGGATGTATTTATCTACAATATCCAGTCACTTTATTAGAATACTAGCTGACCCGGCGAACTTCATACCGCCTAACAGTCGATAACTTTTTTTTTCTCTGCGTAAGAACCATGCTCGTACTTCAAGGAATATTATAAAAAAGAATTATTGAAATCGGCTCAACTGCTCTCGAAATTTGCGCTTAGCAACACGTTCAGGGATTCATTTTATACTCTTATTAAAGATATATTTTTACACAGCGATAGCAATAGCTAGTGGAGATACCAACCGCCTGCCATGCAGATGGTATCGGGCTCGAATCCACAGCGCGCACCACTGATTTTTCGAAGTCGGAAAGCAAGCAGACGGTCCTGGCTGTCATGAAGATCTATGACAGTCGTTATGTAAAGTTAGTACCCTCAAACAAACTGATAGTGGTCTAAACCATGGAATATCGCTATCCCTTTGGGTTGCGGAGGTCAGACGGCAGTCCCTATGTGGAAAAAGATGATATTCTGTCATATCTGGTTAGACTAGTAAGCGGACCTCGGGCACCTAGGCGAATAAGTCTTGGATGCAATCGGTAATAACGCTAGGACGATGAAATGAATGATGATATAAAGTTAATAGGTACCTCTGAATAAACTGGTGGTCTAAAAGCCAACACCATGGAATATTGTCTTTGTATTGCGGTCAGACGGCAGTGGGCGACGGCTGTGGAAGAGTTCACTGAGCTGATATTCAGTCAAACCTCGGTAGACTGAGCAGACCCCGGGCTGTAACTGGGATAACGATAGGACGATGACAATGTTGACTTATATATTATGTTGTAACGTATGACCGGTACCTACCGAGTGTACGTCATAATACCGTCCATACGCTCGGCCAATCAGAGAAGGACATCGTCCGCGCTCGTGAGTTTTGCCCATATTTGGTTATGCGCCGACACGAACTCTGATGGAGGACCCGGTATATAAAGGGGCCGACAGAGAGGCCGGCACCGCTACTCTAACGTCGCTTCTACTACCTACCTACTATAACTAAGCGTACCTACTGACCCTACGTCGTATCTACGTGTATCCTGGTCCCAGCTACGGGTAAGCACTACATTTACTGCGTTAGCGTACTGCCCATCTCTCTACCTGCTAGCTGAGGCTGGCTGACGCCGCCTGCCTGACTCTATTGGTTGTGGCTCTCCTAATGCTGCTTTCCTTCAGGCTCCAGGTCCACCTCAAGGCTCCGGGCTAGTCTACCTAGACCGCTACACTTCCTGCATCGCCTTCGGCGTCACCTCTGCCGAAGAGTCTGGCCTGCCATGCTCATCGCACTCAGACCGCCAACGCCTGCCAGCTGAACCAACGGCCTGCGAGGATCTGCTCGCTACGCGCAGCCCTACGAGCAACCTACCCTGCACACTACCTGAGGGAACAGCGAGACGGGAGACTGTAGCCCTTAGTGTTCAGGACAGTGTCGTGTTGTTGGTTGGTCATACTCGTGGTTAGGGAAGTGAGACAATACTCTGCAATAAACGCATCTAGAACCTCTACTGCGTTTTACTACCAGAACCCGTTACAGTGGCGCCTACGTGGGTTATTGTCTCGCTTTCCGTGCTCGAGTTCTCATCTAGCAGGTCTCCATTATTGTAAGCGAGGAGGTGCGGCTACAGCGAACCGGTACGTATTGCTATACTAATTGTCTACCTTTTAGTGTAACTACCTACTATGTAATAGTTCGCAAATTTAAATCTAACGTTTTTCTAATTAGTCCTAACGGTCGAACTTTTACGCCTAATCGTAAAGTAGGCCATTTGTAAGGGCGGAACGCTTGCGTACTAAGTGTAGTGTGTAGTTTATACTTATGCGGTTATTCATAAAATACTTTCTTTTAAATAAGAACGAGTTAGCTTACGAGGTCGTGATTAGAGGTGAGGAGCCGGCTACCTCTGTCCTAGGTCTGCGGAAGCAGCTCCCTAAATTACTGGAAGCCATTCCAAATGATGACATTTTGGAGTCGGGTCTAGCCATAGCGGTGGACTTCGAGGGCGCTAGCGAGGCCGCCTCTGAGCTGGCCAAGCGAGTGAATTTATTAACCATTTCTTATGACGCGAAACTAGCTAGGAGGTCTACCGCACTGCACAACCACATATTCCACAGACTCCGTAGGATGGAACGTCCTACGGCGTATTCAAAACGAATTACCGAATTGTGCAGCCGGTTCGACAAGCTCTCGGCGGAGCTGTCCGCCATTGAGCAATCAGCTGTTCGCTCAGCTGATGCTGTGGCAGAGGTCCAACCTGCGCCGTCTACCTCGACGCAGGCAGGGTTAGCCCCAGTATTGCATTGCGAGCATTTGAGAGTTAGCGAACTGTCTAAGCTAACATACGACGGTACGGGATGCGTCCGAGCGTTCCTACAACGCGTAACCGAATTCCAAAACGCGCGTAATCTACCTTCCACTAAAATTTTATCATATGCCTCCGAAATATTCACCGGTAACGCACTTCACTGGTATCGCGGCCTAAAAGAATATTTCACTACATGGGAAGAACTCACCACTAAATTAATAGACGATTTCACACCGTACGATTATGACTACCGGTTATTAAATGTAATCCACCGACGTACTCAAGGTGCTACCGAAACTATAATTATTTATCTCTCGATAATGAATCAGCTGTTCGCTAGGCCGTCACCGTCAAAGCGATTGTCCGAACGCGAAAAGTTAGACATCCTATTGCATAACATACGTCCATGCTACTCGTTAGTGCTAGCCCCGTCAATATCTTCAATAGACAGTTTAGCAACACTGCAGACGTTATGTTTAAACTACGAACGGATGAAATGTTTGAACTCTCAATTCCGCGAACCGTATTATAGTAACGACACGTTGGCACCAGACCTAGCTTACAGTCACAAACCTAATAACCGAGCGCGTAATAATTCCTACAATACCCCCCGTTGCTACTATAGAGGGTACGTCCGGAAAACCCGAATACACTGAGAACAACGAACCTAGCAAACCTAAGTCTAAACCTAGCTCTGTCGCTCTAGTCACGTCCAAGTACTGCCCGCGCTGCCGTATCAATGATCACAGTTTGAATGAATGCAAACGCGATCGGTTCGCAATTTGCTTCAAGTGCGGCCGTAGGGATGTGACATTCCCTAACTGCCCGAACTGTAAATCGACGAAACCAAAAAACTAGTTGGTCAGGGTCGGGGCGTGTCAAAATCTAAATTAGGTTCTACAACCTATTCAACCAATTTTGACAAAGATGATTGGAGAAATTGGCTAAACACTCTAAAAGTGTATTTCTCTAGTTATTCCGTCGCCTCGATCCTGGATAATAAACCTAAAAATGACCTACGGCCCTATGTTAACGTAACGATTAACAGTTTACCTATTTGTGGATTGCTCGATTCCGGTTCAGCCATTACAATTTTAGGTAACAACTCCCATCTGGAGGTAATTACTAAAACCGGCTTAGAAATACAGCAGTGTCACAACATTAATTCCATTCGGACCGCGAATGGAAATATCTTGTTGCCGCCCGGTTTTATCAACTTACCCACTACTTTTAATAATCAAACCCACTTATTGAAAGCTTATATTATTCCAGAAGTTACAAGTAATTTAATTTTAGGCATCGTTTTCTGGAAACTATTTAAATTACTGCCTAACCATATCGCATCCGTATGCATGTCTAAAACACTGCCGTGTAGTGTGTTAAGTGAAAATAAGCCGAGTAACATGAACGTATTGCAGTCTTTTAGTGAGTTGAGTGAGTCACAACAAAGAACGGCTAAGTTAATTATAAAGCAATACGAGTCGATTTCTACTGAAAAAACCGGTTTAGGACGAACTCACTTAATAGAACATGCAATAGACACTGGCGATTCTGCGCCGATACGCCAAAGATATTATAGGTTACCGCCGGCGAAATTAAAAATAATTATTGACGAATAAGACGAAATGCTTGCATTGGGAGTGGTAGAAAAATGCGAAAGTCCGTGGTCGTCACCGATTTTACTCACGCCTAAGAAGGACGGTAAACTAAGGTTTTGTTTAGATAGTCGGAAACTTAATTCTATTACTAAAAAAGACGCGTACAAACTACCTTACGTATCCGAAATTTTAGACAATCTTAGGAACGCTAGATATCTCAGTAGTATAGACTTATCTAAGTCCTTTTGGCAGACGCCTCTTCGCGAATGTGATCGTGATAAGACTGCGTTCTATGTGCCTACTAGAGGAACATTTAGATTTGTGACTATGCCGTTTTGTTTAACGCATGCGCCTGCGACACAACAGCGTTTGGTGGATCACTTGTTTACGAACAGCCCTGAATTCGAAAACTCTGTATTCGTTTTCTTAGATGATATCGTGCTTATATCGCCATCTTTTAATGCTCATGTGTCACTATTAAATAAAGTATACGAAAAATTAAAATCGGCGAACCTTACAATAAACTTATAAAAATCTAAATTCTTCCGTGATGAATTGAAGTACTTGGGCTACGTAGTAAACTCTAAAGAATTACAAGTAGACCCATGTAAGGTGGAAGCCATTCTTCAATATGCTACGCCTAAGAATAAAAAAGAAGTCAAAAGGTTCTAAGGCATTGCATCATGGTATCGGCGATTTATACCTAATTTTAGTACTATTGCCGGTCCTTTGAACAAACTTACTTCTACCGGTAAGAAAGCCGCACCATTTCAGTGGTCGGTGGAAGCTGATGACTCGTTTTGTAAACTAAAACAATTGTTAAGCTCCGCACCAATATTATCGTGTCCCAATTACGAGAAACCTTTTCAAGTTCACACAGATGCGAGTGCGAGCGGCATCGGTGGGTTACTTACACAAGAAATAGATGGCGTGGAACTACTAATCGCTTACATGAGTAGGTCACTAAATGCACAGGAACAAAACTACAGTATAACAGAACGGGAGATATTAGCAGTTCTAACAGCCCTCGAATATTGGCGCTGTTATTTAGATAACGGGTTAAAGTTCGTGGTGTATACTGACCACAGACATAGATCTACATAGATAACGCAAATGCATGCACTTCGCGTGTCTGAACTCCGACCAAGCGTCAAGCTTGGTCGCCACTAACTTCAGTCCCCGCGCGTCTGTTTTACCGTTAAGTAAACTTTATTCACATTACGTTGCCGCGTTTGCTTCGGACGTTTGATCTGACGTTGTGTATTAGGAGACGATGAATATCGCACAAGCGATACTGTCGCGCATCGCTTCGACTTCGTGATACAGGCAACGTTACAGTAGGTATTAAAAAGTCGGCACGCTTGGTTTCAATACAAATCGTGATAATTGCGTTATCTATGTAGATCTATATCTGTGATACTGACCATTCTGCACTGAAATGGTTCCTAAACTTGAGCAACCCGACTAGTAGATTAGCTCGGTGGTCGGTTCATTTGTCAGCCTTTAACTTCGAAATAAAGCATCGGCGCGGCGCAGATAATATTATAGCCGATACGTTATCACGATCCCTACCTGTAAATATAATTAACGCGAATAATAATAACGTGAATGACCCTAATGTTGACACTGATCAATGGTATTCAGCCACCTACAATGGTTGTTTATCTTCGCCTAATGATTATCCAAACTATTCTATTAAAAATAATAAATTGTATCGTTTGATAAAATCTAGGTGTATGCTACGTAAGGAGTTCGAATGGAAAGAAGTACTACCTTCTTCTGATCGAAATAATGCCATATCAGAGAACCATGCCGAACCCACTTCGGGACATTTCGGTATATTTAAAACTTACAAGCGCTTAGCACTGCGTTACTATTGGCCCAAAATGCACGATGACGTAGTTAAGTTCATAAATTCTTGCGACACTTGTATCGCGCACAAACATCAGGACCATGCACCATTGGGAACCATGGGACGACCCAAAGTGTGTTCACGACCCTTCCAAACCATTAGTGTAGATTTGGTGGGGCCACTACCCGTCACAAGAAAACAAAACGCCTACATCTTCGTAGTAACTTGTTGTTTTAGTAAATACTGTCTACTTTTTCCTATCAGGCGCGCAACTGCTGAAATAATAACTAATGTTTTGGAAGAAAAAATATTTTTAGTTCATGGTATACCATCTACAATTATATTGGACAATGGTAAACAGTTTGTCAGTGCTACTATAAAAGCTATGTTGCGCAAGTACAAAATCCCTCATCTCCATTATACTCCTAAATATTCCCCACATGTCAATACGGTCGAACGCTATAATAAAACCATTGGTTCTACCTTAGCGGCGTTTGTAGGAAATGACCAGAGATTATGGGACACTCTCCTACCTAAGGTGCAGTTTGCATTAAATACTGCAGTTAATGAAGTCACGGGCTATACACCTAGTTTTTTAGTCTATGGACGTGAATTAGTTCCATGCAGCTCACACTATGTCGACACGGACGCTGATGATATAGTATAGATACCTAGGGACGATTACGCAGGAAACATAGGTCACTTATCAGGCATATTTGACAAAGTTCAGGCGCTCCTCATTCAAGCTCATGCTAGGAATTCCCAAACGTATAATTTACGCCGTAAACCAGCTGAGGTTAATGTGGGAGACACTGTGTGTAAAAGGACTTTTTATCAGAGCGACAAGGATAAGTCCTTCTGTAAGAAACTAGCCCCTAAATTCGTGAAGTGCACAGTGATTAATAAAAAGTCGCCTCTCGTTTACGAGTTGTCGGAAGCGTCTGGAAATTCTATTGGGTTTTGGCACATAAAGGACCTAAAACTTATACACTATGGTGCCTAACTATTTGTTACAAACCGTAGAAGACCTTCCCTTCTTTCTTTCTATATGCCGTCTTAGCTTGGACAGTAGCGGACTCATAGACCTAACGCAGCTAGTCGGATTTTCCTTGTTAGCCACGTAAAATCCTCTCCTAAGGCGGGCGGTATTGTAACGTATGACCGGTACCTACCGAGTGTACGTCATAATACCGTCCATACGCTCGGCCAATCAGAGAAGGACATCGTCCGCGCTCGTGAGTTTTGCCCATATTTGGTTATGCGCCGACACGAACTCTGATGGAGGGCCCGGTATATAAAGGGGCCGACAGAGAGGCCGGCACCGCTACTCTAACGTCGCTTCTACTACCTACCTACTATAACTAAGCGTACCTACTGACCCTACGTCGTATCTACGTGTATCCTGGTCCCAGCTACGGGTAAGCACTACATTTACTGCGTTAGCGTACTGCCCATCTCTCTACCTGCTAGCTGAGGCCGGCTGACGCCGCCTGCCTGACTCTATTGGTTGTGGCTCTCCTAATGCTGCTTTCCTTCAGGTTCCAGGTCCACCTTAAGGCTCCGGGCTAGTCTACCTAGACCGCTACACTTCCTGCATCGCCTTCGGCGTCACCTCTGCCGAAGAGTCTGGCCTGCCCTGCTCATCGCACTCAGACCGCCAACGCCTGCCAGCTGAACCAACGGCCTGCGAGGATCTGCCCGCTACGCGCAGCCCTACGAGCAACCTGCCCTGCACACTACCGGAGGGAACAGCGTGGGAGACTGCAGCCCTTAGTGTTCAGGCCAGTGTCGTGTTGTTGGTCGGTCATACTCGTGACAAGGGAAGTGAGACAATACTCTGCAATAAACGCATCTAGAACCTGTACTGCGTTTTACTACCAGAACCCGTTACAATGTTTATCATTTATTTGGTTGACTAGCTTATACTATAATATGGTGGAATATTATATTATAGAATAAAATATTCTACTACATTACCATCTAGTCTACATATTATTATACATAAAAACTTCCAGACCAAGACAAACATCCATGTTCATGCACACAAATAATGTTTGACTTGAGTGGGAATCGAACCCGTGACCTTAGGCGTAGCAGTCGCTTACACTCCCGCTGCGCCAACCGGTCGTCTTATACTAATGTACGTAATGAAATGTAATGAATTCCGTTTCTGTTAACATTTATAGTCGTTTAGAGCACTCGGTCGAACACACATCTGTTTCGCAGTAACCGTATATACATATGTCGTGGATTGATGGCGCTTTGATGCAACAGTCAGCGCCATCTAGTAACAAGCTTCGTAAACCATCAACATCGTAAACGGAAACGCAAGCGCGCACTACCGCTTGGACACGATCGTCGGTAGAGGGGATGCCGGGAAGACTGGTGGCGGGGCGACCGAGTGCGCACACTCCAGTTCGGACAGTCTTGGCGAACGCTCAGTACCAACGCACGTGTTTGTTTTCTCGTTCAAGTTGTTGAGTAAAATTATAATAAAGTTATTTTGATTGAAGCTAAATTATCTTTTGCTCGAGTACCCACAACAGTGCCCACATTATTTGGAAACTATGTCGGATCGTGGAGAAGACCCGATGCTTCGCATCTCGGCCACCCACGACGCGACGTCAGAAGTGGGATGCACTCGAGCTGAGGAACCCGAAGAAAGATCGCATAATCAAGCTATGACGTCACGGTGCGACGAGAATCTACTTCGTACGCTGCTGGCTGCTCAAAATCAGAATATGATGTCCTTGATAGAAGCCATCAAGGGGCCGACAGGTACCAAGCATATTTTTTTGCCTGAATTTGACCATGATAAGCCGGACGTGGACGCACGTGCTTGGTGTACAACAGCGGACCTGTGCTTATCGGAAGTACCGCTTATTGGCAGTGCTCTAATCATCACCTTAAGCAAGGCTATGAAAGGCAGTGCATCACGTTGGCTGGCGCAAGTATCGTTCGCGGGTATGACATGGTGTGACTTCAAAAGCCTGTTTTTATCCCGTTACGATTGCGTGGACACACCAGCTGCAACTCTTGTCAAAATGACAAGTAGCAAGCCAAAAGAAGATGAGTGTTATGCTGCGTATGCCGCCCGATTGTTGTCTACCCTCACATCACGCTGGCAAAACTTGAGCTTTGAGCAGATAGCCATATCTACTGTGCTTGCTCATATGGCGCAATTTGATGGGCGCATACAGAGGTTGGCATTTACTACCGACGTAAACAACAGAAACAAGTTGCAGTGTGAACTTCAAGCGTTCTCATTTTTGAAGAGGAAAGCTTCGATGAGTAACTCAACCGACACCGGTCCCGAGTTCAAGCGATCGAAGTTCCAATCAACATCGCTGAAATGTCACAACTGCTGCAAAGTAGGTCACCGAGCGGCAGACTGTCGATCAAGAAGTGAGGCGAAAGGCAAGGTATCCAATGCCTCCACTTCGTCATCAAGTTCTGCAGGACAAAAGCCGCGTTCGGACATCATCTGTTTCCGGTGCGGCAACGCCGGACATTTTGCTACGAAGTGCCCACGTAGCAATGAAGGCACCGGCATGGCAAGCGGCCCAAGCGGGGCAGCACCTGCAGCAGCGGCGAGCAGCGAGCGACGTGTTGAAGTTTGCTACGTCAGTAATCCTAGTGGCACGCTGATGAATGCTGGTGAGTCATATCCATTTTATTACGATTCTGGCGCCGAGTGCTCTCTCATTAAAGATCGTGTTGCGTCTAAGTTTAGTGGCAAGCGTGTAAATAACATGGTAAAATTAACTGGTATCAGTCAAGGTAGTGTGCATAGTACCCTACAAATTTTATCTGAGGTTATGATCAATGATCTGTGGTTAGAGATCCTATTTCATGTTGTACCGGACAGTTGTCTTAAAAATGATATTTTAATCGGCCGTGACATTTTAGATCAGGGATTTAACGTTAGTATGACGTCTAATAGCGTTGTTTTGTGTAGGTCTAAGGTTGTTAGGTTATGTGATGTTTCAAATAACCTCAAAAACGATTCCACTTGTCGTGTTGATTTCGATCAGGTTGATACCGACATTCCGCCAGAATATCGTGCTCAATTAATTAACCTTTTGTCAGAATATTCATCATCGTTTTCTACTGGTGTTTCTAGATCCAGGGTAACAACAGGATAGTTGCAAATTAGGCTCATATATCCTAGTCGTACGGTAAATCGTCGTCCACATAGGCTTAGTGCGAGTGAACGCGAAGTTGTTACGGCTAAAGTTCGTGAATCAGAGGAAGCTGGTATTATTAGGCCAAGTTGTTCACCTTTTTCTAGCCCAGTGTTGCTTGTCAAGAAAAAAGATGGTTCAGATCGCATGTGTGTCGACTACAGAGAACTGAACGACAACACTGTATCGGATAGGTTTCCACTGCCATTGATAGAGGATATTGTATCTAGGCTAGGTGGTGCTATATGGTTCACGTGTCTCGATATGTTATCAGGGTATCATCAAATTTCAGTGCACCCTGAATCAATAGAGCACACTGCGTTCGTCACGCCAGACGGTCAGTGGGAATATTTGACTATGCCGTTTGGTTTGAAAAATGCTAGCTCAGTTTATCAGCGTGCAGTGATGAAAGCACTAGGTGATCTGGCTCATAGTTATGCTGTTACATACGTCGACGATATTTTAGTGATAGGATCATGTGTGCAGGAGAGTTTAGTTCGTCTTCGTACTGTGCTCGATAAATTGACAAAAGCCGGTTTTTCCCTGAATTTTAGTAAGTGTTCGTTTCTTAAGCGACGGGTTGAATATTTAGGCTTTGTTGTTGAGGACGGCCAGATCAGACCCAACCCTAATAAAATTGTTGCTTTATCGAGACTTCCCCCACCTGCAACCGTCACTCAACTGAGACAGTTCATAGGACTGGCCACTTATTTTAGACAATTTGTGCCACAGTTCTCAAAAACGATGGCTCCTCTATTTTGTTTAACAAGTGGCAAGAATAAGTCCATTTGTTGGGAACCGAGTCATGAGGCCATTCGTCAGAAAATAATATCCTACTTAACCAGTGAGCCAGTTCTAACAATTTTTAACCCTGCTCATCCAATCGAGTTACATACCGATGCTAGTGCTGAAGGATATGGTGCCATTTTTATTCAAAAGATTAATGGCAAACAACATGTAGTTGCTTACTATAGTCGTCGCACGTCCCCAACAGAGTCAAAGTTTCATTCATTTGAATTAGAAACGTTAGCAGTCTTTAATGCCATAAAATATTTTCGACATTATTTGCTAGGGCGCAAGTTTACCGTTGTGACAGATTGCAGTTCTGTTAAAGCATCTAAAAATAAAACTGACTTGTCTCCACGAGTTCATCGTTGGTGGGCCTACATGCAGTCGTTTGAGTTTGAGATTGTTCACCGTGAAGGCAGTAGGATGACCCATGTAGACTTCCTTTCTAGAAATCCTCTGCCTGCCTCTAAAGGAGCCTTCACACGTGTAGAACAAGAGCAGGTCGATTTAGCTGAGCTTTCTAGTAACCGGTTGCAAGCTGAGCAGGAAAAGGACGAAGAGATTAGCAAGATTGTATCTGATCTTCGTAATGAAGTTTTTCCTGAGGAAACTCGCAAAACTTACGAAATTCGTAAGCATATTTTGTACCGTAAGATTCAACGCAATGGTCGCACTCGATGTCTTCCTATTGTTCCAAGATCACTTAGGTAGTCAGTGATTAATAATGTCCACGAGTCCGTCATGCATTTAGGATGGGAGAAAACCCTTGAAAAGATTTACGAGTACTATTGGTTTGAAGGAATGTCGAAATATGTGAGGAAATTCGTTGACAACTGTATCACTTGTAAAGTATCAAAACCCCACACTGATAAAGTTCAAGCCGAACTTCAACCAATTCCCAAGTTCAATATTCCATGGCACACAATTCATATTGACGCCTCTGGCAAACTGTCTGGGAAAAACGACATCAAAGAGTACGTGTTTGTCATAATAGATGCTTTCACCAAATTTGTTCTACTCCGTCATTCGCTTAACATCGACACTAATAGTAGTATTTGTGCTATTTAGTTCTGTATTGCATTGTTTGGCGCACCGAAACGCATAGTAGCTGATCAAGGTCGTTGTTTCGCTAGTAAAGAATTTTCTAGTTTTTGTTCTTCTAACAACATAGAGTTGCACTTGATAACTACTGGAGGCAGCCGCGCTAACGGTCAGGTAGAAAGGGTAATGAGTACCCTCAAGAGTATGTTGACAGCTGTAGAGACTAGTCGTGATGGCTCTTGACAGGATGCGTTAGGAGAGGTTAAATTGGCCATAAACTCTACTATTAATAGGGTAAATAAATCTAGCCCTCTCGAGTTTATGATTGGAAAAGTAGCACGACCACTTGGTTAAGTGAACGCTGATGAGAATGTGACTGACATTAATCTAGATGAGATTAGAGAGCACGCGACGCAGAATATTACGAAAAATGCTAATTACGATAAAAATCGATTTGACCAACGTAAGGCTGAGGTTTCTAAGTTAGCTGTTAATGATTATGTTCTAATAGAAAATGAAGAAAGGAATCAAACAAAATTAGATCCTAAATTTAAAGGTCCTTTTAAGATAATTGAGGTGTTAGATGGAGATAGATACCTACTCAAGGCGCTTAACTCTAAGCGAACATACAAATACCCCCATGATCGCGTGAGAAAGATCCCCGATCACCAAGTTCCTAGAGAATTAGATGTCAAAGTTGATGACAGTGGTAGTGAAACCAAATCTGATCAAGAAAAGCTTGATCAGATTTTCTCATGCTCTGAATTGTAGACCGCACCTCATTACTGACATGTGGCGATGGGTCTGGACCGCACCTCATGAGTGACATGTGGCGATGGGTCTGGACCGCACCTCATGGGTAACATGTGGCGATGGGTCTGTAAGGAATCGTCGGTGCGATTTCTGTCTGTGTTGGTGCACAGAGCGCTTATGTGTTGTAGCACATATTGCGTAAGAGTTTTTTTTGAGAATCGTTGGTGCGATTCTTGTCTGTGTTGGTGCACAGAGCCCCTCATGTGTTGTAGCATATGTGGTGGCAGATTGTTAAGAATCGTTGGTGCGATTCTGATTTGTGTTTGTGCACAGATCACAAAAAGAGTTGAGTATGCATTGCTTAACAGTTATCGTAAAGAGTAATAGAACTGTTGGAATAACGTTCTTTAGTAGTTTAACTTGTTGATCGGATCTTTTCCAAAGAATGATGTTGTGCAGGAAGCACTGTGTATGTATCCTCAATGACGAGGAATTGTAAATCATAGGAGTTGATTAGTGTACTTAGATTAAGATGAAATAAAGTACCAATGAGAATCAGATTCCTTTGTTTTATTGGCAGGATAGCCGAGCTTGACTACTCTCAGAGTATATTTTGTCCACAGGAATTACACCCGAGGACGGGTGCCAGTCAGTGATGGCCGTGTCGTGGATTGATGGCGCTTTGATGCAACAGTCAGCGCCATCTAGTAACAAGCTTCGTAAACCATCAACATTGTAAATGGAAACGCAAGCGCGCACTACCGCTTGGACACGATCGCCGGTAGAGGGGATACCGGGAAGACTGGTAGCGGGGCGACCGAGTGCGCACAGTCCAGTTCGGACAGTCTTGGCGAACGCTCAGTACCAACGCACGTGTTTGTTTTCTCGTTCAAGTTGTTGAGTAAAATTATAATAAAGTTATTTTGATTGAAGCTAAATTATCTTTTGCTCGAGTACCCACAACAGTGCCCACATTATTTGGAAACTATGTCGGATCGTGAAGAAGACCCGATGCTTCGCATCTCGGCCACCCACGACGCGACACATATATTGAGTAATTGTGATAATCTCATTCAAAGCGAGATATAGGTCGTGTAGTGTTCAACAAATACTAGGTACTGTATTTAATAGTATTAACATCTATGTAGATCGTTCCTAGATATATAAAGGGGTCATATTGTTCAGGAGTTTGTTATAATCGAATTATTGTGTCTGGTAACAGGTGTACGTAATTATCTGTTCTGTGGAACGGATGTCACAAATATTATAATGGTCACGTCGCCTGGTATTGCAAGTTCGATTCTTAATAAGCCAAATTATTTAACGATGCACAGAAAGTAATGCTCAGTATTTTATTTTTATTTAGAGTTGTCTCGCGTTTTTCCTTTTCTTGACCTATACAGACAAGTCTTAGTATAAAATATATACTCCCATTGCATTGCATAATTATAGTCAATATACTTTATCAACACCTTAGCATTATTCCAATAGCACTTAAGACTGTCGCCTTGCAGTTTGCAAATGATGAATACCAACATCGAAATTCACATATTTCACGATTCATTTTAGTTACTAATATGACAGACAAGTACACAAAAATATTCACTAATTACCATCCACTGATATTTATTATGTAGATAATAATAAATCAAGAACAGTGCCACCATTTTCCAGATCAAAAGGAACAATCGTCTTTGATATAGAATTTTGTGTAAAAGCCAGCGATAAAAATTTATAAACGGAGCCTGGGCCAACACCACGGACACCGGGTTAATGAAATGATAGCCAATAGGCGGGTCCACACAGACCGAGCAGCCTCACGCGGAAAATGCTTCGCGAGGCTGCGCGCTCAGTGTGGACGTGGCTCGGTCGAGGAAATGGCACGGCAGCCACGGCCGGGCGCCTGCGTGCGCGCGAGCTACCGAATTAGACACGTCCACACAGAGCGCGCAGCCTCGCGAGGAATTGGCGCGCGAGGCTGCGCGCTCTGTGTGGACGTGCCCCGGCCGAGGCAAGCGCGCGTGCCGCCGCGGGCGAGCGACCGAGCGGCCGAGCCATCGAGTTCGGATTTTTGTTTTGCCGCGGTCTGGACGCTGTTTCGTGCCTCGCTCGAACATAGTAATCCCTACAAATAATATAAATTCGAAAGTATGTATGTATGTTGTACATTTTGAAACGGTTTTATTTAGCTTGACCTGTTTGTTTGTTTGGGTCAAATTTAGTAATTGGAATTTTATCCCCTTCCTGATGACAGATTGATCTGATATTTGGTACACCTTCTTAATCTTGATGACAATACAACATAATATATTCTTTATGACTGTAAATCCAAGATGGCCGCCGGTACAAAATGGCAGATCACATATTACTTCACAACAACCTCAATATGGGTATCAAATGAAAGGGCTTGATTGGTAGAATAGAGCTCACTATAAAAAATCCAAGATGGCCGCCGATACAAAATGGCGGATGACATATTTCTTCACAACAACCTCAATATGGGTATCAAATGAAAAGGCTTGATTGGTAGAATAGAGCTCACTATGAAAAATCTAAGATGGCCGCCACCACAAAATGGCGGATTACATATTTTCCACAAATACCTCAATGTGGGTATCAAATGAAAGGGCTTGATTGGTAGAATAGAGTTCACTATGAAAAATCTAAGATGGCCCCTCTACAAAATGGCGGATTACATATTTTCCACAAATACCTCAATGAGGGTATCAAATGAAAGGGCTTGACTGGTAGAATAGAGCTCACTATGAAAAATCTAAGATGGCCGCCTCTACAAAATTGCGGATTACATATTTTCCACAAAAACCTCAGTATGGGTATCAAATGAAAGGGCTTGATTGGTAGAATAGAGCTCACTATGAAAAATCCAAGATGGCCGCCACCACAAAGTGGCGGATTACATATTTCCCACAAATACCTCAATATGGGTATCAAATGAAAGGGCTTGATTGGTAGAATAGAGCTAACTATGAAAAATCTAAGATGGCCGCCACCACAAAATGGCGGATTACATATTTTCCACAAATACCTCAATATGGGTATCAAATGAAAGGGCTTGATTGGTAGAATAGAGCTCACTATGAAAAATCTAAGATGGCCGCCACCACAAAATGGCGGATAACATATTTTTCACAAATACCTCAATATGATTATCTAATTAAACGACTTGATTAGTAGAATAGGGCTCACTATGAACTAACAACAAAACTAAAAACTTGAAAATAAAATAAAATAAAAACATTTTTAAGTTAAGCGGTTTTATTACAATAAAAATATACATACATACATACATATCGTCACGACTTTTATCCCCGAAGGGGTAGGCAGAGGTGTATTTCTACACCCACTTTTCGCCAGATATATTTTAGTCCCACGTAATAAGGGGCGAGCCTATTGCCGTACCGGGCACATTTCCAGACTCCGTGCTGCTACTGAGAATTTCGTGACAAAATAACCCAATAACACTGCCCGACCCAGGAATCGAACTCGGGACCTCCCGATCCAACGCGCACATTTATGCCGCGAGACCAACGAGGCAGTCGTATAGGGTTTGATGTCGAGTTTTCCGTCTCTACGCAAAGATGGTATTTGCATCGTGTTATCCCTTAGTCGCCTCTTACGACACCCACGGGAAGATAGGGGGTGGTGACACTTGTATTCTATGCCGTCAACCACACAGCAATAAAAATATGTAGTTAGGTTATGTACTAAAAGCGAAAAAATAATTCGGTTAGTCCTAGCTACCACACTGCGGAGATCGCCGTGACCCAGTAGAGGACACGGCGCTGCACACCTTGGCGGAATGCCCTGCTTGGGCATCGCAGCGCCGGTACCTAGTCGCGGCGATAGGAGTGGTTGAACTCTCGCTTCAGACCTTGATTCGTTCTATGTTTCGGAGCGAGATGTGTTGGGACGCCGCCGCCTCCTTCTGTGAGACGGTGATGTCGATCAAGGAGGCGGCGGAGCGGGATAGGGAGCCCTCGCGACCTGTCCCCACCCGCAGAACCCGGCGTCGTCGCCGGAGGGCGCTCATCGATTCCCGGCCACCGTGAGTACACGCCAGCGGGAGGCGGGCCTGTTTTGAACCGCCCGCCGTCCGCTAGTTGTTCCGCGTGCGCCTCTCGTAGCGTTAGTAAACTACGTCGTTCTTTTCCGCTCGTAGTAAGAAAGAGGATGTATGAGGACAAGTATGATGGATGCAGATGTATGCATGCGAGGGACGGGGCCCGCTTCGGCGGGCCAGCTCAGGCGGGATCGCGACAGTAATACTAACGTAGATCCCGTGACCCCGCCATTCAATGGGAGCGGATAGAGGAACATCATGGTGGTTTTAGTGGGTAGTCCCGGCGCTTCTCGTCGGGGAGTCACCACACTCTCCCTAGACTGAGCCCCTTTAGGGGCCCAGCCTGGGGGGTCAGCCCGTAAATTGTCTGGCTTCCACCATGAGTCAAAAAAAAAACAAAAGTCCTAGCTGCCAGATCGCACCAATCTTGTCATCAATATGGGGTATTGTTCCAGATAAATATTAAATCGTTGGGCGCAGGGTATCCAGAGCAAACATTTTGATCAAAATTTCACGCGCCAAACGATTTTATATTTATCTGATCAATACCCCATACTGATGACAAGATTGGTGCCATCTGGTAGCTAGGACTTACCGAATTATTTTTTAGCTTTTAGTACATAACCTAACTACATATTTTTATTGTAATAAAACCGTTTAACTTAAAAATGTTTTGATTTTATTTTATTTTCAAGTTTTTAGTTTTGTTGTTAGTTCATAGTGAGCCCTATTCTACTAATCAAGCCCTTTCATTTGTTACCCATATTGAGGTATTTGTGGAAAATATGTAAGCCGCCATTTTGTGATGGCGGCCGTCTTAGACTTTTCATAGTGAGCTGTATTCTACTAATCAAGCCCTTTCATTTGTTACCCATATTGAGGTTGTTGTGAAGAAATATGTCATCCGCCATTTTTTATCGGCGGCCATCTAGGATTTTTTATAGTGAGCTCTATTCTACCAATCAAGCTCTTTCATTTGATGCCCATATTGAGGTATTTGTGGAAAATATGTAATCCGCCATTTTGTAGAGGCGGCCATCTTAGATTTTTCAAAGTGAGCTCTATTCTACCAATCAAGCCCTTTCATTTAATACCCATACTGAGGTATTTGTGGAAAATATGTAATCCGCCATTTTGTGGTGGCGGCCATCTTAGATTTTTCATAGTGCGCTCTATTCTACCAAGCAAGCCTTTTCATTTGATACCCATATTCAGGTTGTTGTGAAGAAATATGTCATCCGCCATTTTTATCGGCGGCCATCTTGGATTTTTTATAGTGAGCTTTATTCTACCAATCAAGCTCTTTCATTTGATACCCATATTGAGGTATTTGTGGAAAATATGTAATACGCCATTTTGTAGTGGCGGCCATCTTAGATTTTTCAAAGTGAGTTCTATTCTACCAATCAAGCCCTTTCATTTCAAAATCAAAATCATTTATTCATCTAGGCCACAAAGTGACGCTTATGAACGTCAAAATTCAAGTTAATTACTTAATGATTCTACATTTACATTTACTGCCACGTTCGCAATGCAATAGGTAGAACCACGAGAAAGAACGGACAATAAAACTCATGGCCACTCTTTTCAAACAAATATAATGGTGGTACATTTTATTTTTGTAAGGAGCTGCAACTGTTTCACATTGTAGACATCTACTAGTAAAATTTTTAGTAGCTATTGATATCATACTCAAGCAGTAAATGATGTTCATATGGTAAGCCTCCCAAAGTAAATATGGTGAAACAGGAGCATCCACTTACGTCTTTTTAATGTAGGCAACTCGCGAACATGGTCAGAACTATGGTAGAAGTGAATTTGATACCCATATTGAGGTATTTGTGGAAAATATGTAATCCGTCATTTTGTGGTGGCGGCCATCTTAGATTTTTCATAGTGAGCTCTATTCTACCAATCAAGCCTTTTCATTTGATACCCATATTGAGGTTGTTGTGAAGAAATATGTCATCCGCCATTTTTATCGGCGGCCATCTTGGATTTT
The DNA here is from genome assembly GCA_944739405.2 of Euclidia mi. Lineage (NCBI taxonomy): Eukaryota > Metazoa > Arthropoda > Insecta > Lepidoptera > Erebidae > Euclidia > Euclidia mi. The sequence continues at coordinate 23,731,787 of OX123190.2, forward strand.
TTATAGTGAGCTCTATTCTACCAATCAAGCCCTTTCATTTGATACCCATATTGAGGTTGTTGTGAACTAATATGTGATCCGCCATTTTGTATCGGCGGCCATCTTGGATTTACAGTCATCAAGATTAAGAGGGTGTACCCATCGATATATAATAATATGTACTAAGTGTACCAAATATCAGATCAATCTGTCATCAGGAAGGGGGTAAAATTCTAATTACTAAATTTGACCCAAACAAATAAATAAACAGGTGCCGAGGCTGCCGCGCTTAAGGCCACGTTCACATTTATCTGACGTGATCCGTCGTGACGTGACGCGACAGAGAGCAATCGGTTTCATACATTTGATATATGAGCGTGCATATTTAGCTGACGTCACGGCGTCTGTCGTGTCACGACAAACGATATCCCGGTCTGGGACAGAGAGGGTGGGGTGCGGGGGCGTTACAGCGCGCGACTAGACACGTCAGACAAATGTGCGCGCCACACTGTCTGTCGTAAAGCGTCAGACGCGCGTATGCAATTGTGCGCTATGGACGACGAACTTATTGACTTACTTTTTATACTTATATAATATTCCTATAGGTTCAGTACCTATAGACGAGCTAATCGAAAACAAATACGAATCAATATCAATATAATATAATCCTATGTAAATAAATTATGGATATTATTAGATAGCTACTTAATCTGAATCGGATAATTCATCAAAAGATTGCGAATGTGAGAACTTCCCGAGAGTCAAGACAGAACTGATTTAAAATTGCGTCAGATTGCGTCAGATCGCGACAGACCGCAACAGACAATTGTGAACCGTCAGTTATTACGACAGAGACCGTCACGAGAGATCACGACCGATAAATGTGAACGCGGCTTTATTCTATGGCCGCGCTCGTTCGGGGGCCGTTTCCTCGCGCGGCAAAAGCCTCGCGAGGCTGCTCGCTCTGTGTGGACCCACCTAATTAATATCCCAACGATTTTATGTAATGGAAAAGATTTAACGAAATATAATAATGGATTTGTAAATTTTTCATCTGCATGTGATTAGGAAAGGTAAGAAGACGTTCTGTCAGATCAGGTTCAATTGAAAAGCAGATCCCGATCTCCAGGTCGAAAGTCTTAGATATATTTGTGGATAAGGATAGCGCCTTTTAATAGTAAATCGCTTAGGTATAATGTTAAAGGCCAGCTACACCTACTCTGGAAACTGGTTGTAACAAATACGGGTAAATATAAATAAATAAATAATTAATAAAAAAATTCAAATCTTTATTCATATTAAGTACAACAACATATAACATGTTCCTTATTACTATAATAAATTTTTGTGACATCTTGTAGTTGTACATTTGTGATAATTGAAATAGAGTTTGCTAGCTCCTATACTAAGCAGAGCTTGTATGATAGGAGTTAGTGATTCTCCTTATATAAATATTTGAGATGGCAACCGGTTAGTGGAACATAACTTACTTATAACTACACTTAATATGAATTTTACACTTAAATTTAAATATTAAAATACTTAATTTTACTGAGTAATTTAGCTACTAACTAGGAAATACACATTATTCCTTATTTTAATTTTTTTTAAATATATATTTTTATTTATTTACCTTAGGAACAGCCTGATAATAATATTTCAGTTTGATCATAAGTCAGATAACGTAACCAATCTATAAGTTTGTTTTTAATTTCATATTTATTTAAATGGTATATTGACAACGTCTTATTTATTTTATTATATAACCTAGCTCCCTTTGCATCAAACTGACGGCTTGCAAAAGCAGTTCTACATCTCACACTAGGGCATACTGCGGCTTTGGAACGCTTCTGTGGAATATTGCTAATTAGTCCCAGTTTCGTGTGCTTGCGCAGTGTTATGCGGAGAATGTATAACTGTCTTACAGTGAGAACATCACATTCCCTATAAAGTTGTGAAGTAGAATAGTAACGAGGCTTGCAACGAATTACTTTTAAGACGGCCCGCTGTGCTCGTTCTAACCCTAGGAAAAGCATCTTATACGTGCCCCCCCATACTGGTATACAGTAGGTTATGACAGACTGACAGAAAGCAGTATAAACAGAAAGCATGGTGGAAGAATCGGCAAATTGAAGCAAAGTTTTAAATATTGCCATAAGCTTCCTGACTCTATTGGCAAGGGCCAAAACATGTGGTCGGCAATCTAAATGTTCATCCACCAGAACTCCTAGATACTTGATGCAGTTTACCTGCGATATCTGAAGATAGTCACAATAACCAGGACCGGTACAGCTGTGCGCTCGCAGAGTGTTAGTAGTAACTGGTGGTTTCGGAGAGTTTGGAATATAAAAACGTACGAATATGGTTTTCTCGATATTTAAAGTTAAACAGTTTATAGAAAGCCACTTCATTACTGTTTCTAGCCCGTTTTGTGCATGACGCTTTGCGGATTCCCAAACTACACTATATGATAACAGGGCAGTGTCATCTGCATATGTGTTTGTAAGTGAAGGCTTCACAGATCATTGATGTATATTAGGAATAGGGTGAGACCGAGTATACTCCCTTGGAGGACACCATAACAAATTTTTTCTTCATCACTCATTCCAGCACCTATCCTAGTAGCCTGCAGGCGATCAGATAGGTAGTCTTTATAAATTGCCAGAGCTTGCCCACGTATGCCGATATTCTCAAGCTTCGATATGAGGCTAGTTATAGAGACCGTGTCAGAGGCCTTGGAGAGATCCAGGAAGATACCAAAGCATTGATATTTATTGTCTATTTTCTGTACAACTCTTTCAGTAAAATTAATAACTGCATCTTCCGTTGATAACCCAGATCTAAATCCGTATTGATTTGCTGAAAGTAATTTATTTGTTTCCAAGTAATTTACTAAACAATTATTTAATATGCGTTCAAGGATTTTCAACAAGGCTGTTAATACCGATATAGGCCTATAGTTTGAGACACGGTCTCTATCACCACTCTTAAAAACTGGCGTAACCAGTGCTTTCTTCAAAGCTTTGGGAAAAACGCCTGTAGTAATTGATAAGTTGCAAATGTGTGCAATAGGTGGTGTTAAGATATTACATGAGAGCTTAATAACCTTAGAAGGAATACCGTCCCACCCTGTAGCACAATCGGATGGTAAGGACATTATAATAGACTTTATTTGCTCTTCACAAACGGGTATAATGCCAAGTGAGTTGCGTGGCGTGTTTTGAGTATGGTGGAAAGCAATGGAAGCAAGGTTTTTATTTGTATTATACATTATGTTTGACGCTAATGTCCTACCAATATTAACAAAGTACTGGTTGACAAGATTTAGAGACGTTTTCTGGTCATTTGACAAACCAAGCAATTCCACTGGATTTTGTGACGAGCATTTTCTACCCGATATACTGTTTATCAGTTGCCATGTTGCTTTTGGATTATTATTGGCTTTAGCGAATTCAAGGGACTCGTAGTTACGTTTAAGTTTCCGTAGAAGGGCATTACAGAAACTTCTATATCTTTTATAGGTAAAAGGATAAGATTATCTGGATCCCTCTTAGACTTGCGGTGCATATTGTCACGGTTTCTGATGCAGCGAAGTAGGCCGGGTGTAATCCATGGCTTTAATATTCTAGATTTATTTGTACGCTTAATTTTTTTTGTGCGTTTAGTCACTACATCTTGAACTAAAGTAATAAATCTAGTCGTTGCAATGTTAGCATCAGTTTCAACCATTATTGGTATGAAATTGCTGTTATTTAATTCACAGCGTACTTTATCATAGTCAATGCATATTTTGTGGGTATGTCCGATAGGTCTAAGACTACTACTGTGTTCAAGGCATAGGACGGTTGGTAAATGGTCAGTTATGTACGTGTCCAAAACTAGGGTAATATCTGAATCTTTGCTGTGTGCTATCTTGTTTTTTTGCTGTGTGCTATTGTGCCTAGGTCTTCCATGGTCTCAGCCATGACTACGATATCGTCTGCAAATCAAAGGTAAGTGATGTACTCGCCGTTAATGTTGATGCCGAGTCCATTCCAGTCCAGAAGCTTGAAAACATCCTCCAGCGCAGTAGTAAACAGTTTCGGGGATATGACATCCCCCTGTCTCACTCCTCGCTGGAGTTGAATAGGTTTCGAACTCTGGTCCAGGAGGCGGACCGACATAGTGGCGTTTTCATACAAACACTTCAGCACTTCGATATATCGGAAGTCAATTCGGCACCGTTGGAGAGACTGTAGCACCGCCCAGGTTTCGATCGAATCGAAGGCTTTCTCATAGTCTACAAAGGCCAAGCATAGGGGCTGGTTATACTCTTCGGACTTCTGTATAACCTGCCGCAGCGTATGTATGTGGTCTATGGTACTATAGCCTTTACGGAAACCGGCTTGTTCGGGAGGCTGGAAGTCGTCTAGCTTGCTCTCGAGACGATTCGTGATGACCCTCGAAAACAGCTTGTAGACGTGGCTCAGAAGTGTGATGGGTCTGTAGTTCTTTAAGAGGGTTTTAACCCCTTTCTTAAAGAAAAGTACCACGACAGCTCTGTGCCACGCCTGTGACATTTTACCCTCAAGAATGACGGAATTAAATAGCATCCGAAGGGCTTCTCTAGCGGGTGCACCGCCAGCCTTCAGAAGCTCGCTCGTAATTCCGTCATCACCCGGCGCCTGTGTGGCTCTCAAACAGCTCAAAAACAACATTATTGAGCTGTTTGAGAGCCACACATATCTCGTGCAAGCTGACGTACGGGATATCTTTGGTATAGTGTCGGGTCAATCCAGCTCTAGGGTCTGACGCTGGAGTACTTGCGGGTTGTTGCGTTGTCGTGTATAGCTGTCCATAGAACCTTTCGATCTCCTCCAAGAGCTCAGGCTTGGACGATACGATTCTGCCATCCTCCGTCTTCAGCTTTGTCAGCTGACTCTGCCCAACAGACAGATCCCTCTGGAACACTTTGGATCCCTTATTCTGCTCGATCGCCTCACGAACACATTTTGTGTTGTATTGGCGGAGATCGCGAGTCAGAGACTTAGAGATCTGTCTGTTAAGGTGCCGATATGTCGGCATGTCGTCGGAGGATAGCAGAACCATCTTGCGCCTTTCCTCTAACAGCTCGAGGGTCGGACCCGAGATCTTGCTGGTTCTCTTGGTTTTTTGGGGCTTAAAGAATTTAGCTTCTGTTGTATGTACAGCATCCACGAACCCGTTACTGTACTCGTCCACATCTACGCATTCACCCAGGCATTCGAAACGGTTCTTGAGTTCAAGTTGAAAGCTCTCGGGATTTTGGATATGAACCGGTGCCGGTCGGAGCGTGGACTTTATCAACCTCAACCGTTCGTGGCTTGTACAGATATTCAATGTGCCTCTTACCATTCGGTGATCGCTCCCCACTTTAAGTGAATTGATCACGGAGACATCATTGAATATCTGCCTCTTCGTCGACATGATAAAGTCGATCTCATTTTTGGTGGCACCGTCTGGACTTACCCAGGTCCGTCAGTCCAATTGCGGCATTCTCGCTTCTTGAAGAAGAAATTCATCATATAGTGGCCTTCCTTCTCCATAAAGCTAGCCAGCAAATGACCCCGGGAATTCCGATGCCCATAACCAAATTGCCCCACTCTCAGCTCATCACCGTCACGTTTGCCCAGTTTCGCGTTAAAATCTCCCATGACCACGGTGTAATGAGTTTTGAAGCCATGTATAGCCCGAGATATGTCCTCGTACATGGCTTCCACCTCCTCATCGGGGTGCGTGGAGGTCGGAGCGTATACCTGTATGACCTTCAGCAAAAACCGCTTGCATATTCTGAGTATAAGGTACGCTACCCTGCTCGACACACTCCCGATATTTACCACGTTGGTTACGAGAGATTTGTGAACGATGAACCCGACACCACCTTGGGACTGTTGGTCGCCCTCCCGGTAGAAGAGCAAGTTGCCGGAATTGAGAACTATCAAATCCTCCCCCTGTCTTCGGACTTCAGATAGGCCTATGATATCCCATCGCAACTTGCTCAATTCTTCTTCCAGCTCGACAATCTTCTCGTCGGTCTGCAGTGTGCGCGTGTTTAGTGTTGCCAGGGCCAATTGTCGTTGGTGGTGGTAGCCCGATCTGTTCCAGAGATTCTACGCACCCCTTGCCTCGCCGTTACCATGGCCGCTACCATAACCAGGACTAGCGGGGCCGCCGGGGACTAGGGGCCGGTTTTTATTGGTGTGGTTCATCTATGGGGGGATTTGCCATAATCGCCACGCCATTTATCCCGTAAGGATCTCGCTATTTTCCTTCTTAGTTATCTTTGATATTCGTTATTGTTACTTCCATTGGTCGACCTCATGTAGTACAGTCATCTAGCCTCTACATAGTTAGTTCACGCATTGTTATGAGCTTATCTATACTATGTGCCCCACCATATTAACCTTTTTATTCCTATATATAATTTTGGTGACAAGGCAGCCAGCGCCTACGTATAGGCTACCTATCATTTTGTTTTTTATAGCAACGGAAGGAACCGAGCCAGCGAGAGCCTAGTGGAGATACTAACAGACTGCCTTGTAGAGGGTATCGAGTTCAAATCTACGGCGTGCACCAGTTTTGAAGTTATGTGCGTATTGAATTGTTAATTATCGCTAGCCCCGTTCCTCGGCAGTCCTGGCTGTCATGAAGATCCTTGATAGTCGTTATATATTATCAATACCTCAAAAAGAAGTGATGCTAATCTAAACCATGAATATCGCTATCTGGTGGGTCAGACAGGCAGTCACTCTGAAACTCAGTCAGTCAGTCTCTCTGTTAGTGGAAAATTTGTGATGACGCTATGAGGATGATGATCGTCCAAACTAGTAGAACTTTGAATTATTTACTAACTGGTGTCAGAAAAGCAAGTATGTGACATTGTTATATTACGATATTACAGATAAGAATGACTCTTAAAAAAAATATGCCATATTTCATAATTATACACGAATTGTCCACAATCTGCAAAACCACATGTAGCAGACTGCTGTATTTTCGTTATTACAACAAAAACCCTTAAACCTTTTACACAGTAAGTAACTCCAAAATAAACAACCAAAACATGTTAAGCAGCTGTACCTACATCACTCAACAATCACACACAAAACTTACGCGACACTTGAACATACAACACAAATAAAAGCCTACACAAATCGGCTCGCAAAAAATGTTTAAAATGTTTCACACTTAACGTAATACTTTAGTAAACAAACTATTTTACCGCACTTAGGAGATATCGTATGACACACTCGTATGTACAGCGAACAACATACTGTGGACCTAGTACGAGTAAATTTAAGACTTACACAATCGTGCCGTTTATATTTCCCGGCGCTGCGATTTGTGGATATTTTCGAGCGTGGCAATCAGAACGCCGTTTACATATAACGTGACGAATCTGTAAGTATAAAATAAACTCCCACTATGCCCACTGTACAGAGAGTAGGTACATGGAATATCTATTACATGAGGTATAAGCTTCGCCTGTTGGGCCCTCTGATAGGGGCAGCCTGTCCGAACTGATTTAGCTCTTAAGTACATCTTACTAACGCTTTTAGAGAAGATAACTGCGGGCTGTATGTAGGATCGTACTGTGTGGATCGTTGAGGATGGGAATGGCTCGGAGAGATTTTGTTGAAGTATTTTTCATGGATATACTCGTATATGGTATTGTAAAAAAGAGAATCCAACTATTCTTACAGTGTTCGTTTTAAAACGTAGAATTGAACTTATGTTTTCGGTCAATACCGAGATCTAGAGATTCGGCATTCAGTCGATTCTTGGGTGCCGAAATGGATACCTACCTAAAATAAGACTTGAACGTAAGTATTTTTCCCAGACGCAGGTATTTTACATCAACTATCAGCTACTTATATTTACTTACTAGCTACGTAGATAAACACATGGATAAAAATAAAATAAACTGAACATATTCAACTACGGTACTACTACACTACCCGGTACTGATACAAACGTCCTAATAACAATAATAATATTAATACATAACTGTATTCGTCCATTCTATTTCAATTCAAACCTAAAGCACCGTATTGATTATAAGTTCCATTTTAACGGTTATCTGCAATCATAGTAATACCTATAGTAAAAAAAAAAATTTTATCATTCTTATAAAATTCTTTTTTCGAGCGTAGTTTTCTTTTCTATCACAATTTCATTTGGCCGCTTTCCCCGGGCCCTATTGGTTGGTAATCATCTTTATGTGCTTATGATGTTATTGTTTTTACGAGATACAATGGATAGATATAACTTTGTTTATCTGACTTGGTAAGGACAGGCTAGCTATGAAGCTTTGTGGAGTTAAAACAATGTTTGCGTTGTAATATAGTCGTTTGTTTACGATATACGTATTGATTCAATGTGTTCTTTCTTGTGAAAAAGAATCCAGCTCTCAATTTGACTCTGTTTTTTAAATTCCCTTTTACAGCTAGTCAATATCACTTCAGAATTGGTAGTGCTTTGGACCCTGACATGGCATCTGAAAATATAGTACTGGTAAAAATGTTACAAAATGCTGTACAAATAAATTCGCATTCACTAAATTAATATCACGACTGCTAACGTACTCTATGCAAGCTTAAAAGTGTATTTACACGACCGAAGGGTGAATAGACCATGCTCCGACAGAGATATGTAAAATATTGCTATATACATTTATCCATGTCCTAATAAAAGCATTTCAAATCTGATTAGACCAACAACCGGACCACGCAGTATAAAATGAAAAGTCTGGTATGCAACTGGGATAACGCTAGGACGATGATGTTGAAGTATTTACCTGTTCATTTTGGTCATAGACGGGACACACAGGCAACGATCGGTGAGAGCTACGAGCGTCTCATCCTCATTCTTATCATGTGTATATGGAACTATGAATGTTTTCACAGCAAGAAAGGTTGTTGGGTATGTTTATACCCATATTACAAGTGTTGCTTAGTTTGGGACTAGATAGTGTTGTGTGTATGTGGTAGAATACTAAAATAAAAAAAAACCTTTATGAATCCTTTAAAAGCATTTCCCGAACTAAATTAAAAGAACTTGCAGTATCGCTTAACATAGTTGGTGTGCACGTAAGCTACTGTAAAGCAAATGCATACATCGTGGCATCATTGTGCTTACGTCGTGGTTACTAGCATCGTATGCTTTCCCGGCTTACATTGCAGTTACGTTGAGTCCCACACACTTGACTGGCTAATATCGGCTTGCTTAACGTCTCATGTGCGTTGTACTTGATCTAAGTAGGTATAACAAGGGAGTACATAATAGTTAGTGCTTGCTGCTTGCTAGAATATCATGGTGATTTCATGTTTTCAAATACTTATACTTAATCTTGTGGCACAGCTATACTGCAAGTAGTGGTACTCAATTTTAAGTACGCGATTATTTTTGGAATAGATAGTTGCTTTCTACGGCTGCTTTTTTAAACTCCATTTGGAAAAAAGTGACGAAATATGCGCTACCATACAGTTACGTCACCACGGCAAGCAATTAATCGCGCTGTTCTAAAATCGGGTTATTTGTTATGAATATAATCGTATTCAAATGGTATCAATAATTACCTAAGTTACAAATTAAAATTTCGTCGAAAGATTTTTGCATAAGACAGCTAAAATATTTACGATCTCTTTTTAAACGAGATAATTTCTGAACCTATGCTATTTTTATGTGACTCTACGGTAAATTTTAATGAATTAACTTACCGGGCGGCGATAATATATTATCCGTTGGCTGCAGGCTAGGCAATCTCGGGGCTACACGCGCGCTCCGGGCGCCAGGCATTTCGAAAAAAATATTCTGGCAAACCTGATTCCGCTCGCGCCGGTGTTTTCATAAACAAAGCAAGTGAATTTTGGGCTTAGATTGTAAATAGTCATTATTCATCATCATCCTAGCGCTGTCCCGGTTACTTTCCAAAACCTACACCTTGGAGCCCGGGGTCCGCTTTCCGGCTGTGTCTCCTCCACTTCGCACGGTCTTCAGCATCCCTGGTGGTTAATTGATTGCCACGCATATCATCCCTTACGATGTCAAGCCAGCATTTCTTTGGCCTTCCCCGTTTACCGGGGCCTGGCGGAGGTATCATGGCAAGGCATTTGTTACCCACGTAAGATGCCGGTTGACGTAAGACGTGGTCACACCAGCGTAGCCGACACACTCACGGACATTAAGACTACCCCAGATGAGGGAGTTCCTAATGCCGTCCTTCTGCGTGACTACACACATCCAGCGCAGCATGTTCATCTCCGTGACACGCAGACTGCTTGTGTCGCTCAAGCACAGGCCACGTCTCACTACCATATAACAGGACAGGTCTAATGATGGATTTATAGACCTGTCCTTTGAGCTTAACCGGCATTTTGCCGAAATGCGTGCCTTTACGTCGCAATCGATGTCACTAGTCGCGTTGAGTGGACGCGTAGTCAAGTACGTGGAAACGTCCCAGGTACTTAACCAGGTACTTTCGCTCGGCAATGTCTCCGCCTATGAGAATTGATGCGGGATCTGTACTGTTGCAGGCCAAGTACTCAGTCTTCGCCACGTTTATTTTCAGACCGCCTTTCTCAAACGACTCCTTCCACGCATTCACACGCCGCACCAAGCGTCCCCTGTCCGTATCCGCCAGCGCGATATCATCAGCATACATGAGTAGCCACGGGGGCTGCTCATGAGAGTCTCTGATGCTGTCTGATACACCTATGGATCTTAGAGCCCACCAGATCATCTGTCGCGGCACACATTCGAAGGCCTTCTGCATGACTAGAAACAGAAGATGCAGAGGCGTGTTCTTCGACCTGTACCACTCCATGACGATCCTGTGTGCGAAAATTGGGTCCATCGTTCCGTTACCAGGGCGAAACCCATATTGACATTCCGAGACTGTGGTTTCCTGTCGGATCTGGAAGTAGATTAATTGCTAAAATAGCTTAAGAGTATGGGACATCACCTTAATACCACGGTAGCTACTACACTCCTGTACCGATCCCTTGCCTTTGAAGTAAACTTAAATAGTGATTATTAACATGAGTAAATTAAATACTAGTGAAATATGGACTTATTTTACATATTACGATACTGAACGAGCTAAATGCAAGCTGTGTAATAAGGAGTATTCAAGTAAAGGAAGGACACTGCAATGAGAAATAATTTGAAGGCAATGCCGAGTTCCGAATTAGAAAAATGTGAAAAACGAAAACACAATGCGTCTAAAACGGTTGAACTTTTTCGGTTAACGGTTTTCGAGGTAGTAGAGCCTTGCTGATTTCAGCATGAATGGGCCGGCTCGACCGGGGAAGTACTACCCTCTCACAGAAAATCGACGTAAAGTAACAGTACCTAAACTGTTGCGTTTCGTTCGGTGAGTGAGAGTGCCGGAGGCCCTATCCCTTATTCCTTCTTCCTCATCCCACTCCTTATCCTATCCCTTTTCCCAACCCAAGGGGCGGCAACGCACTTGTGACTCCTGTGGTGTTGCGGGTGTCCATGGGCGGCGGTAATTGCTTACCATCAGGCGATCCGTCTGCTCGTTTGCCGCCTATTGTTAAATAAAAAATAAAAAAAACTGGCATCATCTTCTGTGACATCATATCGCTTCAAGAATGTGTCGATATTACAAAACAGTGGGATAATAAAACTTCGTTTTATATTCGCAAAACATTCGCAGTAATTTCGTGGATGCGAATGTGAATGAGAATGCGAATATGCAAAAATATGCGAATATTCGCGAATGCGAATATTCGTTACATCACTAATCACTTCACACATCATCATCATACCCCTACAAAGTCAAAGTCAAAATCATTTATTCTTCTAGGTCACAAGGTGATGATGCTTATGAACGTAATTTTTTTAAAGTAAATTACTTAATGCTTCTACATCTACATTTCCTGCCTGGCTCGCAAAGCAATAGGTAGAACCACGAGAAAGATCAGGCAATAAAACTCATGGCCTCTCTTTTTAATCGCCACTATTATGGCACATATTTTGTATTTGTAAAGAGCTGCAACTGTTTCACATTGTACTTAATTACTAGGAACATACATAATACTTAAAGAATTAATGTAGTTACAAAATTAAGTGCTGTAGTAGCCATCCAATGTGAATATTGTGTAATAGGAGCATCCACTTACGTCTTATAATGTAGGCAACTCGCGATCATGTTCAGAACTATGGTGGAAATGTATGTTACAGAAAGTGACTGTATATGAATACACAAAAATTACAAAAACGTTAGTGTACAGCCCATAATCACGAGTTATCTTCATCTAACACTGTAGCAAATTTTAATAAAATTAGTGGAACAAATATGCAAATGTTAATGTAGTTAGTTGAATGACCTAAAATACATGAATAGTAATTTAAAAGAACTAGAAATATTATATAAAAAACACTGAAAATGCAAGATATCTATATAAATTCAAAATAAGTACTAAGATCAAGAGTTGGCTAGTACAAGTGACCATCTAACCTTATCACTGAAATAATAATTAATAGTACTATAATAACCTTTCCTAATAAGGCAGTCTTTTATTTTACTTTTAAACGTACTATGTAGTAATTCTAAAAGACTAATTGGTATTTTTTTGTATATACGAATACCTAGCCCTACAAAAGAATTACTAACTTTATGTAAACGATGTTAAGGGGCATATAACTTATGACTGTTTCGAGTATTTATATTATGTATATACTTTTTGTAGCAAATAAACCTATATTTTGCCTAATATACAATATATTAGCAAATGAAAATTGCGAGGCTTCTGTAAGAATCCCTATAGACTTAAAACGTTTCCTAAGAGTGTATTTTGCACCTAACATGTATATTGCTCGTACCGCTCGTTTCTGTAGAACGAAAATATTCTGAATAACCGCAGCTTTGCCCCATAACAAAATTCCGTAGGACATGACACTATGAAAATAGCTAAAATAATATACTAAACGAGCCGTGTCGACATCAGTAAGTTGTCTACCTTTTCTGACAGCCTACGCAGCAGAGCTAAGCTTTCCTGAAAGAGATTCTATATGTGCACCCCATTGTAACTATTATCTAATGTAATGCCTAGAAATCTATTTAATTCCGTCATTCTCGAGAGTAAAACGCCACAGGCGTGGCATAGAGGTGTGGTGGTGCTTTTCTTTAAGAAAGGGGATAAAACCCTGTTAAAGAATTACAGACCCATCACACTTCTGACCGACGTCTACAAGCTGTTTTCGAGGGTCATCACAAATCGTCTCGAGAGCAAGCTAGACGACTTCCAGCCTCCCGAACAAGCCGGTTTCGGTAAAGGCTATAAGTACCATAGACCACATACATACGCTGCGGCAGGTTATACAGAAGTCCTAGGAGTATAACCAGCCTCTATGCTTGGCGTTTGTGGACTATGAAAAAGCCTTCGATTCGATCGAAACCTGGGCAGTCTCTCCAATGGTGCCGGATTGACTACCGATATATCGAAGTGCTAAAGTGTTTGTATGAAAACGCCACTATGTCAGTCCGCTTCCAGGACCAGAGTTCGAAACCTATTCAACTCCAGCGAGGAGTGAGACAGGGGGATATCATATCCCCGAAACTGTTTACCACTGCGCTGGAAGATGTTTTCAAGCTTCTGGACTGGAATGGACTCGGCATCAACATCAACGGCGAGTACATCACTCACCTTCGATTCGCAGACGATATCGTAGTCATGGCTGAAACCATGAAAGACCTAGGCACAATGCTTGATGGTCTCTGTAGAGTCTCCCAACAAGTACGTCTTAAGATGAACATGGACAAGACGAAAATCATGTCGACCGTCCATGTTGTACCTGCTCCTATTCAGGTTGGGAACTCTAAGCTCAAAGATGTTGACAAGTATTTCTACCTGGGACAAGTAGTCCAATTAGGTAGGTCCAACTTCGAGCAGGAGGTCAATCGTCGAATCCAACTCGGTTGGGCAGCGTTCGGGAAGCTACGACATATCTTCTCGTCCGATATCCCGCAGTGTCTCAAGACGAAAGTCTTTGACCAGTGTGTGTTGCCAGTGATGACTTACGGATCAGAGACGTGGTCGCTCACTATGGGCCCTATCAGAAGGCTCAAGGTCACTCAGAGGGCGATGGAGAGAGTTATGCTTGGAGTTTCCCAGCGAGATCGAATCAGAAATCAGGAGATCCGCAGTAGAACCAAAGTCGCCAACATAGCTCTTCGGATAGCCAAGCTGAAGTGGCAGTGGGCTGAGCACATAGCTCGAAGAACCGATGGCCGTTGGGGCAGAAAGGTTCTGGGGTGGCGGCCACGTACCGGACGACGCAGCAGAGGTAGGCCCCCCGCAAGGTGGACCGACGATCTCGTCAAGATCGCGGGAGGCGGTTGGATGCGGGCGGCTCAAGACCGGTCTGTGTGGAGAACCTTGGGGGAGGCCTATGTCCAGCAGTGGACGTCGTTTGGCTGATATGATGAATGCCTAGAAACACTGTAGAGTCATTTGTCTCAAGTTCCTCCCTATCTAGCATAATATTAGGTATGTTTAGCCATTGTTAACCCATAATACAAGCTCTGATTAGTTTGGGACTATATGGTGTTGTGTGTGTATAATACGTTGTAGAATGTCTTGATCAAATTGTGCAGTATAATTCAACTATAATTTTAAAGAGGAAGCAAATATTGTACCAGCAAAAAATGTTTATAACATACAAAAAAATTTTGCTTTCATTATCTGGTATATAGCGTTTTAATATGGCTTTTCCTCAGTCTGTTATTAGCATTCTTTTCAATACCGTACCGTAACATGCCCAATTTGCGAACGGCTTATTGCTGTTCATAAAGTTAATTGGCTATGGCATAATGAGATTGATCTGTGTATAGGAAATATGTACAAGATTTTTATTAAAATTTTTCAACTTAGTAGAACCGTACCGTGACAGTATGTCTGTAGGTGTAGTTTTTTTTAAGACTTCTCCCGTACTAGATTTAAATCCTGTGTCGCGGGAGTATTTACAAACGTACGACCAACGGTCACAATTAATGCACACCCAGACTCGTAACAACAACTAACGGATCACACAAAGTGTTGTCTCGAATGGGAATCAAGCCCACAACACTGTGTTATTTTTGTGTAATAGCTGTTACAGACAACTTTGTTGGATCAGTCTTCAGATTTATTCAATAGATGGAAAGGATGCTGCAAATGTAAAATGGTTTCGTTTTATCTTGTTCTGTTTTCTTTTAAAGTCGTCTCTGGCATTTTCAATATTCACTTTGATATAATATGTGCCTTTTTAATTAACTTTCTACGGAAATGAATGTATATAATATATATAATGTTTATAAATACGATTCACTGGCAATGGTTATAAAAATGTAGCCACTCAAAAAGGTATAGGTAAGTTAAATAAATTATTTGTGTCTGATAAGAAAAATATGTGTGTCCCTTATAATTATATTATCTACTAGCCGTTTCCCGCGGTTTCACCCGCGTCCTGAGGGAACCACTTAGCGTACCCGAAAAACCCAAATATCTTACGGACGCCTATTTTTATAAAATAAAATAAAGCCTATGTTACTCGCAGATAATGTAGCTTTCTAATAGTGAAAGAATTTTTTAAATCGGTCCAGTAGTTTTGGAGTTTATCTATTACAAACAAAAATACAAAGTTTTCCTCTTTATAATATTAGTGTAGATTGTTATGAAAATCTTTTATTGGAATAGCTACATTCAGATGGAATTTAACTTTTGAGCGGGCCGTCTCCTGTGTCACTCGAAGTTCGAGTTTGGGGCTGGCAAAACAGACATATAAATATCTAGAGTCCGTGCCACGAGAACATAGACATTTTGTAAACAAAGAATTTTTACTAAGTAACTTGGCGATAGTTCTGTCAAAAACAAATAATTTCAAATCAATGAGGTACGCAACGGTACATAGATACGTGTCATTGGAAACTAATATGTCAATGGATCGGGTTTTTATCGATATTATGCGCTGTCAACAGGATCTTTTAATGTTTTGAGGTAATGACGCCTAGAGTGTCAACATTTGGCGTTAGTTCATTGAAATGATACATTCTTGGGCTTAACATCTTTTAATCAGAGGACAAAATTAAATTTTTAGTTATCAAGAAGGGGTTGGTGTTAAGTTAAATACAAGTTTATAGGATCGCAACGCTCTTCTCGCTGTCACGGCATCTCGAAAAAGCGCGTGCAGAATATCAGATGGCAGAAAATTATTTATACCTAAAAAAGAAATTGCGTTTTCAGACTACCGTAACGTTTAATGGTTTTTGTTTAAGTTCATTCTGACGATTTCATTCACAGACAACGTAAAATCTCTATGCCTAGAAATGTTTATGCAATGTATTAGCTAGTTATCTATTATATTATTCATTGTTGGTCAATAATTTAATATTTTAGAATAGATATGCTACTTTGAGCAATATTATTTATTGCGTATTGATTTTTAAAAAATCACGTCAATAATAAAGTAACATGTATGTACTCTATAATTAACATACATTTACTCTATTTTTCATTAACTTACAGATTATTACGTGTAAAACAACGAAATAATCGGCCAATTTATGAACATTTGACCATTAAAACACAAAATCAAATATTTTTATTTCAGTAAAATTTAACAATATAAATTTAAAAACATAGTGGCATAATTAGACATTGAAAAAAAAATACTGTTCAAAAGCATAAAATCTAAAACGCAACTGTTTGAAAAAAGGTTGTGAAGCTCTGAATGTTTGTTTACAAAAAGTCTATCTTCTCGTGGCACCAACTATAGTGAAGTCGTCCGGGGTCTTCTCACAAAAAACATCGTAATCGTCTTGATCCACCGTAGTGGCAGGATTACGCTAATCATGGTTGGCATACGACGTGGCCCCGGCGCGATCCATCTCTGCTCTGCCCAGGCTTGCCTGAATCCTTGAATCCACAGGAGCAGGACTATACTATGTATATACCAATATAATTTTATGAAGACTATGGCGAAGTATGTAAACTTTTTATGCATTTACAAGACATTGATTATCTAGTTCAATTTGTTAGCTGATGTCATACCGCTCTATTGTGCTAACTAAAATCATGATATAAGATAATATTTTTTTATTAAGATAAATAAAATATAATAACTTTTTGAGTGGCTACCTTTTAATAACCATTGCCAGTGATTCGTATTTACAGCCTCATTTCTCGTTAAAAATATTTA
This sequence comes from Euclidia mi, assembly GCA_944739405.2. Lineage (NCBI taxonomy): Eukaryota > Metazoa > Arthropoda > Insecta > Lepidoptera > Erebidae > Euclidia > Euclidia mi. Next base: position 23,748,989 of record OX123190.2, read on the forward strand.
TAAGTACATTCATTTCTGTAGAAAGTTATTTAAAAAGGCACATATTATATCAAAATGAATATTGAAAATGCCAGAGACGACTTTAAAAGAAAACAGAACAAGATAAAACGAAACCATTTTACATTTGCAGCATCCTTTCCATCTATTGAATAAATCTGAAGACTGATCCAACAAAGTTGTCTGTAACAGCTATTACACAGAAATAACTTAGTACATTTTGTTACGACTCTCATCATATCAATATCTGTTGAAATATTGAAGCAATCTGACTACAGCAAACTTTATTCCTCTGTGTCCGCGCTGTGCTGGGAAACTGATGTCGATATAAACATGACTTTGCGTAATACATTGCTGCGTATTATGTCGCTCCAATATCGACATTTTACGTTCGACGTTCAACAGAGTCGATTCGGAAAAATGCTTCATCAATTTATCTATTCTCGCTCAGTTCTTGTGATCGATGACAACCCGCCGATATTTGTCAACAGCGCCACATATAAAATACGTTAAACCTTTTCACTGTCTCCATGTTTTTCCGAGTATCTCATTTTGCATATGTCATCACAAATATCGGTACATTCAGCGATATTTTTCCTTTGTCATCCCCCTCGGCGATCGTAAATACGCAAAGAACTTTTGAATTACTCGTGATTCAAGCGAATCAATATAAAAATTACAAGTGCCTCACCCAGTTCCAAACTAAGCTCTGTAAAGATAGTGTCATTTATATATAAGAGCGTGTTATAATTAAACTAATCTATTGGACGCGTGTGTACCAAGGTCTTCCATTATACTTAGAGCCCCGAGTGGCGGTGCTTTCCGTCGGTAAATACGTTCTTTGTTATAGGAGATGAGACGTGAAGAGTCTAAGTATTTTGGACGTGTGTTGTTACTTGTCTGATCTCGTAGAGGCGCCTTCTTGTGCTGGCAGGCTCCTTTAATTAATGTCTTTGGAACTACACGAGGCACACGTATCCAATACTGGGTATGAAAATGTTGGAAATTCTAAGTTGCGTAGTTTGATTGCGCCTCTCAAGCATGGCGACTGAAGACGCTGTGTTTCTGTGTGCCAAAACGTGTCATAATTATGGAGGAAAGCTTATAAGGATAAAATTAACTTGCGAGCCAATAATTCACCTAATGAGCTCTCCTGATCACACTTATGTTATTAAACAGTATTAATTTTTTTTTTCTTAAATCAAACCTGTAAAGTGATAATTATTTCAAATAAATATTAAATTGTTATAATTTTTTCATTGGCAGTCAAAAAAATACATTTAATTTGTCTCATACATGACTATCTTAAATAATCATACTATCTAAGAATATATATGTACATAAAACTAAAAATAAAGAGTGAAAATAGATACATATGTACAGGTGTGTTTAGGCGTCGTAGAATGCCTCCGCGTCAATATCATCGGGTAACGTGCCCAGAAGGCTGGCCGCATTGCCACGCTGGATGGCAATGCTGATTCTCTGAGCAAAGAATAAACCAGCCTTCTAGTCACGTGAGACGTCGACTAACCGTTTAGATATTTCTCGGTATAGAGAACGAGCGCTCGGACCCCATGAGCCTAGCGTTTCCACCCTAAACGGCTCAAATACGTAATTAGCTACAAGATTACTGTATTTGCGCCGTTTGAGGGTTTCCGCAGATGCAGCAGCAGCGCCAGCATGACCTCCCGAGCTTGGAACATGGGATGGCGCGAGGGTGTCTACGCAGGTTGCGTCCCACACCAAAGGCCTACCCATTTTCCATGGCAACAGTGACATACCGTCAGGTCTCTTCCCGTCGTCGCGTACCAAACCATTTGGTTCAAGTACAGCTGGTACACCAGACGCGACAAGAGCACGACGGATTATGTCATTTAGGTGAGCATGACGAGGAATCCTACCAACGCTTCTGCTGCAGGATAGCCCATGGTGTCCGAGGCTATCGACGTCTTCTCCACAATGACATCGATGCGGAGAAACACACGGAGCACCTAAACGGAGACAAGTGGCGATACGGAACGTCTCATCGTCCAACATGGTTCCTGTTTTGGACGATGGTAGTGCCTGAAGCCATAGACCGGATTCCCATTCCCCCACAGCCAGCAAACGAGCACGCTCTGTAACATTAAAAGATGTATCCAAAAGAGTTTTCCTCACAATGTTACAAAGCGGCGCGTCCCACTGTCTTTGGGAGAATAGGTTGGTGGGCAAATCAGTGTTTGGACAAGCCATTTTCCAGGCGTTTATAGCTTCGGTTTTGCACAGCACTTCTGAGTTAACTAGTGTAGGTGATAATATTTTCCTAGTTAACTCTTCCGTGCTGTGAACCGAAGACAGGAACGCCGGTAAACTGACACTGGAAATTTTGCGAACGCCGAGCCCACCCAAACGTATGGGTAAAGATGCTTGTAGCCAGGCTCGGTCGTCCAAGTCCACATTTAATATTTTTTTTTAAAGTAACTTGTATAATTTGGTCGATTTGTCCTAATAGTGTTATTTTTTTCCAAAGTTGCGATGATCTTAAGGCATGAGTAAATTTTGGGACGAAAAGGCAATATCGAATAATAGTATAAGCCGAATGTATATTAATTTTGAATAGACGATCTGAAATTTCACAAAAATTTTGTATTTTTTCTTCCAAGAAAGAATCAAAAGCTTCTTCAAATACGGGCGAACCTAGGAGGCGAAATGAACTCTTTTCAATAATTTTGATGTTTGGTGCCAAATGATTAAATTTAGATACTATCGAAAGTGTTTTTGTAGAGTCTGTTGTATTATTAATAATAATTATCATATTATCAACAAGCTACCAAAACTAATTAAAATATGCTCTACGTTTCTATTTGTTCACATGACGAGCATGACTTTGTTTAGATACCTACTTTACTAGCGTATTTTTTTACGTTAGGAGATGGCTCTATATCACTTTTTGTAGTAAATAAACCTATATTTTGCCTAATATATAATATATTAGCAAATAAAAATTGCGAGGCTACATTAACAAATAAAAAGGCATGATGATAAACATGCAGACAAATGGTGAATGCTTGTGTAAAAAGCTTTTTTACAATTATGCTTGATGGTGGGAAAGGATGATGTCGAATACATCAATCAAAAATAAATCACAAATTGTAAAAGTAGGTACATTTGCCGTGGGCAAATTTATATCGCTTGTTTTATTTTGTAAAAGGAGTAAATCATATAACAATACGATACTTTAAAAGGTACCTACCCCTATTTGTTATTCACATGTTCCTATGAACCTTTCTACACATATTTTAAAACTAGAGGATACCCGCGGTTACACCCGCGTTATTTAAGGCTACTGCTCCGCTCCCGTCGCTCATAGCGCGATGTTATATAGCCTATAGCCTTCCTCGATAAATGGGCTATCAAACACTGAAAGAAATCGGACCAAGTGGTTCCTGAGATTAGCGCGTTCAACCAAACAAACAAGCAAACTCTTCAGCTTTATATATTAGTATAAGATGAAGAATACCTTCCTTCCTATATGTCTATAATGAACGTGATAAACTCAAAAACTACTAAATGGATTTTCGTCCGGTTTTTACCAATAGATAGTGTGATTCCTTAGGGTGGTTTATTAGACGTACCTATAGCTCACGCCGACAAAGCTGCGGGAGATGTCTAGCTATATTTTTGAGTAGTTCTTGCGTAAAAGAGTAACAAATATCCACACAAACTTTTGCATGAGTGCCTCCGTGGTCCAGTGCATAGCGTATGCAACTGCTGATCGGAGGTCTCGGGTTCGATTTGCGGGTCGGGCAAAAGTGTGACTGGGTTTTTCCGAATTCTCAGTAGCAGCACGGAGTCTGGTGATGTGCCCGGTAACGGCAGTAGGCTCGCCCCCTATTTCGTGGGACCTACAAATTCATGGCGAAATGTGGGTGTAATATTACACCTCTGCCTACCCCTTCAGGGATTTAGGCATGAGTCTAAAAAAGAAACTTCTGCATTACAATAATACTAATATTGGATACGATGTCATATACATAACCTTTTTCAACCGGCTCAATAAGTGCGTGACAATCGATAAAATCGTGATTCAAAATCGTGTTTAGTAGTTTTTGATTGAAAGAGTAACAAATATCCGCGCAAACTTTCACATTATAATAGTACGAAGATTGGATATGACGTCATATATTACTTATATCGTGATCCGTAATTTCAAGCGATTCTATTACCAATAAAACGGGATTGATGGAGCACAGTCCATTAATCTGCCATTGCCAAGGGCAAACCTGATAGATGGATGACAAGACATTACCTTGGTACTTACTACGGCGAAATCAATCAATTTCACCCGGCAGACCTCCAAATAATATTGACCAAAGTGTCACTGTAACTATGTAGTTGCGAAAAACTATTATGATATTTCGATGTGTGTATTATTGTGGTTTTTACTTATGTACAGTCGAAGAACTTTGGCGAGAATTAGGGCGAGCTGGTCCACCGCCGACTTGTTTGATTGTACACTGTTGCTGAGTTGCTTTTGCTGTGCGTTTCAGAAAAATATTGCTATGTTTTGAAGATTTGTTTTTGTACCCAAAAAGCGAAACAGGTACTCTATTATCGAGTGGCAAGTTGTACTAGCCGTCTAGTGCTTTGTTATCTTGACTACTAGTTCGTGTGGTAACGCTTATTTCTTCACGGCATGGGGGAAAATGTACTTAGGTAGGAGTGATAATTTGCCATCTTAACTTATTTTTATTTACACATATTTAGAACAATAAATACACCTATAGTATAGTAGTATAATAATAGTATATACTTAAGTAAGGCGGGAGCTTAGCCATCCAAAGTATTTGTTTGGTAAACCTAAGTCTAATAAACAGACAGACAGATATGGTGAATATATAAAGGTTCCGCTTTTTTGCCATTTGGCTACGGAGCCTAAAAATTGCTTTTAAGTAAAGCCTTTTGTCGCATTTGGACGGAGTGAATATGAATAAACTGTACAAGTTCCTTGTAGACTTTAGCGCCACCCTAAACTGTACAAGTGTCATTTTTACGTAAACAAAACCAGCTAATTGCACTGATGCAAAACAAACATTACATTATTATAGATAATGGCTTTATCTTTACGACTCAACATTAGAGTGATGGGTCATAAAACAGAGTAGGAACGAAGGCACACCACTGAAAACTTGCTCATATCTCCCAAGTTAACTCAAAGTGCATTATAACTTCCACCTGCCTCTGAAGTTATGGCATAAATAGGGACACGTCAGAAAGCTTTTGAATCTTTTCAGAGTTAAAACAAACATTGTGAGAATTATGAATTTAATTATATTAGTTGTTAATGGTTTCGTGACAATAGAATAAGATAGAAAGAAAAATAATATTAGAAATCATTTGTAGAATGTAAGAACGAAGCAGGATTTAAAAATAACTAGTATACGTATACGTTTGGGTATGTCTCATGAATAAAGTAAGAAAATGTGGAGACGCAAGAGACACAACCAAATTGTACTCCACAATATCTCTAGATTACTAGAAGAGCTCTAAACCGACGAGTATGCTTATAGAGTATAATAAAAGTGAATTAACTAGATAGGTTTTAATCCACTTTTGAATTTATTGTGTTTAGTGCGCGTCTAAACATAGGAAAGTATATTTAAAATTTAAATATTTAAATTGAATATTTAAAAATTATTTCACAGTTCACTACCAAGGTAGGTAACGATAAAGTCTTGCGAGTTAAACACAGTTACCATCTACCAACAGACAAGTTATAAACGAGGCAACTTAATATTATACCCACACATTGAGAGTGAGACACTTCAATTATTACTAGATTTTCAACAACAACATGTATAACTGTTGTATATAAACGCTCTCGCCAATTTTTAATGAGAATTTCACGTAGGTAGATACATGAATTTCTGAGCCTAATATGTGAACAAATTAGTGGTTTCGTACTGTACACGACACCTCTTAGTGGTTTCGTATATTAAGCTAGATGCTGACAATTTTGTAATTAGAACCTAATATACTAATAAAGACTGCCACAAGATATAACATGATTTTATAATGCTCCTTTACCCAAAATAATTAAAATAACAAACCTCATGGCATTTCATAATTCAATAATTATTATATAGTTTAACCCTAGAGTGGTCGCGCATATAAATATACCATAAGAGGTCGCGCGGATGACGTGTGTCATCCATTTGCTAATGATGATTTATAATAATAATATATTTTTATTAAAAGTAACAGACATAAAATCAGCTACATAATAAAACAAAACAATAAAAAAGAAGGGTGTTAATTAAAATTAGAAGCATTTATGAACGAGTAATTATAATTTCTTTGCTTCAGAGATCTGCTTTTTTTATTTTAGCTGCTTCGAGAGAAGTAAACCAGTTGTCCATTGTGACGTTTATATTTTCACCTTGAATAGGTTCAGTAACTCACAAAACTACCTCAAAACGATTATTGCTTACTTTGAAGGGACCGGGGTTACTGCCTCCATATATTTCCAAGTTGTATGTGTATGGATGTTCACAATCGACCAGGGCAAAGATTTTGATCCCATATTTCACCGGGTTATTGGGAATGTATTGCCAAAATCGGCACCTTTTTTCCAGATGTCTTGATCTTCCTTCAGTAACCATAACTGGATGTGCTGATCTAGGTTTGCCATTTTTAGTTCTAAAATAAAAATTAAAAACAATTTTTAATTTTTATTTTAGAACTAAAAATGGCATTTAAGTAATAAATTACTAATTTCATTAAATAAATATCATTTACAATAAAAGGCGCTATAAATATATCATAACAAATACAAAATCGTTAAAAAGGCTATAAAATGGTCATCATAAAATACTTACGTAAATGGTCGCGCGGATGACATATGTCCTCCACCTACGAATATACACTTCCCTTGACTCAACCGAACCACTCAAGCGCCGGGCAGTTACTGACGTCACGTAGCGTACTATAAGCAATACTAAACTGGGCGCCAGCGATGTGTTACCATAGAAAAAATAAGAATTCCCAGCCATTTAGTTAGCGTGGATGACTTATGTCATCCACGCGACCTCTTATGGTATATTTATATGCGCGACCACTCTAGGGTTAAATTATATAATAATTATTGAAATATGAAATGCCATGAGGTTTGTTATTTTAATTATTTTGGGTAAAGGAGCATTATAAAATCATGTTATATCTTTAGATCAACTAGATATCTCCTGTCGAAGATTTGGCCTAGTGATAAGCGTGACGAAAACCCAACTACTAAAACAACCATCTAGAGGCACACCTGCGAGCGATGCTCCGCTTATCTTAGGAGGTAAACAATTAGAGGAGGTATCATCTTTTCGTTACTTGGGGTGTATGATCCGCAATGATAACCGGCTGGATACGGAGATAGCTACGCGCATTGCTAGAGCTGCTTCTGCCTTTGGAAACCTGAATAACAGAGTTTGGAAATCACACGATCTTCAGCTGCACACCAAGCTAGCTGTCTATAGGGCCGTTATTCTACCCATCTTGCTTTACGCCTCCGAGACATGGGTACTATACATGAAAGACATCAAACGCCTGGACGGTTTTCATATGAAATGCCTTAGGGCGATTCTGCGCATAAGATGGACAGATCGTGTTCCAAATTCTGAAGTTTTGAAGCGGTCAAACATGACAGGGATAGAATCTCTGTTAATCAAAACCCAACTACAATGGTGTGGACATGTAGTGCGTATGAAGGATGACAGGCTGCCAAAAGCAACGCTCTACGCTCAGCTTTCATATGGAAAGCGCAAAACTGGAGGGCAATATTTGCGTTATAAAGATGTCCTCAAAAGACATCTTAAAAACTGCAACATACCGATACAACATTGGGAAGGGCTCACTGCTAACCGGCTTGAGTGGCGACGACGGATAAGAAAAGGTGTTGATGCATTTGAACTGTCGCGTCTCCAACATCTTGACGCTAAACGCCATCTACGTAAAACCCAGCCGAGGCCAACATATAACTACACTCGCAATGAAAGCGGACAGCTTTACTGCGCTGTCTGTGACCGCACATTTCAGAACAAGTTTGGTTTTGCAAGTCACATCCGAGCACATCAAAGAAGATGAACCATGGGGTCGCCGTCGACGGACACGTCGAGGAGGACATCATCATCATATCTTGTGGCAGTCTTTATTAGTATATTAGGTTCTAATTACAAAATTGTCAGCATCTAGCTTAATATACGAAACCTATAGGGTTAAGATTGAAATTTCCTTCATTACGACAGCTTTTTAAAAGAGCTTTCTTTTTTTTATAAAATACAAGGCAAAGGTATTTTTACCCTATGACGGTTGCAGCCAATTAATTTATTTTTTTGACAAAAACGCGTCATTACCGACTGAGCCTATTTGGGACGATAATTTATTCACTTTTTAAAGAAAGTATAATTCATTATGACGGCACCGTTTCTATGAGGGAGGTTGTTTGGGGGACTTGAAATAGCACCTGAGCCTCTAAATGTTGCAATATATAAGGCTCAAAGTTATAGAAGATGTAACAAATTGACATAGCCGTGCACAGCATGTATGAATGATTTTTTTTTATTATAGTCTCACGCCTGTATCCCCGAAGGGGTAGGCAGAGGTGTAATATTACACCCACATTTCGCCATGAATTTTTAGGTCCCACGTAATAGGGGGCGAGCCTATTGCCATACCGGGCACTTTACCAGACTCCGTGCTGCTACTGAGAATGTCCTATGGGAAAAACCCAATAACACTTTGCCCGACCCGGGAATCGAACCCGAGACCTCCCAATCCCATGCGCACATTTATGCCGCGAGACCAACGAGGCAAACATTTAATCAGTAAAAAAATCATTGTAGTAGTAACAGAAATTATAGTTAAATTTATTTTATTTTTCGCACTGAAATTCTAAGCGTACAACCACTAGCAATGCACAATTTTTGTATCTTTCTATAGTGAATGGTCTGTGATCAATAATGTTGACGATACAGTAAGTCAAATTTCGTTATGCAGTCTGGGTCAAAGGTCGAAGGCACATTAGTCTGTACTAAAAACTCCAACCAATTCTTGATGTCAAGATAAATTGAAAGCTTTTCTCTTTGACAGAACGAATTAGCATTGTCATTCAACTTGGCACTGCTGTCAGTTCTCTAGATTCGCTGCTAGTAAAGTACATGCCAACAAAGATGCGATTACGATTGTTAAAAGACCGTTCATTTTCAAACCTTTAATAATGTTATTAAAATAAGATTGAAGATTTTAAAATCTTATTCATTTGAACGATAAATTAATATAATTCTCATTGTCGGCCCTGTAAATTTACTTAAACACTGCTGAGCAGGGCCCTCTTCTCACTTAGAGAAGGCCATAGTCTACAATACTGGCCAAGTGCGAATTGGCAGACTACACAGAAATGTATTTTCAGACCATGCAGAACTCTCTGACATGCAGGTTTTTCTTCACGGTCAAGCAAGCGATAGTGACGAATTGAAATTTGAAATTGATGTGATTGAAATAAATATAATTAGTTATATGAAATATGCTGAGACTAGATTAGCCCTTGGTTACTTGCGTTATTTAGGGCTACTGCTCTGCTCCTGTGGCTACGTGATATTATATAGCCTATAGCCTTCCTCGATAAATGGGTGGGCTACCTAACACAATGGCTTTTTCAAATCGGAACGCCTGAGATGAGCGCGATAAGCAAATAAACAAATAAACTCTTCAGTTTTATATATTAGTATTAGATAAATGTTCCGTGTGGTGACGGATTAAGAATACGGAATGTCACCACCCGATATCATCCCATGGATGTCGTAAGAGCCGACAGAGGGAGCATATTATGCAGAGAACAGCACTGTAAGAGAAGGAAAACTTGATACAAACCCTATACCAACCCGTTTGGCCAGCGTTGTATAGTATGCCAATTCCTCCTTTCAAAGGAGAGGCCTAGTCCAGCAGTGGACTAGTATATATATAGTTCGCATACACTCGTATAAGACACTAGTCTTATCAAAATTGGCAGACAAGTAGTTGCAATAGTCTCATATAATGAGCTAAATAGTCGTATACGATGGTAATAGTGCAGCAGTAATTTTTCGATAGCCCCTACATCTGATCCATTTTCAACACGGTTCCAGGCAAGGAATTATTCCCATATTGATAGAATTTGTAAGTGCGGGGATCGAACCCACATAGGCCGCCAAGATGGCCATTCAGTCTCCATTCGGAACATCAAGAGTATCGGCGTGGTATCTGCTTCACTATTAAAGCTCTGATTTTAGTTGACGTAAATAATAATTACTCGTGCAGTTGAATGCATTTGCCAAAGTTATGTCATAAGAAAAGTTAAATATTAAGAACGACACACATAAGGCCTGTGAACTTAAACCTTCGCTTAATATTGTATATCTGAGAGTTCAGACCAGAGAACTTCCACTTGCTTGTAGTAGGTACTCGATGTGCGCGTTTATAGTTATTAAGGATAATGGAAACTTAGTTCTGTACAAGATGATCCGATGTGAGATATGTTCTTTGATGCCAACTGCAGCTGTCACGTTACTGGAAAGCCGCTACTTTGTACTCACAGCCAACGGACGCAACACCACGCGTGGTAACGGATGTGAAATCAAATTCTACAAAAGCGAAAACATAAATTGCAAGTCAATTGTACGGAGATAAATTGAATAGCAAAAATAAAAACAAGGATTAAATAGAAACATCACAACAACATCTGCTCTGTAAGTACCAAGGGTATATGGCTAAGACTATAATATATTAGATTTTAAGATCACATCGGTTACAAAGACCGCACTAACCCATTACTCGGAGTAAACTCTTACAAACGGTAAAGCAAGATAAGCTGCACTCAGATACATCTTACGTTCCCTTGTACTTAGCTCAAAAGGCTTTATATACCTTCACTGTGAACATAATAAATAGCACATTTTACCAGAATCATATTTTAGCATGCAATTGAAGAAAATTGGATACCTATTTTTAGTTGAATCAGGCGTTTCTTGATGGAACTCCATTTTATACTAATGGAAGGAAGAGAACCTCGCACCCTCGGATTTGCCACCTAACTAAATATTACAATAGACAAAGGTTGACAAAACCGAATTTCTCTGATAGAAAAGGAATGGATAAGGGATATGGATTCATGCAGAAATGTGTTCTAGGTATCCAGTATCCCGCTCTATGCACCGAGTATGCTTCTGAAGCATAATCCGAGGGTTTGTGGTGGATTCCTCTTCTTTCCATTAATGTAGAATGGGTATTGTTGTTTTTGTATACAAAAAATAAACTTTACTCAGATAAAGTAAGTAGCTTGAGCTAGTCTTCGTTACATCAGCTATTTACCCGTTAAAGATAATCTAGTTTCATGCATCTCTAGTATTTACTTTGCACCACTATCTATCATTATTATTTCGGATATCAATTTGGTGAGCTCCCATGACACTTTTACAAAAAAACACGCATCAAAGAAAGCTTTACATTAACCAAAGCGAGTCAACGAAGGCCATTCAAAAGACAAATATTAAAAAATACAAGCAAATATAAAAAGAATATTTACGACAAATTGTATGTTTCTCATTTTCCATTTATGCAATTTTTCCATTTACATGAAGCAAAATGAACGTTATTTGAGTTGATATATGACGGAACATAATATGGTTTCGGCGGCTTTAGCTATAATTGAATTTCCCCTAATGAAACGGCGTTCAGTCACGCTGTGTATTTCTGTAAATATTTACGTGCCTCAATTTAAGATTATCTGATATCCTAAAACTACGCAAAAACATTTTACATAAAAGAACTTATAAAAGAAATGCCTAAAATCAATGTCATACAATATTATTTAGCGGGTCTTAGTCGCGATAATTTATTTATTTTAAGGCATAAATACCTCTGTTATTCTCCTACGTTTCTACCAGCTTGCAACGGTTGTGGTCGCGGAGGGACGGATGTCAGCTCAGCGCCGTCCTTGTAAAGCGCGGGCTTCAGCAGCTACCCTCACTTGTTTTGTATTTTTGATATTTTTAGTTCTATCCGCACTGTCGGTACTTCGACTCACTACACTTATGACGTCTACACACTGATGAGTCGTGTTACTGCGGCGTTGTTTGCATTTGTTGATAACTGGGTTCCAAGTGGTCGATAGTCTGTATCCGTCCTCCCGGTTGAAATTTCTATGTTTTTTGATTTCAACCGCTTCACGTACTATCCTGGAGTAATAGTGGCGATCGGTGGATAAGACTTGTGGTTGATGTAATTCTATCTAGTGGTTTGGTCCAGATTCAAAAATAGCAACACTATAAAATAAATAAATAATCGCAACTAAGACCCGCTAAATAATATTGTATGATGTATACAAATCGCGAAAGTTTAAAATCGATTAAAATCAATGTGTTCTATATTTGACAGTATTTTGATCTAACCAGCACCATCAGGACTTTATTAACACTCCAAAAAAGAACAAAATTACGTTTAAACTATACCGTAAAGCATAATTACATTATTCATCTTCCAGTAACACGTTATACATGTAGGTATTAGTGGACATAAACGCGAAATGGTTGAAATTACATTAAAACCGTTGTTTTTCTTTTCAAAATCTTTGTCTGCTTCATAATAATAACAAAGGGACAGGTGAGAGCTAATAAACAGAATGGCTTTGTCCTCTTAACGAGCTTTCACGGAAAGACTATGAGCCGTGAAAATATAAATAAACTGCTATTGTTTCATCCAGTGCCGGATGAAACTGCTTTTAGCGATCCGCTGGAAAATACGACAAACTCTCGGTATTTACCTTCTTAATTACTGGTAAGCTAATACAGATGTTAACGGATCTTTGCAGCGAAACGTACGGTCGGTCCGTACGGTCTCGTAAGACGTGAAAGATTACTCGAGTCAAGTTGCTGAACTGGGTTCAAGAGATGCAAGACGACAACATGTGAAAGTTTTTATAATCGTACCAGAATTTGAGCGCCACGGTAGCTCGTTGGTAATATCAACAGTCTGTCAAGCATTGAGAGTCTGAGTTTCAAAAAATGGCGAGCACAACGGACTTTTGCACAAGTTTTAAATTGTTAATAGTAGCTTCCTCCACCTTGGAGAAGACGTGTATACGTTCTTACTTATAAGTAGAGCACGTTTAGGAATTTCTTCTATCCGATCTTCGATCTGTCGCTGCACACAAAAGTCCAAAAGGGTATATGTCATAGAATATTTTTATTCCTTTAGATTACAAAGATAAGTGACTGTTGCTCTGAGGAAGCTTATCGTCAGCCAAGTCTGTACAAAAAGTGGACTGGAGCTCCGAGGCGAAAGACCTTCGCTTTCAGGTATCAACAGGGTAAGGCAAGAATGATGATGATAGCAAAATATGTGTCACCAAAGATAAAACAGGAAATTTAAAGCATGCACTGTGCGTATCTAAACCATGGGTACTGCTTACCATCAAGTGAGACATAAGCGTGACTACCATATTATAAGTAATATGGTATTTTATACGTTTCTAAAGTAAGGTAAAGTTTTTGATTATAATTATTGTATAGTTTTAACATTTCCTTTTAGCTTCGCAGTAATCAGATTTCTTTTTACTATTTTGGAATGTCTTTACGAATGTAATAATTAGATCACATGTGAAAGTCGCAATTATCTATGTAAGCGATATTTAACGACGGTATAATATATTTCAATACGTATAGTAAAAATATTTATAATATAATTTTTTAATCGGATCATTTAACCGCACTTGAGGTAATAGTGTTTTCAAAAAGATATCAAGCTGAGATAGCACCAGAGCCTAAATAAATGAAGCTAGAAATGTAAAAAATTAACAAAGCCTCCTTTTAAGAACTGCTGCGACAATACTTTCTTGCTCTATATCTAAGGGATTTAAATAAGGCTTTGTTTGAAAATCTTCTGATTTTGAAGCTAGTACATACTTTAAAAAGGGCCGGATAGAGTTAGTTTTATTCAAATACAGAACCCAAATCGTATCCACACGCTGAGTACCAAGCTTTCGAAACAACATTAAAATGGAAGTTTTTATTTTTAAACTCCTAATTTGCCCGGCGTATACAGTTATTTTACTTTCAATGAAAAATCAAAATGTCTTTCAAAGAAATGACCCAGAAATGTTAATTGTTTCAGAAACAGAAAGAAAACCCATAACATTCGTAATTAAATTTAATATTGGATCCAAGATTGTAATCTGATGAAGTTTACCTTAGGATTAAGGGCAATACAGAATTTGATTATTATGTTTATTTTGAAGTTTATATACAAAATCTAAGAAACAATGGGTACGGTTATGAATTTACTTCAAATGTTTGACCAAATTGGAGACGTCTTAAGAAACGAAAGGTCCTATCTACCCGAGACCGGCATGTATGAAAAGAGTAATGAGTGTAGAGGAAATGCGTGAGGTTTGTAAGGATAGAAGGAAGTGGCTGTTGTCTCTGCCTACCCCAACGGGAAAAAGGCGTGAGTATATGTTTGTATTTTTGTGTTCGCCACAGCACGCCATCCCCTTCTGCTAGATGCCACCCTGCTGCAGTCGTTTAAACGTGCACCTATCGCAGACTTTATTTGATCCGTCCATCGGAGCCCTTTCGCGCGGTGTTGCTAGAAGTCATTTGAAAAACATTTCAAATATAGATAATTATATAGTAGGCATTTGACCAAGCATTGCTTATGTAATAGAAGATGCTCGCAACTACGCCCGCACTTTCCATTTTAATTTATTATTAATATACAGGTTGTAAAAAGACCCTTCACGAAAAATGAAATCCCATGTTGTACCAATCACCACAAACATTTTTTACTTTGGCACCATACCTGGGCAATTACTGGTACAGGAGATATTGAGGCTCAAAGTAAGTATGGATTTTTTTAATTAAGTACAAATTCCATGCATTTACCCCGCCAATATGTTCTTTAGATGCCCTATGACCCCATGGATTAGTAGGTATTTCGAGCATTGCACGCGCGCGCTTTTAAATCCAGCATAAAAAAATGTGACAACTTTCGTTTTAACGTTTCCCAGGTATTATTTTTGGTTACTTATTATGACTTGGCATGATGTCCACAACGAGTAGACTTCGGCTTGGTAATGGGTGTTGTGACATCCTGTATATATATTAATATAAATATTTATTTCCGATCCCGTGAGGATCCCGCTATCTCCCTTCTTAGTTATCATTGATATTCGTTATTCGCACTTCCATTTGTCGAGCTCACGTATTACACTCATCTAGCCTCTAGTTAGTTCACGCATTGTTATGAGCTTATCTATACTATTTGCCCCACCTTATTAACCTTTTTATTCCTTTTGGTGAGCCAGCGCCTACGTATAGGCGTTTAGGTTAGCGATCATTTTACTTTTTAAAGCAACGTAAAGAAGCGAGGCAGTGAGAGCCTAGTGGAGATACTAACATACTGCCTTGCAGAGGGTATCGAGTTTGAATCTACGGCGCGCACCAGTTTTGAACTTATGGGCGTATTGAATTGTTAATTATCGCTAGCTCCGTACCTCGGAGAGCACGTTAAGCCGTCACTCCCAGCTATCTAACGACTATCAAAGATCTTCAATCACATGTAGCTGACTGCTGTATTTTCGTTATTTCAACAAAAACACTTAAACCTTTTACTCAATAAGTACCTCCAAAATAAACAACCAAAACATGTAAAGCAGCTGTACCTACATTACTCAACAATCACACACAAAACTTACCCGCCACTAGAACATACAACACAAAAGCCTACACAAATCAGCTCGCAAAAATGTTTCACACTTAACATAATACTTTAGTAAACAGCCCATTTCACCGCACTTAGGTGATATCGTATGACACACTCGTATGTACAGCGATCTACATACTATGGACCTAGTACGAGTAAATTTAAGACTTATACAATCCTACCGTTTATATTTCCCGGCGCTGCGAATGGTGGGCAGTTCAGAACGCGCCAATCGGTACGCTTTTTACGTATAACGTGACAAATCCGTTAGCATAAAATAAACTCGCACTATACCCACTGTACAGAGAGTAGGTACATGGAATATCTATTACGTGAGGTATAAGCTTCGCCTGTTGGGCCCTCTGATAGAGGCAGCCTGTCCGAACTGGTTTAGCTCTTAAGTACATCTTAGTAACGCTTTTAGTGAAGATAACTGCGCACTATATGTACGACGTACTGTGTGGATCTTTGAGGATGGGAATGGTCTGTAGAGATTTTGTTGAAGTATTTTTCGAGGATATAAATAGCTTTTTATTGGTAGTTAAATTATGGAATTTGTATTGTAATATAGGGAATTCAAATATTATTACAGCGTTAGTTAAAAGACGTTGACTTGGGCTTATGTTTTCGGTCACTACCGAGATCAAGAGATTCGGCATTCGGTCGATTCTTGTGTGAGTATATTTCTTATTTTCTTTCTTATTCTTGGGTAAGACTTAAATGGAAGTATTTTTCCAGACACAGGTATTTTACATCAACCACCAGCTACTTATATTTACTAACTAGCTACTATGTGCACACACGAATTAAATAAAAATAAACTGAATATATTTGACTACCGTGCTACAACACTACCCGGCACTGATACAAACATCCCATCTAAGTTCTAATTCATATCTGTATTTGTCCATCCTACAAATTTCAATTCAAACCTAAATCATGGTATTGATTACAAGTTCTATTTAAACGGTTATCTGCAATTACCTATAGTAAACTAATATAGTATCATTCTTATAATTTTTTTTATTCGAGCGTAGTATTCCTTTCTATCACAATTTCATTTGGCCGCTTTCCCCGGGCCCTATTGGTTTGTAATCATCTTTGTGCTTATGATGTTATTGTTTTTACGAGATACAATGGATAGATATAACTTTGTTTTTCTGACTTGGCAAGGACCGGCTAGCGATGAAGCTTTGTGGAGTTAAAACAATGTTTGCGTTTTAATAATTATAGTTGTTTGTTTACGATGTACGTATTGATTAAATTTTTTCTTCCCTCTAAAAAGAATCCAAGCTCTCAATGTGGCTCCGTTTTTCCAACTCCCTTTTACAACTAGTTAATATCACTCTAGAATTGGTAGTGGCCCCTGACATGGCATCTGAAAATAAAGTACTGGTAAAAATGTTACAAAATTCTGTACTAATTAATTTTCGGATTCACTTAATAAAAATCACGACCGCTAACTTACCCTATGAAAGCTTAGAAGTGTATTTACATAACCGGAGGGTGAATGGGCCATGCTCCGACAGAGACGTGTAAAATATTGCAACATATATACATTTATCCATGTCCTAATAAAAGCTTGTCAAATCTGATAAGACCAGCAACCGGACCACGCAGTTTAAAATGAAAAGTCTGGGATGCAACCGGGATAACGCTAGGACGTTGATTGTGATATTTGTACCTGTTCATTTGGGTCATAGACGGGACACAGGGAAGGATCGGTGAGAGCCACGAACGTCTTATCCTCATCCTTATCATGTTTTACATGTTTGGAGGATGTACTGGTCCGAATCAATGAAACTCCAAATTGCACGAAGACTGCTTTTAATTCCTTTTTGACCATAACATTATTATACAATAGTTTGGAACTTTAGACTGTTCGAAAAAAGTTTTGCAAAGCATATAGCGGTGAAAAAAATAGTAGTTAAGACCATAGATTATACACTTATACCATAATCAAATATCAATTGCACCATAGAGTTTTTTCTATCGTAGCGGGTGTCTTTGGCCCGCGTGGACATACTCCCGGCCGTTGAAAGATCGCTTTCAACTCTGAAGCTCCTCCGGCGTAGGTAGTTTGCAAAGACGGACAAGGGACCGCCGTACGCAGCCTCTGTTGGTGTTGATGTCAGCCACGCCGCATATTTCATCAAGTCCAGCTATAAGCTGGAGGACGCGTCCAAGTTTCCAAGCCAATGGGGGTGCGTTGTCTTCTGCTAGCAGCACCATGTCTCCAACATTCAGCTGGGCTCTATTCGTCCTCCATTTGGTTCTTTGTTGCATTTCTGACAAATATTCTTTCTGCCACCTTTGCCAGAAATGTTGTCGCAGCTTCTCCACCCGTGTATAGCGTCGCAGCTGGCTGTCCTTGACGTCTGCCAGATCTGGTGCCGGCATCGCGGTAAGCGGCCTCCCGATTAAGAAGTGTCCGGGAGTGAGGGATAAAAGGTCAGTGGGTGAAGAGGAGAGGGGACACAAAGGACGACTGTTCAAAATTGCCTCCACTTGTGCGAACAAAGTGGAAATTTTTTCGAAAGTAAGATGGCTATTACCAATAACGCGCCTTAAAAAGTATTTGGCAGATTTCTCGCCAGCTTCCCAAATGCCCCCGAAATGAGGTGTGTAATCTCAATCTCAATCAGCCTATCGCAGTCCACTGCTGGACATAGGCCTCTCCCAACACGCGCCACAGTACACGGTCTTCAGCCTTCCGCATCCAGTCTGTCCCAGCCACCTTTTTCAGGTCGTCGGTCCACCTAGCCGGAGGGCGCCCTACCTTACGCTTGCCGAGGTATGGTCTCCACTCTAGGACACGCCTGCTCCATCGGCCATCAGTCCTTCTGCAGATATGGCCAGCCCACTGCCACTTGAGCTTACTGATTCTGCGAGCTATGTCGGTAACTTTGGTTCTTTGTCGGATAACTTCGTTTCTGATTTTATCCTTCAAAGAGATGCCAAGCATAGCCCGTTCCATAGCTTGCTGCGTGACTTTTAGTTTGTGGACTAATCCCACTGTGAATTTCCACGTCTTGGCACCGTACGTCATAACAGTTAGGATGCATTGGTTGAACACTTTGGACTTCAGGCATTGCGGTAGGGGCGAAGAGAAAACTCGAGGTGTGCAGCCGGGATAAAATTAAATTGTATAGATTGTTGGCTTGCAAAGTCATATAGAGATTCACTCGCGTGTTTTAAGAATGTTGCAATCTCCTTTGCAGTAGCTACAAAGCTGCTTCCGTTGCCGGAGAATATTTCCTTAGGTTTATAAATCGTTTTAAACACATTATAAACGCGTCTTTAGTTAAGTCGCTGACGGCTTCCAAATTAATACATTTATACCTTAGGCACACAAACAAGCATAGATAGCATTTACTCAAGTGGCTTCCACGGCCCTTACGATTGAGAACATAAAATGGACCGGCCAGATCAATGTCTACTGAGCTAAACGAGAACCCAGCTGTCACCCGTTGCATTGGCAAGTTACCCATTTTGGGTTGAAGTTTCGCCTCGCAGGCGCCTACAGCGAGTGCAATTATTGACTGTGCGTCTAGCCAGATATCTGCCATTTATGGGCCATATTGTCTCTCTCATAGTCGCTAACAACAGTTGTGGACCCGCGTGCATATTTTTCAGGTGCTCTCTCTGAAAATATAGTTTGGTTAGCTTATGTGAGGAGCTAAGCAAAATTGGATGCTTTCTTTCATAGATCTGGTAAGACGCTTGGTTTCGGACACCGACGCGAATAAGGTTGTCATCATCAAAAAATGGTGATAATGCTAGCAATCGGCTTTTATTACTCAGCTGTTTACCCTTTGCAAGCAATTCATACTCAATTGGAAATGATTCACGTTGAGCTATAGCAAACAATAATTTTAAAGATTCATTTAATTCATCTCTTGATAAAATACCTGCATGCTTATTATTTTTATTTTTACAATTGAAAATAAATCTTCGCATATATGCGAAAAATCTTTGCAATCTAGTTATAGATGAATATTTTTCAAAATGGATGATGTGTTAAAAGTCAGGTTGACTGAGTGTCGCCGCATAAACCCGTGCATAAGCCTTTAGCTCAGGTAAAGTTTCTGAATCCGTGACACTCAATACAGGCCATTCGGATTCGTTCTTGACAGGAAACGTGGTCCTGACCATCATAAATCCATGGACAGAAAACGCTCAGTATCTACTCCCCTTGACACTAAATTAGCAGGATTGGCATCCGTGGGGCAGTATTTCCATGCTGTGGATAATATTAATTGTTTTATTTCGTTAACACGATTGGCCATAAACACCTTCAATTTAATAACGTCACTCCTGATCCATCCTAACACCACACTAGAATCACACCAATGAACCACTCTACCTGGGCGATACCTAAGAGCTTCTAGAGCGGATTTGGTAAGTTTGGCGGTGAGTAGAGCTGCGCATCGTTCTAGACGGGGAATAGTATTGGCAGGTTTTAATGGAGCTACCTTTGATTTAGCACACAATAGCTTGACTGTAATGTCATTGTTAGAGCTAATTGTTTTTAGGTAGATGCAAGCACCATAAGCATGTTGTGATGCATCGCTAAAAGAATGCATTTCTATTGATGTGGGCGTTTCACCTAATACTAGCCTTGGTACTTGTAGGTCTGACAAGTCTTTGACACTGTTACCAAATTTATTATTATTATTAGATATACTTTATTGCACACCAATACATAATTGAACAGTACATTAATTATAAGTAACTTAGACTATGGTATATGTACAATCGGCGTCCTTATCGCTAAGTGCGATCTCTTCCAGGCCTTTGGATGGACAGGAATGATGTTAGCAATTTTGCGTAGCGATAGTGTAGTACTGGCTTACTTGGATAGCAAGATCATTTAAAATAAAATACATACATATAATTTAATAATACTATGGAATATATACATAGACAATACACACATAAATAAACATATACATACGATTTAACACTTAGGGACTCGTTACAGGGTCCAATGAACCCAGACCTTCATAATTTCTGCCATAACATCAAAACTTTTACGTTTGTGACGTTGCCGCTCTAAGTACCTTTCTACGTTAGAGTAGCACGGCAGACGGCATTCTTAGTTGTTAGTTGGCGCGCTGCGTGTGAGTGCAATGGACGTGAAAGGTGTGTATGGGTCCACTAGACCCCGTAGTGAGTAAATTATTTTTTTAGTTTCGAAGCTGTTTTTTGTTTGTTCAACGATGATTGATCTTGCATTGTTATTTGTCCTAAGTAGCTTACTTATAGTAGTATAAAAAAAAAAAGTTTTGCTTAAAATAAATAATACAGAAATTACAGTAGTTAGTCTGAATCTTATGATAAAAAAGTAGCATACTTCCTTCTATTTTTGTAGACAAAATAGGATTAAGAAAAAACAATAAATATAAGTATTTCATTAATCACTATCTTTTTTTATTTACATGTAAACCTAAAACAAAAGTAAACGTTCACTTTTATTAAGTAGTTTTGAAATAAACAATGAATATTAAACTGGGTCCAGTGAACCCCATAGCGAGTATTAACGTTACAAATTAGGGCGGGAGTCCTTAAGTGTTAATAATACTATGGAATATATACATAGACAATACATATATAAATAAACATATATGATAGATATTACTTTGAATATATATAAACATACTCAGAACGAACAGATACAGCAAAAAAAAGGAAACGAAAAATCAGACAACCCTTAAATCAACAAGTTAGTATAGTAAATAGTGATTTTTAACTAGGTTTTTAAATGTAGGTAGAGATTTTGCCCTTCGAATTTCTAATGGTAAACCATTCCACAGGCGGACAGCCTGAACAGCAAAGGATTTGGCGAAGTAATTTGTGGAATGCTTCGGCATCATTTAAGCCAATGGTTTTTTATTTCCTGAGAAACGGGGTCATCCCAGTGGAATTTAGCAGCCAGAGCCTTTGTAGCATTATTTTAGGCCTCACTACTACCGGACTGAAGATTCCTAATGGATCAAATATTTTAAATGCTTTGAACATGATTGCACGTTTTGTTACTATGTCATCACGTCGATATGAAAGATCCTTTGCCGGAAAGTGTAACATGTCATTGGAAGGCTTCCAGCCAAGCCCAAGCGAACTTAAAGACTCGCTGATGGTTAAGTTGTCATGATCGTTGATGTCAAGACCATCAAAGATTGCAGGGCAATTCGTTTTGTATTAACGTAAATTAAAACACCCCGTTTTAAAGCGTTTTTTACAGACCTTTGAATGTATTTTAATTTTAGTGGGTCGTCTGAGCCCGTCATAAGGTCATCAAAATAGAAGTCTTTCTGAATAATAGTTTTAATTAATTCATCGTCCTGCTCATTCCCTACCTCAAACAAGCACCGAGTACTTTGGTAACTGGCGTTCGCCGTTCCGTATGTGAGTGTATTAAGTACCAGCGTTTTAATCGGTTGGAATACGTCCTCCCTCCATAGAATGCGCTGCAAGTGCCGGTCGTCTTCATGCACCAGTATTTGCCGATACATTTTTTCTATGTCTCTTGTAAGGAGGTACCGGTATTATCTAGCCCGTATCAAAATTGAAAACAAACAATCCTGTACATAACCGGAGGTAGAGGCAGCTGAGGCATGGAAGACGACGCGACAGGACGCACTCTTACTCTGTTTGAAAATGGCGTGGTGACAGAGATAGTAGCAGGGTTGCGAATCAAAGTCATTATCTCTTAGTGTATAAGTGACCTAATTCCTCATATTCTCTAATAAAGTTTGTGTACTCAAATTTAATTTGAGAGTTACGCTTGAACCTTTTTTTCATGATTTATAAATCGCTTTCTAAGCTAAGGTGTAACTATCGCCTAAACAATTGTCATTTTTTTAAAGGTAATTTTACACAAAATCTACCATTTATATGTATCTCTAGAAGTATGAGTTATAAAATGCCTCTCACACTCATGCTCAAATGGACTGGTAGTTTCCTTTGTGGAAACTCCTTCTAAGTTCCAAAATTTTGTAATCATGTTTTCAATGTTGTCATCGTTACAATCATTATAATTAGACACTATAGAATGATGGCATTGTGCATAATTATTTGAAAATTTATTGTATGTTGATCGAATTGGACCAGATATTATCCAGCCTAGCTTAGAATTCCTTAGTTTAGGATTTATGCTACCTAGTGAGCATAGCTCGAAGCCTAATATGTCTCAAAAGCGCCTATAAGGACATCTATACGGCCTGGCTTATAGAACATAGCATCAGTCAGCTTAATATTGTCAGGCAGCTTTAGTGGGCTGATATCTATAGGAGCCTTTGGCACTTGGCCTGTCAACTCCTTTAACACGAGACATGAAAAATGTGCATTGAAATCGCTATTGAGTGACTGTATCTTGATGTTACAGCTTTCTGTGACTTTATTCATTGCATTGTTTCCTATACCTTTAGATAGTCAATAAGGTGGGACTGTAGCATTAATTTCGACTTTAGTGATTCTGTAATTAATGATGATGTGCTTCCACAATCCAACAGGGCGCGAACTGTGACCTTTTGCTGGCCAGCTGGGTTCGACACCTCTATCATAGCAGTTGATAGTAAGATCTGATCTTTGGGCTCACTTGAGAAATTAACCACTATCTGATCTTGCTCATTGACAGCAGCTAGATGGTTCAAGGCTTGTGGTGGAAGATGCAGCAAGGTATTGCGTCTTTCAGAGCACCCGGGTTCTCTACAAGGACCCATGCGGCATTCACTATGACTATGGCCTTGTCTTAAACACTTCTAGAAAGTTTATACTTAATCACATCTTTCAACCTATCATCTCTTTGACTTAAATATAGGGCATTCGTAAATTTTGTGGCTTTGATTACAAATGATGCAAGCAAAATTCTTTGAAGATTTACGGTTATTATTATTAGTACTACTTGCAAATAATTTTATAGTGCTATTATGCTCTTGCCTATTAGGGTTTTGCAGAGCACGAGGCGTTGCAAGTTGTAACCTTGTGCTAACATTGTCAGTCGGTTTATTGTTACGATTTAAAGACTCAAGTAAATTAGCACGGTCTGTGAGAAATTTGAAAAAATGTTCCAAAGTTG
Organism: Euclidia mi; assembly: GCA_944739405.2. Lineage (NCBI taxonomy): Eukaryota > Metazoa > Arthropoda > Insecta > Lepidoptera > Erebidae > Euclidia > Euclidia mi. Next base: position 23,772,825 of record OX123190.2, read on the forward strand.
GAACGTCGTTAGTGAGAGTGTTATAGTACTCTTCCCACTTCATCAAAGTATGACCATCTAACATGGAAAAGAGAATGAAAATAATCAATACATCCCACGTGCTCGTGGGCTGCCCTAAACTGGCCAGAGTACGCGAATTCTTTGTGACATGGTCTACTAAATATCTTAAAGAACGCTCGGATTCTCGTGGAAGCTGTTTGATATTTACTAATAAATTAGGGTGATGGTTTATCAATATTCTTTTATTATCGTATCGACTACAGAGCAACGACCATGCCTCAGCATAATTCTTGGTGGAAATCTCAAGATTTGAAATTATTCTGGATGCCGTCACCCTGCAAATATGAGGCGAGGTAATGAAACTTATTTATGTCTGCAATTCTCTCATTTTTGTGTATTAAGTTTTCGAACGTGTCACGGAATTCCAGCCAACAGAAATATTCTCCAGAAAATTTTTCTATCTGTATCTGAGGTAGTTTCAAACCTGTACTATAATTATTGGAATCATGAGAGCAACAAGAAGTATTATGAATAGAAGAATGCCTTAGCTCACATTCAGATTGTTCAGTAAACGTCTCAAGTAAATACTGTTTATCATGTCTTGCTCAATAATGTCACGCTCATTGATTTCAGATTCCAAATTATCTGAGTATAAAATTTCTATATTACTTTGCAAGTCATCAAATCTAACTGACAAGGCTTCAAACTTAGCAAGTTTTAACTTTAATTCAGTTATTTCAATGCTACTACATTCACACTTTTGTGAAATTGATGTTAAATAATTTTTAAATTTTGTTATTTGTCCCTTGGCCGACACCCGTTTTGTCACCAAATCTTTATAAAGTTGCTTAGTTTCAGCCATTGTCGCCTAAATACAACACTGTTTGCTTCAACGATTAGTTGTAAATAATTAAATGGGCTTACATCCCTCGTTCCGGGTCACAGGTTAGGCTGGTTTCAGAGTCACGCGTTTGACCGGCGCCGGCCACACGCACGCTCTTACAATTACACTAGATTAGTAGTAGCGTTTCATAGTCACGCAGCTCAAACGCGCCGCGTGTGAGACGCGCGCCGTCGGCCGGCGCTGCCGAATCTTCATACATTGCAAAGAGAAACGCGAACTCGTTTCAGAGTAGTCCGCGCGCCAAACGCGCTGTTTGACCTGCGCTGGCCGATGGCGCGTGCCGCGCGCGCGACTCTGAAACCAGCCTTAGGTGGTATGTACTTGCCGGGCCAGTTGGTGAGCATTCAGGTTAGTCACACGGCTGCACAAGACAAAGAAAACCCTCTTCAATGTAGTATGCGCCTGAAAGCGGTCGCCAGAGTACACTAAGTGTGATAAAAGCAAATAACCAAGAATGACAGACGGAGAACTAAGAATTTGTTTTATAACAGGATTGAACAGATGAAAATTAATAGAAAATGAAATGTTTAAATTTGGTGCTTTGTGTTTAGATATGCACATGAAACAGTTAAAACACGGTAATAATATCTAACAGTATTGTAACTCCATACAAACGCACGAAACTCGAGTTATACCTACGCGCCTCGAGCAGAGTACCCATTAAACTGTGCGGACTGTGCCAAGAGTACCCACAGCCGCGATCGTGCCGCTGCTCGCATGCGGCGCGTCTGGTAGGTATATAACTCACGAAGACGGCCGAGTTACAATACTGTTAGATTATATTACCGTGGTTAAAACTTACAATAAATGTAGAATTATGTATTCACTTTGAAAATAAATTGTGATTATTTTTAGTAAGTAGGCAGGTGAAAAGTGAAGATTGCAATCTTGTACAATTTGGCTATGTTTGGTAATATTTTTGCAGAAAATACCTTAATTCACACAAATGAAGTGATATTTTGAACGTATTAAGGATATTTAGGTATAAAGGATAATTAGGATGTGTTGGAATGATGCTTATTTTTCATCGGAGGGCGGCTTGCGGTACTCGACCCGATGTAAAACTTTAGCTGGATTACTGCTCGAATCGCTGCTGGCTCGTCTCGTCCTGGTGGAAATACTCGTCTCCTGCTTGGGTGTGGCTCCTCTGTCTGTCTAGCTCTGGTACAGCAAGGCTCCAACCCTCGGAAGGAATTGTTTCTTGTAATGTGGTCCGATGTTTTTTAGTTCGCCTCATGGGCCACCATGATTCGCACCAGTACATCCTCCAAAGATGTAACAATCTTTGGAGGATGTACTGGTGCGAATCATTGAAACTCCAAATTGCACGAAGACTGCTTTTAATTCCTTTTTGACCATAACATCATTATACAATAGTTTGGAACTTTAGACTGTTCGAAAAAAGTTTTGCAAAGCATATGGCGGTGAAAAAAATAGTAGTTAAGACCATAGATTATACACTTATACCATAATCAAATATCAATTGCACCATAGAGTTTTTTCTATCGTAGCGGGTTTCTTGGCTCGCGTGGACATCATGTGAATATAGAACTATGAATGTTTTAACAGCAATAAAGATTTTTGAGTATGTTTATCTATTGTGTAGTACAAGGTTTGCTTAGTTTTGGGACTAGACGAAGCTGTGTGTATGTGGTAGAACACTATAATAAAAAATACCTTTATGAATCCTTTAAAAACATTTCTCGAATTGAATTAGAACAACTTGCAGTATCGCTTAACATAGTTGGTGTGCACGTAAGCTACTGTAAAGCAAATGCATATATCTTGGCATCATTGTGCTAACGTCGTGGTTACTAGCATCGTATGCTTCCTGGCTTACATTGCAGTTACGTTGAGTACCCACTTATTTTAACACACACTTGACTGGCTAATACCGGCTTGCTTTACGTCTCATGTGCGTTGTACTTGATCTAAGTATAACAAGGGAGTACATAATAGTTGGTGCTTGCTGCTTGCTAGAATATCATGGTCGTTTCATGTTTTCAAATAGTATTATTGAATCTTGTGCTACAGTTATGCTGCAACTAGTGGTGCTCATATTGATGTACGCGATTATTTTTGGAATAGATCATATCTTGTTGCATTCTTCGTCTAAATATCGAGTAAAGGCGCTGCACTGTAGGTTGGTTTTCGGGTTATTCGTTATGAATATAACCGTATTCCGTACCGTATTTTATATATAAGTAATTGTGCGACTTGTGACTGTAAGAAACTAAGTACAACGAGATGTTATATTGCACCTATTTGGAGTGTAGAACTCTGGAGTGGTCCGCTGATGGTTGGTCTAGTATTATGGCGCTGATACACCTGAGCATTCACTTGTAACAGAACAACGAGCATTCACCATTTTTTTGTTTTGTCGAACTGAAACAACAACAGAGCCGAATATTGCTACGAACATCTTCACGATCTTTCTGGTGAACGCTCTAATCAGCAAAAAGAATAAGCAAATTGATTGTCCATTTTGTTTTGGCGAGCATTCTAGATGCTCGCCGAAACGCTCGGTCGCTCCTATCACTAAAACACAATCCGGATGCTCATTACAGCTGAATGCTCAAGTGTTGCAGCACCATTATGTGAATAGCTGCTGCCGCTTCTGCTTCTGCTACGCCGATGGTTGAGGGTTCAGTTCCCACTCAATTCAAACATTTATGTGCATTATTTCAAAGTCAAAGTTAAAATCATTTATTCATCTAGGTCACAAGGTGACGCTTATGAACGTAATTTTTTTAAAGTAAATTACTAAATGCTTCCACATTTACTTTTACTGCCGCGTTCACAAAGCAATAGGTAGAACCACGAGAAAGAACGGGCAATAAAACTCGTGGCCACTCTTTTTAATCGCCAGTATTATGGTTCATCATCATCATCATCATCAGCCTTTAAAATGGCAAAATTAGGTGCTAATCTCGGAAAATCGACATACACACAATATTACCACGTAAAAACTTGTATTTTGGCATCCTAAAACTGTTCTCAAAAGTCACATATTAATTGGATGTCCGCAAGTTTAAAATTTAGGGGTTATAGGTCACAAAAATCGTTTTTTTTTAATGTTATGCAAATATCTCGTTTTCTATGGGTTTTACGCTATTTGTATTTATTATCAATGTTGTAGAAAGTTAAATTCTCTACAACTATTTTTTTAACATTTTTCAATACCTTGAACTGTTTTCGAGAAAGAGAGCGTAGAGGGCGCGGTCAGAGAATTATCTGAGGTTGTTTGAAATAGAAATATTGTCTATGATAAGTTAAATCGATTATATCGGTGTAGTAGCGTGTTACTTTGTCTATTGTAAATTTTGACTATGGTCACACTATGGACTGTCAAATCATTCACTCTTTTCTCATTGTGGTTTCCGGAAAAAAGTTATCTTGCGCATATATACGCCGTCTTGTTTTTTCGCGTTTTTTTGTAGATTTGGTTAATAACCTTGCAACTGTCGCTATTGAATTTGCCGACAGGGTTATGAGCGATTGATAAAAAGTAAAATTAACACGGTTTTGTCCTCTCGTGAAATATCGCCCTTTGAAAGCACATGGGTGCTTCGCGAATCGTAGTGGTATTGAAGTGAATGTGTCTTGTGGGTTATTGTATTGCCGCCCCTTGAACATTACTGGCGGGAAATGTAATAAATTTGTGAACATTGAAAATTTGTAAATCTTGTGTGAATCCGTCCACATGTATCGTGCCCAAAAACATCGTTGGAGAACCAGCTGAGTAACTATAACGATTTCCTTATTATTTTGGACAAAATTATGAGTGTAATCTTATAGGTCTGCTCCGGAACATCACAAGAAGATCTCAGGTAAATTTACATATTAATTTTAACCGCTGTGAAAACACAGTACATATATGTCAGATCTTTGCCTTGGCTAGACCAGACTGGATGAATTAATCACGCTTCCAATGCCCTCTGCAAACCTTTCTCAGCTTTTCTAGCCAAGCTCTGAACATAATTTTGTGGTAAGCAGAGCTTAATTGAAATCAAGCCGCTGTAGGCGCTGAGTGTACTAACCTTAGATTAATGTTGTAATCTTGTATTTTATCACATTGTTAACAGTGTTGTAGTGTTGTTAGGTCAGTTTTGCTTCAATACATAACAGTTATTTGTATTGGTTGACCCACTTATTTTGAAACACATTGTCATACATAACCTCAAATCAGTAATTGTTTGACTTGTATTGTTGAAATCTAACTTGAATCAGTTGTTGTAGCATAAATAAGTCATTAAAATTAAACTACAGTTTACGGATTTTATCGCGTTGTATTGGTTTCACTAAGTTATTACATTTGAAACTAAAGATCTAGAAACTATATTTTTGATTTATTACTAGCCGACGTTTCGAATTCTTTACAGAATTCATGTTCACGGCAGACTGAGGTGATATTTGTCTTTTTCTTGAATGTATAAGTTATCTCAAAGTACCCGAATATTTTTCAACTACTGGTGTTACTATTTACGCAGAATGAGCTCACAGTGTCCTTAGGTCTTCTGGTGACTTTGTCCTTCTTGGGTTTCATTAGCCTTATGACAGGGTCCCAAGCTGGAGGAACATTCCAACCATCTTCCCTATTGAAATTAGGGTGTTTTTTAATTTCAATAGCCTCTCGTATCATCCTTGGAAGAAAACGATGTTCTTTTGCGAGTATCTGTGGTTCATCAAATCGCAGGTAGTGGTTGAGTCCTTGTTCCACATGTTCACACACAGCAGACTTTGTTGAGCGTTTATGTTTTATGTCAGCTATATGTTCTTTGAGTCGAATGCCTATGCTTCTCTTGGTTTGTCCAATGTATGAGAGCCCACATTCACAGTCAATTTTGTAGACACCGGCCTCTTGCAAGGGTAACTGACACTTGACAGATGGTAATAATTGACTGATCTTCGTTGGCGGCTTGTAGTAAGTTTTGATAGAAGCTCGCTTCAAGATGTAGCCAATTTTGTCGGTCACGCCCTTGATGTATGGGAGGACAGCAGGTTGTCTTTCTACTGTGGCTGGTTTTTCTTTCTTCTGGGATCTGTGACAGTGGCGCGGTGGTCGGAGCTTGTTGTCTTGCAGAACTTGCCTGACATGTTGAAGCTCAGCGTCCAGGTGTTTCTTGTCACAGATCCCGCGGGCTCTCTGAAACAGAGACATTCCTACAGTAGCTAACTGTTTAGGGTGGTGGTGAGATTCACCGTCTAAGTACCTATTTGTATGGGTCTTTTTCCTATACACAGTGTGGCTTAAGGAGTTGTTTTTATTCCTGATGACAAGTACATCTAAGAAAGCTAAAGACTTGTTTGCCTCTAATTCCATTGTGAATTGTATTTGGTTATTAATAGAATTCAGATGGTTTAGGAAAGCATTAACACTATCTGTTGGTAAAATGGTGAAAGTGTCATCTACATACCGCTTGTAGAACCTCGGTGTGATGGTGGCAGTCTGCAGGGCTCGCGCCTCGAAGTCCTCCATGAAGATGTCAGCGACAACAGGCGATACTGGAGAGCCCATTGCTACACCGTCTACTTGTATGTAGTATTTCTTGTCCCATAACAGATAGCCCGTTGTCAGGCAGTGTTTGAGTATTTCTGCATATTCCTCAGGCATGTTGTTTTCTGTCAGCTTCCTTCTAGTAATTTCTACACAGTCATGTACTGGTATGCATGTGAATAATGACTGTATATCAAAACTAACAATAGTTTCCTTGTCAGAGAGATGTAGGTAATTGATTTCACTGACAAAATGGTAGGAATCTTTCACATGTGCTCTCGTGTTGCCTCTGAGCGATGAGAGAATCTTTGCCATGTGTTGAGCCAGTCTGTAAGTTGGTGCGCCTATCTGACTAACTATCGGGCGCAGAGGAGAGTTTTCCTTGTGTATTTTTGGTAGCCCATACATTTGAGGAGGTTTTACACACGATGTTATTAAATATTTCACGTCCAAATTAAGTTTTTCGGAGTATTTCTTAACAATATCACAAGTTTGCTTGAGTATTTTGTTCGTAGGGTCTGACTTAACCAACTTGTAGGTACTTTCATCCGACAAAAGATGTTCCATTTTTTGTTTATACTCGGACGTGTCCATCACTACCGTTGCATTTCCTTTATCTGCTCGGAGTACTGTAAGTTCAGGCCTAGCTTGTAAATTCTTCAGTGCGAGATATTCGGTCTTAGGTAGATTCCTTGCCGGCACTTTCGATTGACGTAATACAGGAGAAACGTCCTGTCGTATGGCCTCGAAATCTTCCTTACTCACATGGTTCTTGACTAGGCAATCCTCAACGTTGTAAATAATGGTTTCATACGGTATTCTTGATGGAGTTATCGCGTAATTTAAACCTCTGTTAAGTACTCTCTCGGTATTTTCATCTAACGTGTGTTTTGACAGATTGACAACTGTTTGTCTATGGGCGGACGGTAGCGTGTGATTGGTCCGTGCGAAAACGTTCTGTTTCATGTTGTACTGGTCATTTGATTTTTGTTGTAATTTTTCAAATTTTTGAATTTTGTTACGTTTACACGCATAATATTTTGATGTTTCTCTGTTGTTTATTGCATCTATGCATTGTTTAAAATCAAATGAAGTTATCAATCTGTATATTTCGTTAGATAAATTCTCAACATTTTTATTTATTCTGCGTAAGTCAGCTCGGTGTTCATGGATCTTTTGTATGAGTAACTTTTGGCTTGCCTGTTTTAAGATCTTAGCGCTCCCACGTATGTCCTTCTTGGCTGATATCTTGCAGCATGTAGGGATGAGATCGTGATCCCGGCATCTCTTCAAGAAATTTAAGGATGTTATGTATCTTGCGCGCTTGGTTTGTAGATCTTCTAACTGGCGTATTTTTGTTGCTGTTTCCAGTCCGTACTGGTTCACATAGTATCTTCTTGGGTTTACGCGAATGTTACACATTGAAATTAAACTACAGTTTACGGATTTTATCGCGTTCTATTGGTTTCACTAAGTTATTACATTTGAAACTAAAGATCTAGAAAGTATATTTTTAACTTATTACTAGCCGACGTTTCGAATTCTTTACAGAATTCATGTTCACGGCAGACTGAGGTGATATTTGTCTTCTTCTTGAATGTATAAGTTATCTCAAAGTACCCGAATATTTTTCAACTACTGGTGTTACTATTTACGCAGAATGAGCTCGTAAACTGTAGTTTAATTTCAATGTGTAACATTCGCGTAAACCCAAGAAGATAAATAAGTCAGCTTTGATTGAATACATGACAGTTATATGTATCAATTGATTTAGTTAGTTTGAAACATTATAAGAACCAACCCTTGACCTTGCATTTTGGGCGGATCACATTGATAAACCTTTGTTTGTTATAATATATTGATAATATTGTTAGGTAACACATATCTGTGTTACTAAGGGTTGTATAATATCTCAAATAACACACTTAGTCTGTCTGTTACAAATAATTAATTAATTAATTTGAAGTTTCAACTTTTAATTTCTTGTAAGTTATAACTTTTGATAACTTTTGTCTTTGAGTCAATATATTGAAACTATTAATTTTGTTGGGCAGTGAATACCTGTCACTTGCTTGCACCAGCAGTAAACAGGCTAATACTTTGTTGGTTGCCCGCCTTGAAGCAGGAGCTTCCTAGGCCAGCACCGGGACTGGCGAGTAGGCTTCCCACATTGGACCTCCCGCATTTTGATGGCTGTCTAGGAAATTACCTGGGCTTTGTTAACCTATTCGACAGCCTGGTCGATGACAGGGCTGACCTTCGGCCGGCACAAAAATTGGCCTACTTGACGTCGGATCTGGATGGGGAGGCCAAAGGCCTCATACAGCACATGCCCGTGTCTGACGAGGCCTACCAGATGGCACGGGATTTAATTACCCGTAGATACCACAACAAGCGAGGACTCGCAGACACACACATCGAGCAGATTTTGAGTTTGCCCACGCTCACCCGGGTCTTTGGGTTGCGCACCCGACTTTTGAACCCGCTCTTGGTGGCAATAAACGCACTTGAGTGCCTGGATCTGCCCGTGGACCAATGTTCCTACCTATTGGTTACATTGTGCTCAAAAAGCTGCCTGCCGACCTGAGATCGCGATTTAAACAGCGCTTTGGTGGGGATAGTGCGACGCATCTGCCCCCTTTTGCAGACTTGGAGAAGTTCCTAGAGGATGAGTGCCGGGTTTTGGATAACTCCGGTGGTGACACGCCGGCAAAGTCGCAGCCGCCCAAGGTCAAGGAGCAGGCTCGCGTTCACACCCGAGAAAATGTTGATCGGTGCCCTCCTCGCTTTGCAGTCACGCAGTGCCCAGCGGAGTGCCACGGGGCACAGAACGGCCTATTGTAGGGCATTCTTGGACCTTCATGTCGCCTCTCGTAGGAGCATCATGAATGCCTGCCACCAATGCTTCTCGTGTTTAGGATCCCACTAACAGCGAGACTGCCCAAACTCTCCCCCCTGTCCTCACTGTGGAGGACAGCATATGGACATTCTCTGCATGAATGCCATAGAGGTAGGCCGCTTGTCCAACCAGCCGACGCCGCGCACGGGCGGGTGTTTTGAAGGTGGCAGCCGAGGCACACCGGCGCGCAGCCGAGATTCACCTCGCTCATTGGATCGCCACTCACCCCGTTTGAAGAACCGTAGCGTACGCACGCCTCCTTTCTCTCGCGCATGACTGCTGCCCCAGGTATTCCCATCCTTTGGCGGAGCGTCCCCGCCTTGACTCGCGCCCACCTCGTTTTGGGCGGGTGCGTCATTACGACCCCCCAGAGATGGCGCGCGGATCGAGTCACCGCGCCTTTGAGGACTTCAAACCGCACCCTCGTTTTGATTTGCCTGGTCCTGGCCTACGGTCGCCGCCCAGGCAACAATAGGTCATTGACTCCTGCCCTATAACGCCAACCTCCCCCATTGAGACCGTTATCCTACCAACGGTTGCTGTTAGGGTCTGGGGACCCCACGGGGACCACTGTTGTTGTCCGTGCTATATTGGACACAGGTTCACAAGGTTGCATTGTTTCCACTTATTTGGTAGGGCAGGTTAAATTAAATATGGGCTCTTTTCCGAATTGTATACGGGGAATAGGTGACGTAGCCTCTAATGTTGAAGGGCAAGTTAAGGTTTTGTTTGGCCCTGTTGAATCTTCACACCCGAGGATTAAAACCTGAAGAATATTTTGGGTATGCATCCACAGAAACAGCTACCTGCTGCTGTGGTGAATTTGACTTCGGGATTGGAATTGGCAGACCCCAAATTTGACACACCAGGACAAATCGATTTGTTGATTGGCTCTGATGTCCACGGTGGAATTTTGATTGGTGGGAAACGGGTCTTGGTGCCAAATGGTTTGACTGCCATCCCGACCACATTTAGATTTGCTTTGATGGGACCTGTACCTAGGGACCCCCCCTCCATCCGAACTTGATAATTTGTTGGCTGTGGGCATCACTCTCTCTGATGCGGTTCAGAGGTTTTGGGAGGTAGAGGAGCCCCCTCAAACTGCTCGTTTGAATCCAGAACATGAGGAGTGCGAGCAGTTCTTCCAGAACAAAACTGGTCGACTCCGTTCTGGTCGGATCATTACGAAGCTACCCTTCCTGTCTGTACGGCCTCCGCTTGGTGAGTCACGACCTTTAGCCGAAAAGAGATTGTTAATTGAAGTATATTGAGTTCTTGAGAGAATATGCACAATTGGGACACATGTCTGTGTCAATGGCGTTCGGTGGAGCATGACTTTAAGTTTTAGTTATATAACCTTAAAACTTGATCGTGTTCAAAGTCCATTACGTGGCCTTTCTCACAAGTGCAACCACGGTTATGATACGATATTCCATCATGGATTGCCAGTGTCTATCTGCTGGCTTCATCATCAGACCTTCAAACCTAATCGTGGTCAAAGTTCATTAAAAGACTTTTCTAAGAAATCCAAAACAGTTATGATACGATTTTCCATCACGAAGCTCCAGACCATATCTCCCGGCTCCATCATCAGATCAGTTCGACAGTACCATATTATTGTATTGTCATCAGAATTAGATACAGCTGCCAATTTTCATTACACTACGACCCTTGGCAGATGATTAAATTAGTTACCTTAGATTCCATTACATAGTTACATACATGTCGAGTTCCTGTTCATATCCGGCTCCATCATCAGATCAGTTTGACAGTACTATATTATTGTATTTTCATGAGAACTATATACATCTGCCAATTTTACATCATCAAAATGGCTGGATACTACCGGCGAAAATGCAATTTGGAGCGGGGCATGCGAGGGGTTAACAAAAGCGGAACTGGTGAAGAATGGTCGGTGAATTGAAACAAAGAGTGACAAATATTTGCTAATGGCTGTACGCAGCAAATCCTTTGAGAGCCCCGTCGTACATTGCTATAGATTTACCCTCATATGAGGCCAGTGTTAGTTGCTTGTTTGCACCGAAACACATGGTGTCTTTTAGGACTCGAACTCTTTTCTTTGTACTTCATCAACTAGAGGATGAATTGTTTTGCGATAGTTCGTTGATTGCTTTTGAATGAAGCTTCTTAATTTTGGTAGTCTAGTGATGTAGTTAGCACGAGTTAGATGCTTTTGAATTAAATTTTGCCGGCAGCTAGCAGATATTTCAGATTTGTTAAATTTGAGACTAAGAAGAGTAGAAAAAAGATAAATCGATGTTTGGATAAGGAAAATAAAATTAAAGACTATTGTAATTTACATGCCTGTTTTTCAAGCCGAATTATGCTAAAAATATCCATTTCTGTTTACTTTAATTTGTTCTTCATGTGATTTCACCACCGCTAAATACATCTCAGGACACCGCGATGATTTCAGTGAACAAACTGTCTCACGCCTGAACAACTATTTTGCCTGCACCAAACTCGTACTATAAAGCAGTGAAGGTTTGAGGCAACTCTAGAAAAATTGTACCTTGCATCAAAAAACTATTTCGCAAACATCAAAGATCTTGAATATTTTTTGCTTGGAATTCAAATATCTAACACATCAAAAACTTCTAGACATTACAAAGGCTTTATATCACAAACAGATGGGTTCTGACGAAAGTTTTATTGATAAATTCTAAATATAGAATGTTCAAAGTTTTTGTAAGAAACTTTAGAATCGATAATTCAAAAATTCCTACAAATTCCATCATAAAGCAACACTCCAGTGTGCTTTTACGCAGAGGAGGGCCAACGAGATTCTTCAAACTTAACAAAATTCTCAACTTTATCTCGGTTCATCACCTCTTATATAAAAGTAAAAAGCTTATAATATCTTCTGCACCATTAAATCTGAATTATTCCCTGTACCGCGTTCTCAACTACGTAATAGTAACTTAGGGAAATATTAGTTTGTAGATGAAAGTCTCTAAACCTTGCCTATAAACTAATTTGAAATGCTTTGCAAGTGTAATTATCCGATGGTGCACCTACCATTTAAAAACAAATACGCTTGTTCGCGCGGCGCGACGTTATCAAACCACCCGCGAAGCAAGGCCACTTGTCGTGCTACTTTAAACCTAAACATACGACTCGTCACTCGGGTGTTGATATTTGAAATTATGTTTTTATGAAAGTAGATTAAATAAGCTTTGTAGTAATGTTTGAATGGTGACTGAATGACGGAATGTTTAGTTTATGTGACCCACCGAACTTGATCCTATTGTGAACAATGTCGTCTATCGACGACCTACTCACCTTTTTTATTTGTCATGATAACAATATGGGTTATAAATTGATTACTTTTGTTATTTTGTATACATAGTGGTATAAGCTTTAAAAAAATATAAAATTATAGCAATGATTCCTTAGAAAATTATTTAAATGTCAGCATTTGAAATTTTGTATATTTCGCTGTCTTTGCATGTTGCACGCGGGGCGTAATTATGGATTCAAAACATCATTGTAAACCAATAATATAATTATATTAGATATTTTTATGTTTTAATTGTGAATGAACTAATTTTTTATAAAATAACAGCAAAAAATAAACAAATATTGTGTAATAAATCAAGAGGCTATATTCATTCAATTACCGAAAAAACGGCATTTATTTTTTATTGAATGAAAATAATTATATACATCATCATAATATATATATATATATATATATATATATATATATATATATATATATATATATATATATAGGTACATAAAAATAAAAAGTGAAAATATCTACAGGTGTGTTTAGGCGTCGTAGAATGCCTTCGCATTAATATCATCGGGTAATGTGCCCAGAAGGCTGGCAGCATTGCCACGCTGGATGGCAATGCTGATTCTTTGAGCAAAGAATAAACCAGCCCTCTGGTCACGTGAGACGTCGATTAACCGTTTAGATATATCTCGGAATAATGAGCGAGCGCTCGGCTCCATGAACCTAGCGTTTCCACCCCAAACGGCTCAAATACGTAATTAGCTACTAGATTACTGTATTTGCGCCGTTTGAGGGTTTGCGCAGATGCAGCAGCAGCGCCAGCATGGCCTCCCGTGCTTGGAACATGGGATGGCGCGAGGGTGTCTACGCAGGTTGCGTCCCACACCAAAGGCCTACCCATTTTCCATGGCAATAATGACATACCGTTAGGTCTCTTCCCATCGTCGCGCACCAAACCATTTGGTTCAAGTACAGCTGGTACGCCAGACGTGACAAGAGCACGACGGATTATGTCATTTTGAATGAAAATATATAGATAAGGTTACATTTATGCTATGAATTATTGTTTTATTATGAGTATATAAATAAACCTATCATATGATATATATTACTTTTGTTACAGTGTTGAATCTGATATATAACAAAAAAAAATGTTTAAAAAAATAAAATACGAAAATTGGCGACAATTAACAATAATTTATACTTTATATGTTTAAAATTAAAATGTTTCTTTCCATTATATTTATTTTCTCTAAAAGTAAATTAAATTACCTCTCTAACCATGTACAACACTTATATACCTCCCATAATAAAAAACGACGAGAAATATGAATATGTTAGAAATATAATAGCACGCTTGAAAATGGCGGCAAAATATTATACCGGGCGCGCTTTGTACCGCTCTTGCGTGGCCTTCAAGTATATTATTTGGTGTTAAGAGGCCGTTCCAAAATTCACGGACTGCGTGAATAGGTATTATACGCCAAGCGCGCAGGCAACGCGATCAAGGTGTCAATGTGTGCGTCTGTGTAGCCCAACAAAATCTACCTTGCAGTGAACTCACGGAGACAAAACAAATTGATACTTTGACCAATAAATTCTATGATCGTAATACAGAATTATTTTGGCTAACGTATTTTGATGTTTGAATGTAATAATTCCAGGTAGATTCCATTGCTGTTGTTAAAAAAAAGCCGAGTTCAAACAGTCGTAGAAACATGCAATCTCATTTACCTACTTAGATTACAATAAATACTAATTCTAGTTATTCTGTTATAAAATACAAAATACAGAACCGATTTCGGAAAACTTTCTATGAGACCAAGCTGGAAGTAATATCATTAAATCCTATGAAATAAAAATAAATCCAAATCGGTCCATAAATGATGCATTAGTGAGGTTCACAACAAAACAAACACGTTTTTTGTATGGGACCCCCCCTGAATATTTTCATTTTTTTTTTTTTATTTTTAGTATTTGTTGTTATAGCGGCAACCAAAATACATAATTTGTGATTGTGCTTTCTAGCTATCACGGTTTATGAGATACAGCCTGGTGACAGACAGACAGACAGACAGACAGATAGCGGAGGCTTAGTAATAGGGTTCCGATTTTTACCTTTTAGGTACGGAACCCTAAAAAGTAACGTCTTAATGTTTTGTCACATGTTGTTTTCAATACCATGCTGTCACCATTTATAACTAGTGATCGATGTTTATAACACAAGAATCATATACCTACGTACCAACATTTCAATTTTTTCTGGCGGGAAGTATTTAATAATCAAACCTTATAGTACAAACCTCTTAGACGGTGATTGAGTCATTATTAAAAACAAAATTTTAGCTGGAACTTTATAAAAATGTTGCAAAGGAAATCAGCTGTTCCATACAAAATTGAACTTTCACATTGACAAAATGAATGGAACAGCTGCTTTTTGCCGCGATTTCGGCTGTCTGTGCTATATATTCCTAAGAGGATTACACTAAGTATACAAATAAGTAACGTTGTATACAGTATGTAAAAAAACCCTTAACGAAAACTGAAGTTCCATGTTGTACCAATCACTAAGAACATTTTTACTTCGGCACCATACCTGGGAAATTACTGGTTCAGGAGATATTGAGGCTCAAAGTTAGTATGGATTTTTTCTAATTAGGTACAAAATCGATGCATTTACTCCACCAATATGTTCTTTAGACGCCCTATGACCCCATGGATAAGTAGTTATTTCGAGTATAGCACGCACGCGCTTTTAATTACGGTTTAGAAAATGTGGAAACTTAAAAATATTCGTTTCCCAGGTATCATTCTTGGTAAGTATGACTTGGCAGTCATGTGCACAACCAGTAGACTTCGGCTTGGTGATTACACAATATTCTTAACTAATCTGCCATAAGACGCTAAAACTATCAAGCCATTGGGTGAATAGCCTGTCGTGGGTCGTAATTGAAAACTTGCTCCAGTCATTAACCACATATGTGACAATGTCTGAACGCACCATCGCTCTATCTTGTGTTCCGTACAAATAAGAGAGAGCACGAAACAAACATGCACCGTCACCAACAATAGGGACGACAGTACATTCTTCAACTTCTCAACGTTCAGATTTTCCTAAGCCATTTTAAAACAGTCTAACCGACAAAACCTACGCTCAAACTAAACGAAAACAAAATAAATACCAATTACAAAGCTGAGTCTTTAACCAAAACTACTTAACCGAAACAAAGCAAATGCAATCCAATGAAATCCAATACATTCCAAGAAAAGAACAGCCAAAATCGTCAAATATACTTAATCCGCTAGAAATATTTAGGTATGGTATGTGCTATACAGCAACCAAAACGATTTAACGACCAACAACATCCAACCAACTGCGTACAACTAACCTACCTGACGATGAACGTTAAATAATAACTGGAGAGGGTCATTAATCCGCAAAAAATCTTAACACCTCGATTAAAAAAATGACGTAACTGCACAACGCTATCTATTTCACGACCGGTTGGCGCAGCGGGAGTGTAAGCGACTGCTACGCCGAAGGTCGCGGGTTCGATTCCCGCTCAAGTCAAACATTTGTGTGCATGAACATGGATGTTTGTCTTGGTCTGGGTGTTTCTATGTATAATATGTATGTATTTACAAAAAAAAGTATATATGTATGTTTATCCATTATCTAGTACCCATAACACAAGCTCTGCTTAGCTTGGGACTAGATGGTGATGTGTGTATGTGGTAGACTATTATTATTATTATTATATTGTCAACATTTATAACTAAAATGATTTTGTTCGTCTTAATTTATTCGTTCCACTAAGCACTGATAGTTCAAAATAATACATTTACATCCTCCATCATCCCTTAGTATATCCCCATGGGGGTTGAATTTATCAAAATCATATTTAAGCGGACGTCTTCATCATAGTAGCTTCAATCTTTAATTTCAGTTCAATCAGTCGAAAATCTATGAAAGTTTATACAAACTTTCATCCCCTATTTTATCCCCTTACGGGCAGAATGTATCAAAATCCTTTTTTAGGGGATGCCTACGTCATCGTAGCTATATGCATGCAAAGTCTCAGCCCGATCAGTTTAAAATTGACAAAGTTTCATACAAACTTTCATCCCCTATTTTATCCCCTTGGCGGTAGTATTTATCAAAACCCTTTCTTAGCGGATGCCTACGTTATAACATCTGTACCTGTATGCCAAATTTCAGTCCGATCACTCCAGTGGTTTGGGCTGTGCGATGATAGATTACTATGTCAGTCAGTCACCTATGAATTTTATATATATATTTAGAAACAATTTCTGACATTCATAAGAGTCACCTTGTGACCTGAGTGAATATAGTATTTTATCATTTTTTCATTATTCAACAATAATAACTCACATCAAGAAGGGTTTGTCGCGCTATAAATACAGTGGTGTTTACAAGGTACGCACACAGACGCAGTGACAACGGCAAACGGCACACGTCCTACCTCGATGAGCGCTCAGCGCGGTCTAAAGTTCCGTAGACGCGTACAGGATTTATATAACGATTTCTGGCTTCGTTTAAAAATTAATTTAAAATATTTGTAGTCACATTCAGAAGCTGATTTTTTTTTCCTAGCAAGGTATTATATCACATCTTATTAGAGACTTTTTGTTTTTTTATTTCTTAGTGTATTTTATGTGATAAAAAATAATCTATTTAGACGTAAACTGACAATTTAATGACATTTTACGTAACATTTTTTGGTTTATTTCTGAATGAAACCTAACATTCTGGCACAATCATACCAAGAGGCAGGATCTTGTTATGTCGTAGATGCATTTAAAAGTTAATTACTTACATTATTTTCGATGTCATGGACCATCGCGTAATGCTCATAAAATGATTTCTTCAAAACATGCTTTGCGGAAACTTGATTTTTCTGTTGTAGGTAATCAAACACTTATTTTTACTACAGTCATACAATAGTAAACGAAGTGATCTAATAGTATCATCGTTAATTTCTTAATTTGTTGATATATCTGAGTCACAATCACGTATCTCCGCGCGTGTTAATCGCCAAAATGGCTTAAAAAACGGGAACGGCCTCTTAATTAATATAATTCGAAAGCTCATTTAATTAAGCGTCTTTTGATATACAATATTAACTTAATAAATAGAAATATCACCATTCTTTCAACGAAAATATTACGCGCCCGTACTTAGCTCGAAAGCCTAGCCTCGAAAGCGGCTAAAATATATCTACGGGTGTCTGAGATGCCTCGATGGTGACCAAAATGCTTCGGGAGGTTATAGGAAGTTGTGGAAGATAAATATGGAGATCCTTAATTTCTCCCCTGTGTAGAATATTTGCTTTTACGTTGCATATGAGTTCAATGAGTTCTTAGTTTAAATATTAAATATCTACTCTGATCTAATAATATTTTCGTCGTTGATTATCTTCTCACCTCCCTTTACGGGTTAGTGGGGATATCTTATGGTGGTGAACTCCTTGAGGTGGTGTTCATCGCGGCCTATTACTGTGTGTCGGCCATTGGGTTGGTCCACTCTTGAGGCTTGCTGAGCCGGGTGTGTCCCCGTTGGCAGAGGCCCGGTCAGTCTCCTACGAGAGGGCGGCGGTTCTTCGTCTGCTTGGTGATGAGATGAGGGTGAAGCCCCGCTCGATCAAAATTTTAGACTTATGTTCCTGTAGCTTGCTATCTGTGATTTATTTATAATGAAGTCATTTCATTTTAATCTTTAAGCACATTTTAGTGGAGCTCCTAGAGATGCTTTGCCAAGCCCTGGGGTTACACAGAGTACACTATAAGAATCATCATGTCAGCCTAGAGATGTCCACTGCTGGACATAGGCCTCCCCCAAGGTTTTGAGCCGCAAGCATCCAACCGCTTCCCGCGATTTTAACCAGATCGTCGGTCCACCTTGCGGGAGGCCTACCCCTGCTGCGTCGTCCGGTAAGTGGTCACCACTCCAGAACCTGCCTGCGCCAACGGCCATCGGTTCTTCGCGCTATGTGCCCTGCCCATTGCCTCTTCAGCCTGGCTATTTGGAGAGCTATGTCGGTGACTTTGGTTCTCCTGCGGATCACCTCATTTCTGATTCGATCTCGCAGGGAAACTCCGAGCATAGCTCTCTCCATCGCCCTCTGAGTGACCCTGAGTTTTCGGATGAGGCCAATAGTTAGCGACCACGTCTTCGCACCGTAGATCATCACTGGCAACACACACTGGTCAAAGATTTTGGTCTTGAGATACTGCGGGATATCGGACGAGAAGATTAGAAGATATGCCGTAACTTCCCGAACACCGCTCAACCGAGTTGGATTTGACGAATGACCTCTTTCTCGAAGTTGGACCTACCCCATTAGATCATTTGTCCCAGGTAGACGTACTTGACGACAACTTCGAGTGTAGAGTTCCCAACCTGGATAGGGGTAGGTACGACATGGACGTTAGACATGATTTTCGTCTTTTCCATATTTATCTTAAGACCTACTTGTTGGGAGACTCTACAAAGGCCATCAAGCATTGAGCTGATATATGTCTTCCATGGTCTCAGCCATGACTAGGTACGATATCATCAGCAAATCCAAGGTGAGTGATGTACTCGCCGTTGATATTGATCCCGAGGCCTTCCCAGTCCAGAAGCTTGAAAACGTCTTCCAGCGCAGCGGTAAACAGTTTCGGAGATATTACATCTCCCTGGCTCACCCCCCGCTGTAGCCGAATAGGTTTTGAGCAGATCCTGGAGGCAGACTGACATGGTGGCGTTTTCGTACAAACACATCAGCATTTCGACATATCGATAGTCAATTTAGCACCGTTGGAGAGACTGAAGCACTGCCCAGGTTTCGATCAAATCAAAGGCTTTCTCATAATCTACAAAGGCCAAGCATAGAGGTTGGTAATAAGACACCACATAAATAACTACAACTAAATAGCCTTAAACAAAACAAATAAAGGTTCGTCATCAAACCGCTTCCCACTCATTTTGACATTCTACACGATTTTTACTCAGGGCTATCCAGTTAAGCGCTAGTAAGCGCCGACAGCTCTTATTTATAACTGATTGCTATCTAGAAGTTTCTATTGTAGAGCATAGTTAACACTGATGAGACCTGACTGCTCGCCATCCGTTGCTGTCGTACTAAATGTAGTTTTAAAACATTTTATCAACAGTAACTCATGACTCACGTAATCTCAACAATTCCACAATCTTATACAGTTGTGTCCTGTTCTCGTGTTAACCTTTGTATCTTACAAAGGGTTTTTTTTCAGACTAGTTGTGCTGCTTATATAATACCTAATAACAACAGTGAGAGTACGGTCAAGACAAATCCATCCGTTTTAGAGATATACTAGCACACACCAAATAAAAAAATCTTAATTTTATATTTATTACTAGCTGTTTCCCGCGGTTTCACTCGCGTCCTGAGGGAACTACTTCGTGTACCCGGTTATTCTATAGCCTAAGTTACTCCTTGATACATCAGCTATCCAAATTGGTCAAGCCGTTCCAGAGATTAGCGAGAACAAACAGACAGACAGACCGACAGACAGACCGACAGACAGACAGACAGACAAAAATTGTAATAAATGTTATTTCGGTATATGTACCGTGTATACATCCATATGCATTAAGTAAAAAGCAGTTATTTTAATATTACAAACAGACACTTCAATTTTATTTATGTGTATAGAGTATGTATAGATTGATTTCGCCCTAACTTTTAAACCAAACGTCCAATTTTAATGAATCAAAGACTAAATATTATCTACATAAACAGTACTTTGTGACAAAATAGCTTATTTTGATAAGGATTAATGACTTGTGTAAAATAAATAAAAAAATCAAGATATTGAAATAAAAAAATGGCAGTTATGCTTAACTCGAAATAGATAAGTATAGTGTGTCACAGACTTTTTTTAGATATTTTAAGGTCTTTAATTAATTAGAACATTTTATGGTTCTATCTTTTATAGTTTAGTCGGCGTACGGCAAATAACGAACTTTTTGTGTGTCCGAAAACCCCAAATATCTTACAGAACCCTATTTTTTTCTAAAATAAAATATAGCCTTTGTTATTTATAGATAATGTAGATTTCTAATGGTGGAAGAATTTTTAAAATTGGTCCAGTGCTTTTTGAGTTTATCCATTACAAACAAACAAATATAAATAAAAAAAAATCCTCTTTATAATGTTATAGTGTAGATGTAGATGACTGACTAGGGACTGACTTGACTTTTATAATTATAATTACTTTATACCCTTATATAATTACTTTATGCCTTTGATAATCGCCTTTATAACTTAATTAAAAACTTGATTGATCTAGTGTGTTTCTTTGTAAAAGACTTCGTTCGAAGACTTGGCTCAATCTTAAAAAATGAATGCCTCACGATACTGGTACTAAATCATGACCTGCATGAAAAATTAGCGATGCTAACCATATACAAGAAAAACAAGGTATTACTATGTTACCTTGTCACAACACGACAAAGGGAACAACTTTATGTAAAAAAGATCACGCACGTCCGTTGCATTTGTCAAGTTGCATTTGTACATAAGCCTTTAAGATTTAGTCTCCCCTCATGTCACAACAATATCCTATCCTATGTAGATAAAGTACTCGGATGACAAATGTTCTCCTGTGTGTTGAGTTACTACCGCTGTGTTTGTTTAGGCACAAAGCCCATGTTTGGTTTGCAAGGGACGATATTCCAGCGGGAAGAAAAAGTCCAAGTTAAATTTCTAAATTTATTCCGTGAGTACGTTGATTTTGTTGTTTTACTGTACGATGTAATTTCGGATTGGAATTTTCTGGATGGTTATGCAGGAATTTGTTACCTTTATTTCGCGGATCACGTATTTTAGATATGTATGTAATGTATTGTAGTCTCATAATTAGAATATCTAAATTATAAGGATATGTTTGAAAGAGACTGTCCAAGATTGTGCTGCTTGCGATATCAGGTTTGCATGTTAGAGATATGTAATGATAGTGACCACGGATTTAGGCTGTGGGCTAAAATTACCGATATCCAAGTATTTATACATAATATGTAAGAGGATAGTGGCAGTTAAATGACACTGACATGACGTTTGACAGTTAAACTGTCAAACGTGTAAATAAGGTTTAAGCCAGCTATATAAGTCGACAAGCTCTGCTAATTCGTCCTATTCTCCTTCGACGACGGCTCAGGTACGATATAGTTCTGACTATTTAACTGCCTCTGTATTTCAATATTCTGTGTTGCTTGTTCTTTTGTTTCATCATCTAGGAAACAATGTAAGATAGTGTAATCATTCTCTTATTGATATTGCGGGTAGTTTGATCGTTTGTGAGATATTAAAGGTTGTAATGTAGGATAGAATAATATCCTGTGGATCAAGTTGTATCAATGAGATTCATTATATACCTGTGGTAAACATTTAGTAAATTGTGTTGATGCAAAATAATGCTTATTATGTTATGTTGTAAGACAGACCTTTCTTGTAATACAAAACTACCCACAACATTGATATTTGATATAAGTTGGCTGTACCACTATTTGTGAATTATTACTTATTGAAAAGAATGGCCAAGAGTTTTATTGCTCGTTCTTTCTCTTGGTTCTATGCCTTTGCTTTGCAAACTGGGCTCTAAATGTAAATATATAATCATGACGTAATCTATCCTTGATATTGATATATCCTTGTGCCAAACTGAATAAATGAAAGTATGATTTCATAGTTGTCTCTTTTATTTATCAAAACTGTCTCCACACTATATATAGTGTATACGTTTTTATAACAAGCTCCCTTATAATATAAGAGACCTATCTATAAATAAGTTCAAAATTATTTTAAAAGCGAAATTGCGTTCAAAAGCCTATTATAAAATATCTGATTATAAAGACGACCAAAACGCTTGGGACTGAGCTGTTCTAATTCGACACACAAAAATAATTGTATTAAATATTTCTTTTTAATGACGTTTCGTAAATACTTTCAAAGTTTACACGAAATAAAGAAGTATTTCATTTCACTATAGGGAGCTTTCCTGAATCTGACATCAGAAGTGTGATACATTTTCATCCACAATACTAATACATCCAATTGTAAGCTCCAGAGTCTCCTCATCGCGATCCCATAATTCTGTCTAAGCCTGTAACCGTTCAGCTGACGACGGAGAACAATTGCATAGGGCAATCGTTCTCCGTCGTCAGCTGAACGGTTACGGAACGGATCCAGTAGCAACGATGCCGAGAGCAAGTCGGTGGATGAGTACCGACTACATATCTTAACGATCTGCAGCAGTATGCTGAAACCAACAGCAACAATCAGCTGCAAATGTTGGTAATGTACTTCCGCCGAGATTATATCTATAGCCATGTGAATGGTCGAAAATATGACTATTGTGTTTATGTGGTACCAGGTTTATTATTTTAACAAGTTCATCAAAAATTTATCTGAGTATAAAACTATGTAGGTAGTAGCGAAAACATATAATTGGTAATGACTAAGTAAATTACAGAAAATGTATAATAGATTTATTTTGATAGTAGCCGGTAAAGTTCTAATCTGTTGGAATTTTAATAGGAAACATTTGTAGTGATTGACCAGAGGCTCGGTATGAGCATAGGCTATGTTGTGCTTTGTTGATAACTCTTTCTAGTGTACTGATCAGCGTAATCGTCCTGCATGTTTAAATTCCAGGAATTAAGTGCTCTGACAAATCTTTTCATTATGAGTTGAATATGAAATGACGGTAAAATGCATTTCAGAGGTTTCTTGTTTCTTCATAATTTTTTTGTTAGCTGTGTATTCATTATATACAGAGCAATATTACGATGCAGGAATGTGCCTTAGCTCTGTTCCATAAGCTGTAGTAAAATTTTCGCCACAATAACTAAATTAATCAGTTATTTATGCTATATAGTTTTATTCAATCGGATCCAAACTATAGAGAAAGAAAAAAATAAGAATATTTTAAAGGGTATGCTCTTTAATGTTGCCTGGAGATGATAAGACTACGAAACTGTCTATTTACCTTCAACATATTGTTAGAGTCCTAGGGGACGTTAAATGAAAAGTGGACTGTATTTCTGCTGGTTTATTCTCTCCTTCACATCGCAATCGGTCTCCCGGAAAACACGGTGTATATATAAGAGGATCGTCCGTTGCCGGTTGTGTTCGCGAGTGCAGGTCTAGTAATAAGCGGCTGCCGGCCGCCCCACCGCGCCCGAGGCGCGCCGGCGACCGGTTCGGATGATGTCGACTGGTACGGTGTATCGGTGCCGCGCGCCGCTGATGTACTCGCGCGGTAGTGTTGGGTTCGATTCCCAGCATGCTCCCCGGGTTGAAGTCTAGAATGCGGACTTCAAAGATCTGGAAGTGGGCAGATGTTATTAAAGGCCCTACGAATGGTTCCCCCCTTTGTCCTTAGCTCAGCAACTCTGCTAACGCCTAGAGACCATAACAGAGGTGGAAGAGCTTTCTCCTTGACGAGGACTAGAGAGCCAAGCTTAAGCTCTGAGTGATTTTTCTGCCATCGTGTGCACTGTTGTAACTGAGCCACATATTCCAAGGAGAATCTATTCCAGAAGTGTTGTTTTATTAATTCAACCCTCTTGAAGCGATCGAGCTGGCTGATGTTTGTGTCCTGGATTTGAGGTTCTGGTATAGACAAGAGTGGCCGTCCAATTAAAAAATAAGCAGGAGTAAGAGCAGAAAAATCATTCGGATCAGTAGAAAGAGGAGTCAAAGGACGGGAATTTAATATGGCTTCTGCCTGAGTGAGGCATGTAACCATTTCCTCATAGGTTAAGTTTGTCAATTGTAATAACCTTCTCAAGTGGAATTTAAAAGACTTAACGGCTGCCTCTGCTAGACCGTTAAAATGAGGACTATAAGCGGGTACAAATTTAAAATCAATTCCTTCTTGGGCCTTATGACTTTGAAGGTTGGACTGAACTAAGAATCTAAACAGCTCATTATAAGAACTGACAAAGTTAGTGCCGTTATCTGACGTTATAGTTTGGAGCTTCCCGCGACTTGATATGAAACGCTTTAATGCAGATATGTAAGCATCAGCTGAGAGTGCAGTTACGAGCTCGATGTGACAGGCTTTGGTAGAGTTACATACGAAGATTGCCAAAAATTATTTTATTAGACTACAACCGCGGCCCTTCCGGTCGGCTATCAACACTGGGCCTACGTAATCAATAGAGCAATGTAAAAATGGAAACTCTAATGTTGTACAAGACGACGGCAACTATCCCATTATGGGTTGAACAGTGTCCGCCTTGAACCTGCAACATCGAACACATTTGTGAACTATAAGTCTGGATAAATTCTTACCGCCTAAAGGCCAATACGTTTGCCTAACGTTGGCTAAAAGAAGCTGTGGGCCAGCATGTAAATATTTTAAGTGAAAATGTGTAAAAAGTATTTGTGCAAAATGGTGTTTTCCACATAATAAAATTGGATGCTTCGAATAATGTAACTATAGGAAGAGTTACTAATTCTGCCACCAACACGAATAATATTATTTGCGTCTATAAAAGGCGATAACGAAATAAGACGATTCTTTTTTGGGAGAATCTTCCCTGTTTTGAGAAGAGAGTATTCTTCTGGAAACATTTCAGATTGGACCTTACGAATGATTTAATGTAATGAACTTTGAAGCTCATCAACTGTTAAATAGCCCTTTAATTTCTTAGTCTTATTACGGCAGTTATATATGAATCTTTGTAAATATGCTATTGATCGTTGTAAATGAATAAAATTTGATATATTTTTAACTAGTTTAAGTATTGGGTCTACATCCATACTCTTCTGTAGAATAGTAGGACAAGATATCAAATCTGTAAGGTCACATTTACTATTAGGGATTTTGGGCCAATTTTGTTCCCCTTTCAATAAGAAAGTGGGACCTGACCACCACAAGGAAGAAGAGCTGATAGAATCAGCCTTCAGGCCTCGCGAAAACAGATCGGCAGGATTGGTCTTCGACTCCACATAGCGCCACGTGTGACCAAAATCAAAATCAAAATCAAAATCATTTATTCATCTAGGCCACAAAGTGACGCTTATGAACGTCAAAATTTAAGTTAATTACGTTACTTATTGATTCTACATTTACATTTACTGCCACGTTCGCAATGCAATAGGTAGAACCACGAGAAAGAACGGGCAATAAAACTCATGGCCACTCTTTTCAAACAAATATAATGGTGGTACATTTTATTTTTGTAAGCAGCTGCAACTGTTTCACATTGTAGACATCTACTAGTAAAATTTTTAGTAGCTATTGATATCATACTCAAGCAGTAAATGATGTTCATATAGTAAGCCTCCCAAAGTAAATATGGTGAAACAGGAGCATCCACTTACGTCTTTTTAATGTAGGCAACTCGCGAACATGGTCAGAACTATGGTAGAAGTGAATGAAGCAGAAAGTAACGGTATTATGAAACCAAAGCAATCGACAACCTATTAGTTAGCCCATGACCACGAGTTACCCACATTTAACAAATCCGCAAAGTTATAATGAAAGTGTGGAACATGAATGCAAAATATAGTATGAAATGAGAATATCGTAAATAACTACACTATAAAATAAAACTACTAATTATTGACCTAGTCAAAAGCGAACAACTACTTCCAAGCGCTCCTGTCATCAAAATAATCCTTCAAACTGTAATATGCCTTATTTATAAGATTCTTTTTAACTTCTGCCTGAAACGAACTTAATGGCAAGTCTAAAATATAAGTTGGTAATTTATTGTATATGCGAATACTGAGCCCAATAAAAGAGCTATGCGTTTTGTGCAAACGAAAATACGGAACACATAATTTATGTCTATTTCTAGTATTGATATTGTGTCTGTCACTATTCATTTTATAAGAATTTATGTTTAGTCTTACATGCATAACACTGGCATAAATATATTGTGACGCTACAGTAAGAATACCAATAGTTTTAAATTTTCTTTGAGTGAGACTCTTGTCTTTAACTGGTAAATGGCCCTAACTGCCCGTTTCTGCAATATAAAAATATTTTGGATATCAGCAGCTCTACCCCATAACAATATGCCATATGACATAACACTATGAAAATAACTAAAATAAACCAATCTAGCCGTATCGACATCGGTCATCCTACGAACCTTCTTAACGGCATAAGCAGCTGAGCTAAGTTTCCCTGAGAGATATGTAACATGCGCACCCCACTGTAACTTCGAATCAAGTGTTAATCCTAGAAATAATGTGGATTCAGTTGTTTCGAGTACATCGTCATTTAAAATTATGTTAGGACCAAGGTTTCTGACATTAGGCAGAGCAAACTTAACACATTTTGTTTTTTTGGCGTTCAGTACTAGATTGTTTACATTAAACCATTTAGTCACTTGAATGAGTGCACTGTTTATTTCGTTAAAGTGTTCCTTATTTCTATCTTCTTTAAATATCAAAGAAGTATCGTCAGCAAACATTACAACGTCACAAATGTTTCTCAAGTAAAAAGGTAAATCGTTTATGTAAACGAGAAACAAGAAAGGCCCTAGGATGCTGCCCTGTGGCACTCCTAAATCAACAGGTAAGCCACTGGATTTTGAGCCATTTATTTCAACACATTGGATCCTGTCACTTAAGTACGACTTAATGACATCCAATGCTTTAGTCTGGACGCCGTAATGTCTAAGCTTGCACAAGAGCGTCTCATGGCAGACACAATCGAATGCTTTCGAAAGGTCGCAGAACACACCAACAGCATTTTGGGAATTCTCCCAAGCACTGTAGATATGTTTGAGTAACGCTACTCCTGCATCTGTTGTCGAAAGACCCTTGGTAAAACCATATTGCTCACCATGAAGGAGGCTGTTTTGATTAAAATGTCTTAGTAGTTGCTGGAGTATGATCTTTTCAAAAATCTTACTAAAAGCAGGTAGTATCGATATTGGCCTATAATTACTAGGATCAGTCTTATTGCCGGATTTGAACAGAGGTATTATTCTACTATGTTTCATAAGATCTGGAAAACTGCCAGATTTAATACACTTATTGAATAAGTTGCTTAAATAAGGAGCCACTACATCAATTATACTTGTCAAAACCTTAACAGAAATGCCCCAGAGATCACCTGTATTTTTAGACTCTAAAGACCTAAAAGTATTTATAATATCGGTAGAACTAATACTATGAAATTTAAATATTACTTCACATTTTCCTACACTAGACTCTAATAGGTTTTCTGCGACTATAGCTGATGATTTTAATTCTCTAGTAGTAGTAAGTGGTATGCTAGCAAAAAAGTTATTAAATGTGTGTGCGACTTCTTCGTCATTACGAATTAATTTATCGTTATCAAGAAGACTAAAACTATTACTTCTTAATGTTGTCTTACCTGTTGTTTCATTAATAGGTCGCCAGGTTGCCTTAACTTCATTCGAAGATTGTTTAATTTTATTCCTAACGAATATAGCTTTAGCTGTATTGCACACTCTTCTAAATATTTTAGAATAATTCCTAACATACTCAGTGAAGTTTAAATCAGAATCGTATTTTTCATACCATACAACTCATACATTTTTGCTCTGCTTTTGTAAATACCCGCAGTAGCCCACTCATTAAAAGCTCGAGATTCCTTAATTACTTTCTCCTTAGTCTTAAAAGTATTCTGAAACGTTTTATTAACTATATTAAATAAATTGTTAAAATTCTTATTTGGAGAATCTATTTCTATTAAGTCAGGATTCATAGTATTCATTCCAATCAATACTTTATTCCGGAATTCATTAAACTTATGCCTAGGTAATGGCCTAACCAACACTCTCTGTACGATGCTATCATTGTAATATGGAAACCTAGCTAATTGACCACAGTGATCCGAAGTTAATTCAGAAGTAACTACTCTATCTGAAACAATACAATTACTAAATATGTCATCAAGACAGGTGAAAGATGTTGCTGTGATTCTAGTTGGTTCAAGAAATAAATTTTTCAAATTAAATGATCTAAAAAGGTTTAAAAATCTACAAGTCATTATTGAATTTTCAAGAATGTTAACATTAAAATCACCACAAACTATAATCCCTTTCTTATTGCTCCTAATTTTACTAATTGCATCTTCCATAACAGATTCAAACAAATTAAAGTCACTTAATGGAGGACGATATACACATATAATAATATGCTGCTCAAGCTCAATGCATGACAGTTCCACCGTGCGTTCTATAGACAAGCTAGCTATGTCTTTCCGTTCTTTACATGTTAAACTGTTTGAAACAATAATCAATGATCCACCATGAATAGCTTGTTTCCTAGAGAAGGCACTGTGTACTGTGTATTGTGTGTTATTTATGAATTTAATCTGGTATTCTTTAAGCCAGTGTTCCGTAATGCACATAACTTTAATACTATGATTTTCTAAATATAAACCTAATTCTAAATCCTTGCCAGATAGACCTTGTATGTTTTGATGTGCTACAGTCAGTTCAATATGTCTACCGTTTGTCCTGTTCTTAAGTTTAAAGAACTTGTGTCAGTATTCTCAATAGAAGAATTATAAGGATAGGAACTATTTACAGAAACTAAATTCTTGGATACCCTACATGTACCTGTGTCATTTTGTATATTATATGCTAATAATTTAGCAACTTGTCTTTTATAAAATAGTGGCAGATACATAGTATCTTTGGTCAATGTAAAATTATTAATAAAATTATTGATGTCAAAAAATAAAATAAAATCCTTATATTGCCATGTCAAATTGTATAACATCAAGTTATGTTCATGAATATGTCTGTTCATCATAGCATTTAAACTATAAGCATAAGGCAAAGTCATACTAATAAATTTGCAATCATATGTTCTGTGAAGCGATAACATAATTTCTGTTAAATTTATTATTTCTGTTTTAGTCACCATTTGACTATCACCGTATGAAATAATTATTGTGGACTCCCTATCAAATATTGTTGTATTTAATTTATCAATTAGATGTGAAAAAGAAGACTCTGGATAGCAATAATTAATAATATTGTGTTGTTTCAATTCACAATTTATTAAACTACCTAAGCCTAAACCTAACCTATCAGAGAACATATAAACTTTATTTGTGCCATTCCTACCTAAGGAAGACCTATCTGTTGTATTATTTGCTAAATAATAACTTTTGTCAATATCAAAAATATTCTGAGACTCACAAGTGGGTATGGTTGATTTTATGCTATTTAGGCAAGTATTGGTGTTTGTCAAAGCTTTCACATACTCGAGATTTTGCCTACCTACCTGAGCTATCTCATCATATTTCCTAATATAATCCTGAACCTCATTTTGATATTGGGTGTTCATCCTATCTATTTGACACTATAGAGAGGTAATTTGACCTTTGAGATCCCTAGTATGTTGATCATACAGCATTTTACTATTTATCAACTCTGTGTTGTACTTTTCTAAGTCTAATAACAATTCTGAACGCTCAGAAACTAAAACTTTATATTGCTGGGATGTTACTTTATTTTTCTTGTATTGTTTTAGGCTAAAGATTAGTTTCCTAATGTGTTTGTTTAGTTTATTATATTTTCTATGTCGTTTCAGGCCACTTGTGTTTAATTTAAATGGTTTAGTAGATCTGTGACCTAAGCTAGTACCTACAACCTCTGTATAAAGGTTCTGAGTTTTTCTACTGTTTAATTCCTCAACAGTCTGTTCTAGGGATTTAATATTTATTATAGATTGTTCTAAACAGCATTCAAGTTCCCTAATATTTTATTTTATTTTATTTATGCAACTAAGTATGTGTGTATATTTTCACTAATTAGATAATCAAATATATATATATATATATATTTGATTATCTATTTATTTATGCAACTAAGTATGTGTGTATATTTTCACTAATTAGATAATCAAATATATATATATATATATATTTGATTATCTAATTAGTGAAAATATACACACATACTTAGTTGCATAAATAAAATAAAATAAAATATTAGGGAACTTGAATGCTGTTTAGAACAATCTATAATAAATATTAAATCCCTAGAACAGACTGTTGAGGAATTAAACAGTAGAAAAACTCAGAACCTTTATACAGAGGTTGTAGGTACTAGCTTAGGTCACAGATCTACTAAACCATTTAAATTAAACACAAGTGGCCTGAAACGACATAGAAAATATAATAAACTAAACAAACACATTAGGAAACTAATCTTTAGCCTAAAACAATACAAGAAAAATAAAGTAACATCCCAGCAATATAAAGTTTTAGTTTCTGAGCGTTCAGAATTGTTATTAGACTTAGAAAAGTACAACACAGAGTTGATAAATAGTAAAATGCTGTATGATCAACATACTAGGGATCTCAAAGGTCAAATTACCTCTCTATAGTGTCAAATAGATAGGATGAACACCCAATATCAAAATGAGGTTCAGGATTATATTAGGAAATATGATGAGATAGCTCAGGTAGGTAGGCAAAATCTCGAGTATGTGAAAGCTTTGACAAACACCAATACTTGCCTAAATAGCATAAAATCAACCATACCCACTTGTGAGTCTCAGAATATTTTTGATATTGACAAAAGTTATTATTTAGCAAATAATACAACAGATAGGTCTTCCTTAGGTAGGAATGGCACAAATAAAGTTTATATGTTCTCTGATAGGTTAGGTTTAGGCTTAGGTAGTTTAATAAATTGTGAATTGAAACAACACAATATTATTAATTATTGCTATCCAGAGTCTTCTTTTTCACATCTAATTGATAAATTAAATACAACAATATTTGATAGGGAGTCCACAATAATTATTTCATACGGTGATAGTCAAATGGTGACTAAAACAGAAATAATAAATTTAACAGAAATTATGTTATCGCTTCACAGAACATATGATTGCAAATTTATTAGTATGACTTTGCCTTATGCTTATAGTTTAAATGCTATGATGAACAGACATATTCATGAACATAACTTGATGTTATACAATTTGACATGGCAATATAAGGATTTTATTTTATTTTTTGACATCAATAATTTTATTAATAATTTTACATTGACCAAAGATACTATGTATCTGCCACTATTTTATAAAAGACAAGTTGCTAAATTATTAGCATATAATATACAAAATGACACAGGTACATGTAGGGTATCCAAGAATTTAGTTTCTGTAAATAGTTCCTATCCTTATAATTCTTCTATTGAGAATACTGACACAAGTTCTTTAAACTTAAGAACAGGACAAACGGTAGACATATTGAACTGACTGTAGCACATCAAAACATACAAGGTCTATCTGGCAAGGATTTAGAATTAGGTTTATATTTAGAAAATCATAGTATTAAAGTTATGTGCATTACGGAACACTGGCTTAAAGAATACCAGATTAAATTCATAAATAACACACAATACACAGTACACAGTGCCTTCTCTAGGAAACAAGCTATTCATGGTGGATCATTGATTATTGTTTCAAACAGTTTAACATGTAAAGAACGGAAAGACATAGCTAGCTTGTCTATAGAACGCACGGTGGAACTGTCATGCATTGAGCTTGAGCAGCATATTATTATATGTGTATATCGTCCTCCATTAAGTGACTTTAATTTGTTTGAATCTGTTATGGAAGATGCAATTAGTAAAATTAGGAGCAATAAGAAAGGGATTATAGTTTGTGGTGATTTTAATGTTAACATTCTTGAAAATTCAATAATGACTTGTAGATTTTTAAACCTTTTTAGATCATTTAATTTGAAAAATTTATTTCTTGAACCAACTAGAATCACAGCAACATCTTTCACCTGTCTTGATGACATATTTAGTAATTGTATTGTTTCAGATAGAGTAGTTACTTCTGAATTAACTTCGGATCACTGTGGTCAATTAGCTAGGTTTCCATATTACAATGATAGCATCGTACAGAGAGTGTTGGTTAGGCCATTACCTAGGCATAAGTTTAATGAATTCCGGAATAAAGTATTGATTGGAATGAATACTATGAATCCTGACTTAATAGAAATAGATTCTCCAAATAAGAATTTTAACAATTTATTTAATATAGTTAATAAAACGTTTCAGAATACTTTTAAGACTAAGGAGAAAGTAATTAAGGAATCTCGAGCTTTTAATGAGTGGGCTACTGCGGGTATTTACAAAAGCAGAGCAAAAATGTATGAGTTGTATGGTATGAAAAATACGATTCTGATTTAAACTTCACTGAGTATGTTAGGAATTATTCTAAAATATTTAGAAGAGTGTG
Organism: Euclidia mi; assembly: GCA_944739405.2. Taxonomy (NCBI): domain Eukaryota; kingdom Metazoa; phylum Arthropoda; class Insecta; order Lepidoptera; family Erebidae; genus Euclidia; species Euclidia mi. Next base: position 23,805,639 of record OX123190.2, read on the forward strand.
CAATACAGCTAAAGCTATATTCGTTAGGAATAAAATTAAACAATCTTCGAATGAAGTTAAGGCAACCTGGCGACCTATTAATGAAACAACAGGTAAGACAACATTAAGAAGTAATAGTTTTAGTCTTCTTGATAACGATAAATTAATTCGTAATGACGAAGAAGTCGCACACACATTTAATAACTTTTTTGCTAGCATACCACTTACTACTACTAGAGAATTAAAATCATCAGCTATAGTCGCAGAAAACCTATTAGAGTCTAGTGTAGGAAAATGTGAAGTAATATTTAAATTTCATAGTATTAGTTCTACCGATATTATAAATACTTTTAGGTCTTTAGAGTCTAAAAATACAGGTGATCTCTGGGGCATTTCTGTTAAGGTTTTGACAAGTATAATTGATGTAGTGGCTCCTTATTTAAGCAACTTATTCAATAAGTGTATTAAATCTGGCAGTTTTCCAGATCTTATGAAACATAGTAGAATAATACCTCTGTTCAAATCCGGCAATAAGACTGATCCTAGTAATTATAGGCCAATATCGATACTACCTGCTTTTAGTAAGATTTTTGAAAAGATCATACTCCAGCAACTACTAAGACATTTTAATCAAAACAGCCTCCTTCATGGTGAGCAATATGGTTTTACCAAGGGTCTTTCGACAACAGATGCAGGAGTAGCGTTACTCAAACATATCTACAGTGCTTGGGAGAATTCCCAAAATGCTGTTGGTGTGTTCTGCGACCTTTCGAAAGCATTCGATTGTGTCTGCCATGAGACGCTCTTGTGCAAGCTTAGACATTACGGCGTCCAGACTAAAGCATTGGATGTCATTAAGTCGTACTTAAGTGACAGGATCCAATGTGTTGAAATAAATGGCTCAAAATCCAGTGGCTTACCTGTTGATTTAGGAGTGCCACAGGGCAGCATCCTAGGGCCTTTCTTGTTTCTCGTTTACATAAACGATTTACCTTTTTACTTGAGAAACATTTGTGACGTTGTAATGTTTGCTGACGATACTTCTTTGATATTTAAAGAAGATAGAAATAAGGAACACTTTAACGAAATAAACAGTGCACTCATTCAAGTGACTAAATGGTTTAATGTAAACAATCTAGTACTGAACGCCAAAAAAACAAAATGTGTTAAGTTTGCTCTGCCTAATGTCAGAAACCTTGGTCCTAACATAATTTTAAATGACGATGTACTCGAAACAACTGAATCCACATTATTTCTAGGATTAACACTTGATTCGAAGTTACAGTGGGGTGCGCATGTTACATATCTCTCAGGGAAACTTAGCTCAGCTGCTTATGCCGTTAAGAAGGTTCGTAGGATGACCGATGTCGATACGGCTAGATTGGTTTATTTTAGTTATTTTCATAGTGTTATGTCATATGGCATATTGTTATGGGGTAGAGCTGCTGATATCCAAAATATTTTTATATTGCAGAAACGGGCAGTTAGGGCCATTTACCAGTTAAAGACAAGAGTCTCACTCAAAGAAAATTTAAAACTATTGGTATTCTTACTGTAGCGTCACAATATATTTATGCCAGTGTTATGCATGTAAGACTAAACATAAATTCTTATAAAATGAATAGTGACAGACACAATATCAATACTAGAAATAGACATAAATTATGTGTTCCGTATTTTCGTTTGCACAAAACGCATAGCTCTTTTATTGGGCTCAGTATTCGCATATACAATAAATTACCAACTTATATTTTAGACTTGCCATTAAGTTCGTTTCAGGCAGAAGTTAAAAAGAATCTTATAAATAAGGCATATTACAGTTTGAAGGATTATTTTGATGACAGGAGCGCTTGGAAGTAGTTGTTCGCTTTTGACTAGGTCAATAATTAGTAGTTTTATTTTATAGTGTAGTTAATTACGATATTCTCATTTCATACTATATTTTGCATTCATGTTCCACACTTTCATTATAACTTTGCGGATTTGTTAAATGTGGGTAACTCGTGGTCATGGGCTAACTAATAGGTTGTCGATTGCTTTGGTTTCATAATACCGTTACTTTCTGCTTCATTCACTTCTACCATAGTTCTGACCATGTTCGCGAGTTGCCTACATTAAAAAGACGTAAGTGGATGCTCCTGTTTCACCATATTTACTTTGGGAGGCTTACTATATGAACATCATTTACTGCTTGAGTATGATATCAATAGCTACTAAAAATTTTACTAGTAGATGTCTACAATGTGAAACAGTTGCAGCTGCTTACAAAAATAAAATGTACCACCATTATATTTGTTTGAAAAGAGTGGCCATGAGTTTTATTGCCCGTTCTTTCTCGTGGT